>JALIGW010000004.1:2846100-2921100 GCA_023053685.1 Diadophis punctatus similis | reverse complement strand
GTATAGGTGATGAAGTCTAAAAAGAAATCAAGATATCACCATTACCTTTTATACATGGACGGTCGTTTTTTTGAACATTTCCCCATTCCTCCCTTCCCTGAAGATGTCTCAGAATTGCATAAATTCATGATAGATAATCCTCAAAATTGAGGCCCAAACTTTACGTTGCTAACCGAGACATTTGTCGAGTGAGTTTTTTTGCCCTGTTTTATGACTTTCCTTACTACCGTTGTTAAGTGAATCACTGCAGTTGTTCAGTGAGCCACACAGTTGTTAAGTGAATCTGGATTCCCCAGGGACTTTGCTTGTCAGACGGCCGCAAAAGGGGATCACGTTGTGACCACCGGGACACTGCGACCGACCGCCATAAATATGAGTCTGTTGCCAAGAATCTGACTTTTGATCACATGACCACAGGGATGGTGCAACGGCCGTAAGAGTGAAATGTGGTCACAAGTCACTCTTTCCAGTGCTGGGCGCTAAATGAACGGTTGTAAGTGAGGGACTACCTGTACATAAAATTACATAAAATAAAGTTCAACGCCCAGAATTACAGTATTACTTCCTGCTCCTGGATTGTGAAAACCCTACAGAAAATACTCAAAACGTTCTCCCCAAATCCAGAAAAAGAAAATATAATATAACCCCAATCCTATCTCTGTGGATGATCCTAACCTAGTTTGTCCATTTACGGTGACCCTCACGCCCCCATGAAACCTTAGATGTGGCTTCTTCGTATCCACAACTGATCAAATGGACTGATTCAAATAAACTGAAGTTTCCACAGAGAAACTATCTGGATTTGCCCCTGTAGGGAGTCCTCGGCTTACAACGGTTTGTTTAGCGACCGTTTGAAGTTACAACGGCACTGAAAAAAATGACTTTCACACTCACGACCGTTATAGAATTCCCAATGGTCACGTGACCAAAATCCGGACACTTGTACTTACGATGGTTGCAGCATCACGTGATCCCCTTTTGCGACCTTCCGACCAGCAACGTCAATGGAGGAAGACAGATTCGTTTAACGACCGTGTTACATTCGCTTAACTGCTGTGGCAAGAAAGCTGCTAAAACGAGGCGAAACTCACTTAACCACCAGCTCGCTTAGCAACAAAAATTTGGGGCTCAGTGGTGGTCATAAGTCGAGGACTACCTGTATCCTAAAATGTTCTGAACGATTACTTTCAGAAAGTAAGACTGCCTCTCCTTCAGACGTTTGGAGGATTTGGGTTTCCTGCCTAAGCAGGGGGTTAGACTAGAAGACCTCCAAGGTCCCTTCCAACTCTGTTATTCTATTCTATTCTATTCTATGCTATTCTATTCTATTCTATTCTATATTCTATATTCTATCCTATCCTATCCTATCCTATCCTATTCTATATTCTATATTCTATATTGTATTCTATTCCATTCCATTCTATTTTCTGTTCCTTATTCCTATTCCTTATTCCTATTCCTTATTATTCTATTCCTTATACTATCCTATCCTATCCTATCCTATCCTATCCTATATTCTATTCTATTCTATTCCATTCAATTCTATTTTTTATTCTATTCTAGTTTCTATTCTATTCTAGTTTCTATTCCTTATTCCTATTCCTTATTATTCTATTCCTTATTCCTATTCCTATTATTCTATTCCTTATTCCTATTCCTTATTATTCTATTCCTTATCCTATCCTATCCTATCCTATCCTATCCTATCCTATCCTATCCTATCCTATCCTATCCTATCCTATCCTATCCTATCCTATCCTATCCAGTATTCTATTCTATTCTATTCTATTCTATTCTATTCTATTCTATTCTATTCTATTCTATTCTATTCTATTCTATTCTATTCATTTTTTTAGTCTATTCACCGTTTCCAGTGTGTGTGGAACGCAGAAGAAATGGTCAAGAGAGAAAGAGGGAAAGAGAAAGGAGAAAGAGAGAAGCAAGGAAACCAGGTTTACCCCAAACCACAATACACCCTAGAAACATCCTCGTTGGTTGTCCCAGCTCCCCTGTCTTCCTCACTGTACCAAGAAGAGAAGATCTTCTGTGTGGGGGTCTTCTTCACGACGCCTCCTTCTTGGCCAACATCTTCACAAACTCCTCAAAGGTGACCTTCCCATCTTCATCCAGGTCAGCCTCCTTCAACATGTCCTCCACCATCTCATCGGTGAAACTCCCCTGAAGGTGGAGGAGAACGTGCTCAAAGGATCGCATGATGGTCCCCAACTCCTTCTTGGTGATGACTCCGTCGTTGTCCATGTCAAAGTGGGAGAAGGCCTCCTTGAAGAGCCCAATCTCGGCTTCAGTGAATTCATGGGACATCTTGCCGGTCGCGTTGCACCCAAAGTTGTGTTGTGTCTCTCCTCAAGAGACGCACACTCTGGGTTTCCCTCTGACGAGACAGGAAAATCTAGTGTCTGTTATTAGCAGACAAGAGACCCACAAGTCCAGTCTCCACCCTTCTTGTGGTTTCAGGCCCAGATTTGGGACTAAGGAACCTGCTGGAATGCTACCTTGCCACAAGGTAGAAGAAGACGGATTGTTGTTGGGTTGGTTGATGAGGTAGGAGGTATCCCACAATCCTTGGCAACCTCAAACATGGGTGGAAGATCAGATATCTTAATTTATTATTGTTGCATGGATGTGTGTGGCACCAGGATACTACTCTATCCCTGATGTTCTCATCAGAGGTGGGTTCCTACCGGTTCTAACGGGTTCTTTAGAACCGCTAGTAAACCAGTGATGACATAATGGAGCTGTCGGTGCCGGTCCATGGGCACCGCCATCTTGTTTTTGGCTTCTGTGCATGCACAGAAGCTGTTTTTGGCTTCTGCGCATGCGCAGAAGCTGAGTTTTTTGGCACTGCGCATGCGCACGCAGCCACGTGGCGCGGGAGGAAGCGAACCGGCGGCAAGGTAAGTTAGAACCCACCCCTGGTTCTCATGAAGCCAACGGCGTACAATTATCTAATGGCCTTCAAGCACTTCTTCTCCTACATTTATTTTATAATTTTTATTAAACATTGCAATTACACAAATGAAAACTATTATAGGTAGTCCTCAACGTACGTCCACAATCGAGCCCAAAATTTTTGTCGCTAAGCAGGATGGTTGTTAAGTGAGTTTGCCCCATTTTACGACCTTTCTTGCCACAGTTGCTAAGGGAACCATTACAGGGGTGGGTTTCTCTTACCTTCCCTACCGGTTCGGAAGTGCGTGCGTCGCGTTACATCCGGGTACTGAACCTCTGTGCATGTGCAGAAGCCTTTGCGCATGCGCAGAGGGTTGGTGGCCAGCTGCTTTCAAGCACCGGCGACCGGGGAACCAGTTCGGGAGCGTGGCAAGCCGGCCACCACTACCGGTTCGGCAAATGAACAAGGCCAAATTTCCGCCACCAGCTCGCGCGAACCGGTCCAAACCAGTAGCAACCCACCACTGAACCATTACAGTTGTTAAGTTAGTAACATGGAATCTGGTTTCCCCATTGACTTTTCCTGTCAGAAGTTAGCAAAAGGGATCGTGTGACCCTGGCGCACTGGAACTGTCATAAGTACGAGTCGGTTGACAAGTGTCCAGATTTGGATCACGTGACCACGGGGATGCTGCAATGGTCGTAAGCGTGAAAAAAGTCGTAAGTCACTTTTTTCCCGGGCCTGTTGTAACTTCGAACGGTCACTAAAAGAATGGCTGCAAGTCGAGAACTACCTGTAAAAACTAAAAAAAAAAAATTAGTGAAAAAAAGAAAAGTGGAAAAGAAAGAAAAATATAAGAAATATATTATATTTATTTTTTTTATTTATCAAATTTGGAAAGACTACTATGGTCAAGTCAAAGAACAGAAAGACGTAACAAAATGACTTCTCCCTTCTTCACATGTATAAACCATTGTGATAACTTCTCAACGTCTCTTAAAACACAGCATATGCTCTCTTCTTCCTCTATCCCATCCCTTTTTTATATACTAAATCTTTACAGCCTGGTCATTTCAATGCTGCTGTCAGCAAAAAGTCCATTAAGGTTCACTAGTGATAGCAACGTATCTATTTTAACCTCGGTCAAATAAACCCACTTCGCATTCTTTCCTTTTACTTCTCTAACAATCTCGATCTTTGGTACCTTCTAATGATGTCTTTTCTCAGTGTGTAGAAGATACTCTTTGATTGGGGGTGTTTGCTCCTCCGGGAAGGTTATCTCTTGTAATGATTACTCCTGGCCAGAGTTTGTAATTAATACTCAACTGAAGCATCACAACAATATGGAAATGGAGATTCCAAAGTGAGTGATAGGCGTAAATTGTGCTGAGGCGTTGAAACTACCATAATTCCTGGTGAATGAGCGATTAGAGAATGGGGAAAGAATATGTTTTTAAAGATAATGGCTCTCTTCCTTGTAGGCAGAAGCCGGATTGCCAACTGGCAGGGATGGTGTAGGAATTAATTTGCTTCATTAAGTAGTTATGCTATCTGGGGAATTCTGGGAGTCGACGTCCACGGCACTTTAAAGTTGCCAAGGTTGAAAAACAGCGAGTTAAATCTTTTTTTTTAAGTTTCTTTTATTTACACAAACAAACATTAAACAAACATTAAAAACATTGGACACTTTATGACCATCCTGTTTGGTCATTCCTTTGCATAATATTTACATAGCAATAAATTCCATTATTGTTCAATGTACATTGCTTTTTTTTTATCTTACATATGTATCCCTCATCACTATTAGTTTGTATCCGAACCTTCTTTTAGTTTCCCTTTTTCCAATTCTTACTCTCTACTTTTTCGACCATTTTTTCTTTCTATCCATTGGTAAAATTTATCCCATATTGCATAGTATCTCTCCCGTGTCCTTCAATTCCAGGGATAGTCTATCCATTTCTGCACACGTCAATATTTTTTCTATTATTTCTTCTTCCGATGGAGTTTTTTCATTTTTCCAATATTGCGCATAAATCAATTGCTGCAGTTGTTATATGTAAAATTAAATGTATCTGTCCTTTTTCGTATTTCTCATGGGTGATTCCTAATAGGAGCAGTTCTGGTTTCATTTCTATGTTCCTACCTAGTAGCTTTTCTAGCCACATCCTAACCTGATTCCAAAATTTCTGTGCTTTTTTACATAGCCACCATATATGATAGTAAGAATCTTTCCCTGTTTTACATTTCCAACATTGTGCCATCACTGAACCTGGAATTGCAGTCATAAATTGTGGGGGTCTTTAAGCGGGCCACCACGTGACGGTGCCAATTTTATGACCATTTTTGCAGTGGTGGTTAAGCAAACCTGTTTTACTTAATGGCCATTTTTTTTTTTGCTGGAAACTGGAAGCATACCTGAAAAATTGTGTGATCACATGACCGCAAACAAATGTGAGTTGGTTGCCAAACACACAAAATGGGATCATGTGATCACATGGGAGAGGTGACCCTCCAGAACAGGGTTGTAAGTAGCTCTGGTGAAGTCCATCATAACTTTGAATATTTGCTAAGTGACCAGTCATTAAGCAAGGACTATCTGTATTTATTATTAGGCATAATATTCGAATGGAGTGTTCTGACCCAGCTCCCCAAACGCGACAAACCCTCTTTAGTTGAAGCAATGATTCCTTTATTAGAAGCGCCAGCAGCCCCGGCCAAAAAGTTTCTCTCTCAGCGCAGGCTAACAAGTCAGTCTGGCAGGGAGATGAATAGTTGTCTGCCCCACCTATTCATCTCCGCCCCCTGCCTTTTATCCCCAGAGCTAGGGTGGGGCTTTGCTAGCAGCGGTGGCTCTTCCGTCCCAAGGACCGGCCCATAGATTTCCACTGCTCTCCTCTCCTCTGCCTTCTGCATATCCGCACATCAGGCACTGGACCCAGCTGTTCCTCCTCTTCCTCATCAGCCACCTCCAGACCTGGGGGCTGTTGACTCTCCATCTGAGGGCTGACGGACGACCCAGGCTCCGCCTCTGTCTCTATCTCTGACAACTCCATTCCCTCTTCCCCCTCGGAGCTCCCAGGTTGCCTTGATGCTGACCCTGACTCCCACGCCTCCTCCTCCTCCTCCTCCTCTGATTTGGCTGCTGGAGGGCCCGGCGGCTGACAGGCCACAACATGGAGCTTCCAGGTTCAAAAGCAGTTTATGTCTCTGTTCCTGAAACTAAGAATAAGCAAGATCTGGATTCATAATCCTAGAAGGTTTTTTAGAGGCAATTGACTAGTCACTACATGTAGTCCTAGACTTACAACAGTTGGTTTAGTGACGGTTCGAAGTTACAACGGCACTGAAAGAAGTGATTTAAGGCTGTTTTTTCACACTTACAACCACTGCAAGCACCCCCATGGTCACGTGATCAAAATTCGGACACTTGTCAACTGACTCATATTTATGATGGTTGCAGTGTCCCGGGGTCACGTGATCCCCTTTTGCGACCTTCTGACAAGCAAAGTCAGTGGGGGGAGCCGGGTTCACTTAACAACCGGGTTACTACCTTAACAACTGCAGTGATTCGCTTAACAACAGTGGTCGCAAAATAGGGCAAAACTTGCTTAACAAATGTCTCACTTAGCAACATGAATTTTGGGGTTAATTGTGGTCATACATTCAGGACTATCTGTAGTGAAATACCAAATTCTGGGCTGGATTGATCTTTGCAATTGTATCTGTCCTGCAAGTGTGTTTACTGTGATGTTGGGTTTAGTAATTGGCTACGATTCGGGTTGAATGACAGTTTGTCCTCCTGTCCCCCTCCATCTGCAACCTTTTATCTTACAATTATCTTATTTTCTTCTCTTTTCAACATTGGTCCTAATGTAATGGCTAAACAAGAAATAAACAATGATAAACTACAGTCTCTGATCCCATAAAGATTCTACCTCGGCCTCTTTGTACCATACTCCCTTCCTTGCCATCGTTCTTACTATTAATATTAATTTTAACATTAATATTTATGACCTTAATGTTTTAGTGTTTTATCTCATCATGTTTACCCTGTTGTAAGTCAAATGGGTGGCATATAAAGTGGATGGATGGATGGATGGATGGATGGATGGAGGGAGGGAGGGAGGGAGGGAGGGAGGGAGGGATGGATGGAGGGATGGATGGATGGGAAGGTTGCAGGAAACATGGAGGCCAAAGTAAAAAAGATTATTGTGTTTAGTTGAATGTCCTCATTTCTCTCCCTCAAGCCTGCTGGGAAAGGAAACTACCAGCAAGTAACTACCAGCATGTAAGTGAACAAATAAATTGATAGAACAGAATATTTTAGCACTGATGATGTTAGCTACTTGAGTAATGAAACGTCTGCAAAAAAAAAAACCCCAACCAACCTCAAAGAGCACCAAGAAACTCTCCTCCTCCTCCTCCTCCTCCTCCTCCTCCTCCTCCTCCTCCTCCTCCTCCTCCTCCTCCTCCCCCCCAACAAACCCCACTTCCCTTCTAGAACTGATGATGTTACGTAGTTGGGTAATGAATCGTCTGCAAGAAAACAACCAAGCTCAGAGAGCACCAAGGACCCCGCAGAACAAATCAATGAAAGACGGAAAGAATATTTGTGAAGTCTTGCGATATTGGAGTATTGGATTATTTCTTATCGTTGTTTGCTAATATTTGTACTTGTTTGTGTGTTTTGTTTGTGTTTTTTCTTATTGTAAAAAATTTAATAAAGACTATTTTAAAAAAAGAATATTTGCGAAGTCTTATGTTTAATATTGGACATTTTCATTCGCAACACCTTCTTCACCCCCTGCCAAAGTCAACAATCTGGTATCCCTCAGATGATCTGAGAGTACAACTTCGAAGTCACACTGGCTGGGAATGTGGAGAATGTTCACTGCAACCTCTCTTGAAGGCAGCAAGGAAGTTCAGGTAGCTCTGTCTGCTCCGGTCCACCTTTTAATTTAATCACACAAACGTAACAATTTCCTCCATTGAAATGAAATGTGAAATCACGAGGTTACATCCCCCATTATTCTTACGTGGGAGAGTCATTTCTCACAGTCAACAACATGATGGATCAGAAAGACTCTTTTCTGCACACAAGAAAGGCACCTGCGCAGTCCAATACTTAGAAAATAATAGCATATGATTGGTATAAGTTCTCCTGCTTGAGCAGGGGGTTGGACTAGAAGACCTCTGAGGTTCCTATGTTCTGTGTTCCAAGTCTAAGTATTGTTTCTCCGTCTAGGCCAGCGGTTCTCAACTGGGGCTCGCGACCCCTTTGGGGGTCGAACGACCCTTTCACAGGGGTCGCGAGACTTCACCCGGACACCGCCATTTGGGTTCTTTTACCCTCTGCGCATGCGCAGAATGCTTTGCGCATGCGCAGAGGGTAAAGAACCCAAATGACAGCGGCGGTGCGGGGGTCGCGGCAGCGGGGTGGGTCGCGGCATTAGGAAGGTTGAGAACCACTGGTCTAGGCAATATATACTATTGTTCTTTCTACCTTGTGAGCTTGATGAACTGTTTATAGTCCTGCCTACTGTGTGAATTTTTGAGATTACCCTACCATTTCTCCACTCTGGATTATCCTTGGCTTTTCATTCAACTGTCGGGTTGCTTGAGCAGGGGGTTGGACTAGAAGACCTCTGAGGTCCCTATGTTCTGTGTTCCAAGTCTAAGTATTGTTTCTAGGCAATGTTTTTGAATCTTAGCAACTTTTCAGATGTGTGAAAGTTCAGTTCCCAGCATGCTGTTGGAATTGAAGTCCACACATCTTAAAGTTGCCAAGATTCAGAAAAATAATTATCTAAGATTTGTTCTTGAAACCCAGCAGTTGCTAGAATTCCTTCATTATAGTATCCCAATTTTTCTTTGATATATATTATTGTTCTTTCTACCTTGTGAGCTTGATGAACTGCTTATACTCCTGCCCACTGTGTGAATTTTTGAGCTTACCCTACTATTTCTCCACTCTGGATTACCTTTGGTTTTACAATCAAGTGTTGGATTGCACACCAAGGTGTGCAAAACATTTTGAGTATGAATAATGTTGAGGTCGATGTGTATTGGAAGTTTCCAACTTTCATGGAAGAATCCTGGCATTATTCTGACTACGGAAGAGTTCCATGCCTGCTGGATGCCTGTTTCAAATTTGGAACATTTAAAGTTCAAATCATCTTTTGTAAACAATTTGCACTTATTTATTCAGTATATTTATATAGCTACGAATATCTCACAAACACATGACTCTGGGTAGCGTACAACACAACGACAGTTAAAAACTCCATAGCAAAATAATCATCTACTTTGATAAAAGAAAAACCACACAATTACTTTTGCTTCTATTTGGAAACCGTTTCTGGACTTTATGCTTGGAGTGGGAAAAAAATGAAACTTTGATTTTGGGTTTTACTGATTCAATAGATCTGTTGTTACAGAAATGGGTGCCCCACCACTGCAGGTTTTTAAGAAGAGATTGGACAGCCATTTGTCCTGAATGATGTTGGGTCTCCTGCTTGAGCATGGGGTTAGACTAGAAGACCTCTAAGGTCCCTTCCAGTCCTATGATTCTGTTACTCGGAAGGAAGGAAGGAAGGAAGGAAGGAAGGAAGGAAGGAAGGAAGGAAGGAAGGAAGGAAGGAAGGAAGGAAGGAAGGAGAGACAATGGATGGAAGATCCAACCTAGATCTAAGGAGAAATGTCCTGATAGCAAGAACAATTAATCAGTGAAACGACTTGCCTCAAGACATTGTGGGTGTTCCATCACTGGAGGTTTTTAAGAAAAAACTGGACAGCCATTTGTCTCCTGCTTGAATAGGGGGTTGGACTAGAAGACCTCCAAAGTCCCTCCCAACTCTCTTATTATGTACTCTGTAGTATATTTTGGACTTATCCTCTAATTATTGGACATAAGGTGGCCATTCCCAACATCTGTTTCACAACAGAACCCTGCAATAATCACCAACTTGAAAAAAAACCCTCTACCTTGACATTACTTCTCCACCATTATTCGCGCAAATTCTTCATAGTTGACCTTCCCGTCCCCTTTGCTGTCCATCTCCTTGATCAACAGCTTCACCTCTTCGTCCGTCAGCTTCTCACCGACAATGGTCAAGACGTGCCGCAGCTCTGCCGTGTTGACGTAGCCATCTCCATTTCTGTCAAACACGCGGAAAGCCGCTCGGATCTCCTCCTCGGTGTCGGAATTCCTTGTCCTCCTGGCCATGACGGAGAGGAACCTTGGGAAATCTACCTTGCCCTTGTAGGCCTCTATCTCACCGATGATGCTTCGTACCTCCGACTCTGTGGGGTTTCTCCCAAGGGATCTCATTACGGTCACCACTTCCTTGGAGGTGATCAGCCCGTTGCCATCTTGGTCGAAGAGCGCGAAGGCATCTTTGAGTTCCCTAATGTCACCCTCCGAGAGCCGGTTGGCCATGTTGCTCCTCTGATCCCACACCCACGTCAGTCGTTCTTCTCAAACACAACAAGCACAACTCATCCTCCTTGAAGAAACAGGAAAATCTGGTGGAGGATGAGGACGTGGTGAAGGAACCAGAAAGATCACTCCTCACCCTCCAGGCTTGGATGTGGGTCTGTCGGTTTGAGAAAACATCACGTAGGGAAGGTAGCCTTCCAGAAGTAAGTAGAAGGTGCTCCGTGCTAAGTGTTCAATGTCTGCAACTTCAGCTCTTCTAGCCAGAATTGGCCGCACAAGTAATCCTCAACGTATGACCACAGTTGAGCCCAGAATGTCTGCTGCTAAGTGAGACAGTTGTTAAATGAATCTTTTCCCCATTTAACAACCTTTCTTGCCACAGTGGTTAAGGGAATCAAGGCAGCGGTTCAGTTAGTAACACGGTTGTTAAGTGAATCCGGCTTCCCCATTGACTTTGCTTGTCGGAAGGTCGCAAAAGGGGATCACGTGACCCCCGGGACGCTGCAACCGTCATAAGTACATGCCAGTTGCCAAGCGTATGAATTTTGATCGTGTGACCACGGGGATGGTGGAACAGCCATGTGAAAACTGGTCATAAGTCATTTTTTTAAACAATGTGGTAACTTCGAACGGTCACTAAACAAATGGTTGTAAATGGAAGGGTATCTGTACTTTGGGTTTTACGTATTGTCAGTGGTTCTCCTGACAAGATTATCTTCCCACGTAGCAGCGAATAGGTTAAAAATAGATCTAACGAAATGAAGAGTTCCCAAGAAGAGGCAGAAGTTTGGAACTTTCCATGTGGACACAAGATGGAAAAAGCGAACGAGTCAGCAGGCATGCCGGCGTGTTTAAAATTCTTCAAGCGCTGTTCTAATTCAAACCAAGCGTACTAATTTTGCCTCTTCTGTTCTCTTGCGTTCGCTTTCCTTTGCAGAAAATCATGTTGCTTGCAAGGATGCAGATGTAGAGGTGGTCCAGACAGTATTAAGTATCCGGGGTTGCAGATAACTAAAATCTGAACTGGTCTCTCCGCATGTCATCCTTAGTGAAGCGCGCAAACCAGCGTCTGCATTTCCTGCGTCGGATGAGGAGAGCACCTCTTTCACCTTCTGTCCTGGCCACTTTTTACCGAGGCACGATGGAGAACCTTTTAACATCCCTGTTCGGTTTAGTGGCAGCAGCGCCTCAGATAGAAAGTCCCTACAGAGAGTAGTGAGGACAGTGGAGATTTTAGTAAGCTCACTTCCCGTTATTCAGGATGCTGCTTATAAGCGCTATGCTCTTAGAGCTCAAAGCATTGTTAGAGACCCCACACACCCACTTTATGGCCTGTTTCTGTTGCTCCCCTCTGGGAGGAGGTTTTCAAAGTATTTCTAGCAGGAATTCCAGATTCTGTAACAGCTTTGTTCCCCATGCCATCCATCTGGTAAATTAACAAGATTCGTTTTTCTCACCATGTACATGTATACATCTGAACTAGACTGCGTTGTTTTTCTGTGTCATAGAATATATGTGGGTAGATGCATAATTTTGTATTTATTTATTTTGCATGTTCATCTCATGTATATTGGTGACCCTTTGAGAGTTGTATGCAACGAAATTTCATTTTAATGTATGCCAATTAGTGTACATTTTGAGTGACAATAAAATTATTCTAAATTAAGAAACTTGAAAATCCCTCTCTGCTCCAGTGACTGCCGAACGGTGCTGTCCCGATTCAGGATGGAAAGTCTGAGAGGCCAAATACAGGTAGTCCTCAACTTACAATGGCTCATTTAGTGACCATTCGAAATTACAATGGCACTGAATAATGATTTAGGACCGTTTCCACACAACCATTGCAACCAGAGTTGGTATTCAGCCGGTTTGGACCGGTTCGGGAGAACAGGTAGCGCCGACTGTGGATGGGCCCATCCACCTGCCCGGAATTAATGCTGTCCTATTTAGACTCTTTTTTGAAGCTGGACACATGCGTGGAAGGCGCGCAAGAGTAAAGTGCATGCGCGGGAGGCTGTGCGCATGTGCAAAGGTGCGCTCACATTTGCGAAGCAGTAGGGAACGTAAGTGAATCCCATCTCTGGTTGCAACCTCTCCATGGTTGCGTGATCAAAATTTGGATGCTTTGCAAACCGGTGTGTGTTTATGATGTTACTCTGGGCTCACGTGATCCTTCTTTTGCGACCTTCTGACCAGCAAAGACAACGGGGAAGACAGATTCACTTTACAACCGTGTTACGACCTTAGCAACTGCAGTGATTCGCTTAACCACGGTGGCAAGAAAGGTCGTAAAATGGGACAAATCTCTTTTCACAAGTTTCACTCTTTTCTCGCTTAGCCACAGAAGCGTTGCATTAAATTTTGGCCTCAGCTGGGGTCATCGGTTGGAAGACGCTGCGTGGATGCCTTTGCTATCCCACAGGTTCAGTAGGTCATCAGCTGACGGGGAAGACATCTGCCAATCACACTATAGCAATGTCAAATTTAGTTCTCACCCAGGCGAAAAAATGGAGCATGTTTGACTCCGAACCAGCTTCAACGCTCAGCATATTTTGGCAATTTCACACTTACGACCATCGCCGCATCCCTGCGGTCATGTGACCAGATGCTTGGTAACTGACTTGTATTTATGACGATTGCAGCATCCTGGGGGTGTGTCCACATGATTCCCCCCTTTCGCAACCTTCTGACGAGTGCAGTCTGCGGGGAAGCGAGATTCACTTAACAACCGTGTGACTGAGTTCACGATTGCGGTGCTTCGCTTAACAACCAAGGCAAGAAATGCGGGGGGGGGGTGTCAAGGAGGGGGAGGAAATCACTCAACCACTGTCTCAGCAACAGAAACGTTGGGCTCATTTGTGGTCGTAAGTCGAGGACTGACCAAGCATCTTTTTTTTTTAGTAATTTTCCACACAATAGGCACGTTTTCCCACCCACCCTACAAAAAATTGTTCGACATAATAAAAACAGGGGAGGCATGTTGCTGGTGGAAATAATGTTCCATGCTGCTGTTTTACTTTTCTTTGGAAATTCCTGACCCTCTCTCTGTGTTTTAATGAACGCCATGCGCTCTAGTTTTCCAAAACGTGGAGCGTGCCAGCCATTTTTTAAAAAAGGGGAAAAAATGGGGTTTTATTTTCCGACGTGGAAAGCTTCAGGCAGCCCCCTCCCCTCCGTTTAATTCCCTCCAGATGTATTAAATCACGTCCTGGAATCGCTCGCCGGCCGAGAGAGAAAAACATGACATTTCCCCCCACCCCAAAAAAGTTTCCCCTACCCCAAATGAATGATTGTGGTGGGCCCCTGAGGAAGGAAAAGGGTCCGGTGTAGCAGAAAAAGAGGGCAAAAATCACATCCACCCAACTCGTGGCCGGGAGCCAAATGACCTCAACCCAACCGTAGACTTCCTTCCAACTCTTGTTGCGGATTCGAGGCAGGTTTAAAATTGGGAACGTTGGATGAACAAAGCATCAAAAGCTCTGATTTTCCCATTTCCAGTGTTTATTATTATTATTATTTTAAAAAGAGGTAAGAGGTTCCTAAAATGGAATTCTACCATTGCAGGTACCATATTTTTCGGAGTATAAGACGCACCTTTTTCCTCCCTAAAAGTGGCTGAAAATTTGGGTGCGTCTTATACTTCGAATGTAGCTTTTTTCCCCCAGCCCTAACTAGGTGCTAACAGATCTTCCCAGCTCTTACCTTGCAGGCTTTTTCATTGTTACTCTCTCCAAAGAATGTTTTTCCAGCCCTAAGTCTTTGCAGGTTTTTTTTTCATTGCTCTACTTGCTCCAAAGAAGTTTTTTTCTAGCCCTAACCAGGTGCTAACGATCTTCCCAGCTCTTACTGGCTTGCAGGCTCTTTCATTGTTACTCTCTCAGAAGAAGGTTTTTTTAAGTCCTAACCAGGAGATAAAATAATGTGCTGAAGCTGACCAGACTAAGGATGCTAGCCAGATGAATACCTGGTAAGCAGATTGTTTTCCCCTATTTTCCTCCCCCAAAACTAAGGTGAGTCTTATACTCCGGTGCGTCTTATACTCCGAAAAATACGGTACTTCAGTATTTAAATATTTAAATATTTAAGTATTTAGTATTTAAAATACTCTAATTTTAGCACCTTTGTTGTTCAGTTGCTAAGTTGTGTCTGACTCTTCATGACTTCATAGCACGCCAGGCCCTCCGGTCCTCCATTGTCTCCAGAGTTTGGCGAAATCCATATTCATTGTGTCGATGATGACCCTATCGAGCCATTCCTCCTCTGCCGTCCCCTTCTCCTTGTGCGAATGTCTACGAAGACTCTCAGTCCTCCAGGTCATAGTTGTCCCAAAGGTGCTTTTTTTCCCAAGAGGCAACCGGACTTTCTGGTTTTCCTTTGAAGACATTTCACTTCTCATCCAAGAAGCTTCTTCAGTTCTGACTGAATGTTGCAGGATGGAAGGATTGATACTCCTTGCAGACAGCTGGTCATTTGCATCCTTTTAGAGAGTTGTTGAGGCCACTTGGAGGTTCATTTGTGTCCTCCGAGTCACCTGAGTGGTGCAAATGGTTCCTATAGTCTGGAATTTTTCCTCTGGAAATCCATTCCTACTCCCACACCATTCCACGGGTGTTCATCCCCAATTGTATAGCTAAAAATCTGTAGAGGTTCTCAGTCATCCAGGTCAGGGTTGTCCCAAAGGTGCTTTTTTTTTAGGAGGCAACTGGACTTTCTGGTTTTAATTTGAAGACGTTTCGCTTCTCATCCAAGAAGCTTCTTCAGCTCTGACAGGATAGTGGGGAATGGAAGGATTGATACTCCTTGCAGACAGCTGGTCATTTGCATCCTTTTAGAGAGTCGTTGAGGCCACTTGGAGGCTTATCTGTGTCCTCAGGGTCACCTGACTGGTGCATATGGGCGTGGAGCCTTCTTGGAACTGCAGAAAGGACAGTGTTGTAGACTGGAGATGGATGAGGTCATATCCCTCCCCCTCTGTTGAGGGAGGGCTGTTCAATTTTGACATAGATGGCCTCTTTGACCCCTCTTTCAAACCAGCATTCCTCTCTGTCCAAAACATGGACTTTGCTGTCTTCCAAAGAGTGGACTTTGTCTTTCAAATGCAGATGGCCTGCTGAATCTTCTCCCGATGAATTTGTTCTCCTATGTTGCGCCATGCGCTTCTCCTTCTGCCTTCCACCTTACCCAACATCGGGCTCTTCTCCAAGGAGTCCTCTCTTCTCCTTTGGTGGCCAAGGTCCTTGAGCTTCAGCTTCCAGATCTCTCCTCTAGAAAGAGTGCAGAGAAGAGCAACAAAGATGATTAAGGGACCGGAGGCTAAAACACAATGAGGAATGGTCGCAGGAACTGTACAGGCAATCCTCGAATGACAACAATTTGTTTAGTGACGGTTTGAAGTTACAACGGCACTGAAAAAGGGAACGCATGATCATTTTTCACGCTAACGACAGTTGCAGCATCCCCATGGTCATGGTGAAGTTACCTAGTTGGGTCGTGAAATGTTTGCAAAAAAACCACGAAGCTCAGAGAGCACCAAGGATCCTACAGTCATCACCCTCCTCCTCCTCCTCCTCCTCCTCCTCCTCCTCCTCCTCCTCCTCCTCCTCCTCCTCCTCCTCCTCTTCTTCTTCTTCTTCTTCCTCCTCCTCCTCCTCCTCCTCCTCCTCCTCCTCCTCCTCCTCCTCATCTTCGAGACCGCCTTCTGCCACACAGCTCCCAGCGACCGGTGAGATCCCACAGAGTTGGTCTCCTCCAGGTCCCGTCAGCTAAACAGTGCCGGCTGGCGGGCCCGCGGGGGAGGGCCTTCTCTGTGGCTGCCCCGGCTTTCTGGAACCAGCTACCTCCGGAGATCCGGACTGCCCCCACCCTATTGGCCTTCCGAAAAGCAGTAAAGACCTGGCTTTTCCGGCAGGCCTGGGGCCGTTGATCTCGTGGTTGTAATTGGCGAGATCCGGCCATGAAATGATATGCATGGGTTTTCAATTGTTTTAATTGTTTTAATGTTTAATGATGTTTTTAGTATTTGTTTTGTTGTTGAGCCGCCCAGAGTCCATTGGGAGTTGGGCGGCATATAAATTTAATAGAAATAAAATAAAAATAAAATAAACTCCAAATCAACTCTAGTTTGTTTGACATTATTAGGAGAAACTCCTGCGCTTACTCAGACAGGGAGAACACGGGTACAAAATGCAGAAGAAGAAGAAGAAGAAAAAATCTAGGATTTCCAACAAATATTATCAGATAACGTCGACTTCTCGCCACCTTCCGATGGCATAAAAAAAGCCCTTTCTGGTCCCGCCTTGGTGCCAATGCCAGGAAAAGCAAAGACTAAAGTACTTTGAGCAAAGCTTCCATTTCTGGCTCGCTTGCTAAATAAAGAGACGGGGAATCTGATGGCCAGGCCATGGGGCGCCTATAGACGCGGCTTCGGGTCTGGTTCTCTGGAAGGAGAAAGGAGGGTGAGGACAACACGGCAATTCTCCAGGGGAGCAAAATTCCAGATCTTTTCTGGTAAAAAGGGTTGGGAACGTTTGGGAACTGCAGAGGGGAGAGGCGCTTATCTGCCTGCCTCTCCTTTGAGCTAAATTCCCCAGAGTGTCTGAAATTCTCAGCTGCAAAAAAATAGCCACTTGCGGCCATTGGGTTCAATTATAGCACTTCCAAGCTCTGGTGGGTTTCATTTCCTTTTGGTTTAGCACAGGGGTCCCCAAACTTGGCAACTTTAAGACATATGGACTTCAATCACTGATGGGTTCTAAATCCCATTGCTACTGGTTCATGCACGTGCTTGCATGCGCACACAACACTTCTGGGCATGCGCAGAAGTTTTTGCACATGCTCAGAAGCGTTCCGGATGGGTGGGCGGAGCCTCCCACCACCACTACTGGTTCGTAGAACTGGACCGTACCGGTAGCAACCCACCGCTGACTTCAACTCCCAGAATTCCCCGTGCTGGCTGGGGAATTCTGGGAGTGGAGGTCCGCCCATCTTAAAGCATGCTGGTTTAGGAATTCTGGGAGTCGAAGTCCATCCATCTTAAAGCCTGCTGGATGGGGAATTCTGGGAGTTGAAGTCCATCTGTCCATGGCCAATAAGCAGACCCATTGCCTCACTTCAACATCTTTTTTGTATCATGGCAACCAAAACTGGATGCAGTATTGCAAATGTGGTCTTACCAAGGCCTTATAAAGCGGTACAGGCATCAGCTCAACAGGTGCAGCGGTACTAACACTTCATGTGACTTTCATCCTGTCCCTCTGCTGATACAACTTAGGACAGCATCCGTCAATGACGACCTGTATATCAAGAATCTTCTGGCCCCCATAATTCCGTTTCATCTGCCATTTTGAAAAAGGAGCAATTGAGTGGCAAAGAAGATCCTGAGCACTAACCACTACACTATTCTACCTCCTGGAAAAAAGAGCGTTTTGTAACTTGCCCCCTCCCCTTCCCCCCCAAAGGGTGCTGTTTTGCAAACAGGGCAGCCCCCACCATCTGTGGACCATTTGACATGCTTTCCAAAGTCCAAAAGTTTCCATTGGCCCGAAAAAGTGCCTTTTAGAGAGCCACAAAACTTGTACAAAAAATGTTTTTTGGCACCAGGAAAGGTTCTTTGCTCTTAAGGATGACACTTCCTGGAAATTTGGAAAAAAGGATTGTGGTTTTGTGATCTTTTGTGAGTTGGGGGTGGGAAATCTTAATTCTGGTTTTTCACCTGAATTATTTTATTGAGTTTTCCTCAAGCAATTTCTTAAGCTCTGTACAAATACAAATTATCCTCAGCTTATGACCTCAATTGAACCCAAAATCTCTATTGCTAAGTGAGGCAGTCGTTAAGTGAGATTTGCTCCATTTTACAACCTTTCTAGCCAAAGTTGTTAAGTGAATCAATGCCGTTGTTAAGTTAGTCACACGGTTCTTAAGCAAATCTGATTTCCCCGTTGACTTTGCTTGTCAGAAGGTCGCAAAAGGGGAACATGTGACCCCGGGACACTGCAACCCGTCATAAATATGAATCAGTTGCCAAGTGTCTGAATTTTAATCACGTGACCATGGGGATGCCTCATAAGCGTGAAAAACGGTCATAAGTACTTTTTTCAGTGCCATTGTAACTTTGAACTGTCCCTAAATGAATTGTTGTAAGTCGAGGACTACCTGTAATACAGTTACAGGTAGTTCTCGAGTTACGTGAGATTACTTAGTGACTGGTCAAAGTCACAATGTACCTGAAAAATAATTATGAGCTGCTTTTACAGCTGGCTACAGCGTCCTGCGGTTACAGGACTGTGATTATTAATTAATTAATTAATTAATTTATTAATAAATCCAATTTATTTATTGGATTTACAACAGTTTATTCATTGAATTAGCAACACTTTTGCCAAAAACTGTCACTTCTGATTTTTTGGCAAAACTGCACCCTTAACGGACCCATTGGTTCACTTAATGACCTCTGCAAAAAAGGTCGTAAAAGTGTATCAGTTTTGTGACCAGTCCATTTTATGACTGTCATGATTTACAACCTCAATGGGCAAGCTCCATTACGGTTTTAACTTGAGGACTAACTGTATATCTGTTACTGAGATGCATAGTCCGCGGTCTCTCCAGCTTCCTGATTTTGCTGCTTTGATGTCACGGCTGTGGCCGCCATCTTGACATTTTTTGACCCATCTCACTGCCTTGAGGTGGGGAACTAGGATATATCCAAGATCAAAGATGGAAGCCAATGATTTTACATGTGTTTTTCAAACTTGGCAACTGAAAGACGAGTGGACTTCAACTCCCAGAATTCCCCAGCCGGCTGGGGAGTTCTGGGAGTTGAAGTCCACTCATCTTAAAGTTGCCAAGTTTGAAAAACATTGAAATAAGCTACGAACAAATAACTTCCCATTTAATATCCGTATGCATCCCGGTCAAGATTTAAGTGAGTCAAACAGCAACCAAACCCTCAATTTAAAGTTCATTAACAAATTATCAACAGTCACAAGGCAGGAATTTAAATAATTGGTGCAGTTAAAGATTGTTTATCCCACTGGCATCTGGAACATCACAAGTTGAGGGTTACACAACTGGAAAGTAAGGTTTGTAAACCATACCTCCCTGCTGACATGCGATTTATACATTAAATAAATGAATGAAGATGTGCCAGAAAATTAAATAACTATGTCATAAGATCGTGTCAAGGCGTTCTTTGTGTATTTATGTGTGTCAGAAGCCTCACAATTCAAACAAGGCATATTATAGGATATAAAATTTAAAATACAAGATTAAAATATGTGCAAGTTAAAGAGATCTTTGCCCAGAAATTAGGAAACATTAATTGCATTGTCACGTTGACATGACGTCCTTAAACATACACTAATCAGGACACAAAAAGCAAGTATACGTATTGTGTTGTTGTCGGTGTGGCACCACAATCGCAAAGGGCAGAAGCCACCAGATAGCCCCATTTGTTCAGAGTGTCTCTGGATCTTGTTGAACCTGTGCACAATCTATTCAACGTCTATGGAGATTCTCAGTCATCCAGGTCGTGGTTGTCCCAAAAGTGCTTTTTTCAATTTAATAAAGATTTTTTTTTTAAAAAAAGAAATGTCTGCAAGAAAACAACCAAGTTCGGAGAGCACCAAGGATCCCACCCCCCATTTCAACCCCGAGCTATAAATGTTCTCCTTTACAGATTAGTTCTTGGATGGAAGGACTACTGTAAAATTCCAGAGCTACGGACAAGATTGCTGAAAGTTGAAAAAGTCTGGAAAGTGACCACTCATTTCTCTCGCTGAGAAAGCTGCCCCATTTCATAACAATTTGGAGATACAACTTTGTAGTGAAGGTTCAACATTCTAGACAAAGATTTATTTCTCCTCCTGGCAGAACCAAGTTTAGTCATGGTTTCATGAAAAGCAAAAATGTTTCGTTTTTGGCACCAACCAAGCACCCTCAAGTGGGGTCCCCTTCTCGTTTTATGTCCTGTCTGACGTGCGGTCTCGCATCTGCAAACAATTAAGCTTTTGATTGTTTCAATTTCATTTCTTTCTCCCAACAAGACGGGTTCTGCGCCAGATGTTTTCCAAAGGCACGCCACGCACAGCCAGACACGGAAAACCAGACGTTGCTTTGAACAGTGTTTCTGAAATCCAGCTCGGGTCGAAGAAAATAATTTTGCGAGGATTCTGCGAGCTTTTGCTGAAAGAGTCCTTAAAAACAGAACTTGGTATTTCAACATCATCCTTTTTTTTTAAAGGGGTCTGGAGATCGAGGAATGTTGATCCCGAAAAATGTAATCTAAGGATTTTGAAGATGGTGGTCATTTTAATTTCTCTTTGGTACTCGGCGCTTATCCAAAGTTGGGATGAACTGAGAACATGAAAAAGTCTAACGGGAGAACAACCAAAATCAATTCAATCTTTGTTTGTTCATAGATGAGCAAATCAGACTCAGGAGTCACAACTAATTGAGAGAAAAAGAAAAAAATAGCTACTCTAAAATATCTAAAAAGGGTTAAAGTTAATACTTGAAGGTGCTTTTTCAAGAGGCAACTGGACTTTCTGGTTTTTCTTTGAAGACGTTTCGCTTCTCATCTCAAGAAGAGTCTTCGGTTCTGACCGAATGGTGGACGATGGAAGGATTTATATTCCTTGCAGTCATCTGGTCATTAGTACTCTCTCTGAGAGTCATTGAGGCCATCTGTGTCCTCAGGGGCATCTAAGTGGTGCAAATGGGGGTGGAGCCTTCTTTGAACTGTTGAAAGGACCATGTTGTAGACTGGAGATAGATGGTGTTGTATCCCTCCCCCTGTTGAGAGGGAGCTGTTCAATTTTGAAAAAGATGGCCTCTTTGACCCCTCTTTCAAACCAGCGTTCCTCTCTGTCCAAAATGTGGACTTTGCTGTCTTCCAAAGAGTGGACTTTGTCTTTTAAATGCAGATGGCCTGCTGAATCTTATCCTGATGGGTTCGTTCTCCTATGTTGCGCCATGCGTTTGTGAAATGGCTGTTTTGTTTCCCCAATGTACAGATCTGCCCACGGCTCACTGCATTGTACTACATAGGCCCCGTTGCTCAGTTTGTGACGAAAAAGCGACACAAGGATTAATAAGGAAGTCCAGTTGCCTTTTTGAAAAAGCACCTTTGGGACAACCATGACCTGGGTGACTGCGCATGTCTGTAGACGTTAACATTAATACTATGGCAGACCTGGGTGCTTTATGGCTCCTGGGCCACATCTGGTCCTTTGGCAGTCCCTGTCTGATTTGAGGTCAATCAGAAATTAGAAATCAAATGTAAATAAGTGTACACCATGCATGCAATAATACAACTGCATTGCTTTTATTTTGAAGGAGGCTGCTCTCTCTCTATATATTTCAATTTAAGTATACGTGTGAGTGCACACCTATTCACCCACACAGTGCTATTGGTTCGCCTCTGCATAACAGTCCCAGAATGCCCAAATGGGTCACATGTCCCTTCTTCTCACGCTCTTCTCACGTCCTGGAAGATTATCCAAAACTGGGATGAATTGAGAAGATGAAAAAAAAATTAGCAGGAAATCTACTGAAGGCAGAGACAGACTGTGCTACACGTGGGCATTAAAAAAAAAGGGGGGGGGGATTGTTGACTAAAGTGTTTCCCCAAAAATAAGACCTATCCAGAAAATAAGCCCTAGCTTGATTTTTACACATGCGCCCAAAATAAGCCCTACCACAAAATAAGCCCTAGTTAGGCGCATGGTTAAAAATTAAGCTAGGGTGGGGATGGGGTGTGTGGAGCTGCCCTACTTACCATATTTTTCGGACTATAAGACGCACCGGAGTATAAGATGCACCTTAGTTTTTGGGGAGGAAAATAAGAAAAAAGTTGATTGTGGGGCTCTGTGCCTTGCTATTTCAGCCTGTGAAACCTCGGTTTCAGAGGCATTTTTTCAGCCTGTGAAACCTCGGTTTCAGAGGCTTTTTTCCAGCCTGTGAAACCTCCGTTTCAGAGGCTTTTTCCAGCCTGTGAAACCTCCGTTGTAGCCCTGCCCAGCCTCTCAAACGGAGGTTTCAGAGGCTGAAAAAAAAGCCTCTGAAACCTCCGTTTGAGAGGCAGGGCAGGGCTACATTCGGCGTATAAGATGCACCCAAATTTTCACCCTCTTTTAGGGGGGGGAAAGGTGCGTCTTATACTCCGAAAAATACGGTACCTTCGGAGAGTTGCAACCAGGCCTCAATCCGGAGATCTGTTATCGGCTGCAGAGGCCTTTCCTGCAGGGCTCTGTTGGTGAAACGGAGGCCGGGGGCAACATGTGCACCAATCTGGACCTTGTTTCTTGGCTGCAAAGGCCTTTCCTGAAGGCTTCTGACAGCGAAACGGAGGTTGGGGGTGACGCGTGCACGCTGCGACAAGTGGCCACAGAAAAAGTGGACCGGCAGTGGGCTCCTGCTGGGCAGGGCTGTCGGTGCTGCTGTCACGAAGTGAGACAGTGGAAGACATCCCCTGAAAATACCCAGGAACTGGGTATGTCTAATTTAATGAAAAGAAGGACCAGGGGTGACATGATAGCAGTGTTCCAATATCTCAGGGGTTGCCACAAAGAAGAGGGAGTCACACTATTCTCCAAGGCACCTGAGGGTAGAACAAGAAGCAATGGGTGGAAACTAATCAAGGAGAGAAGCAACTTAGAACTAAGGAGGAATTTCCCGACAGTTAGAACAATTAATCAGTGGAACAGCCTGCCTCCAGAAGTTGTGAATGCCCCAACACTGGAAGGTTTTAAGAAGATGTTGGATAACCATCTGTCTGAAGTAGTATAGGGTTTCCTGCCTAGGCAGGGGGTTGGACTAGAAGACCTCCAAGGTCCCTTCCAACTCTTGTTATTATTATTATTATTATTATTATTATTATTATTATTATTATTATTATTATTATTATTATTATTATTATTATTATTATTATTATTATTATTATTATTATTATTATTATTATTATTATTATTATTATTATTATTATTATTATTATTATTATTATTAAAATAAGACCTGGTGCCTTTTTTGGTGGCAAAAAAGAAATGAATAAGACCAGGTCTTATTTTCGGGGAAACACGGGTAAAAGAGAATGTAAACAGACCTCACCATTGAAAGTTCAAAGGAAAAATAAAAAACGGATCGGATAAAATCTAGTAATCTCAGCTCCGTATCCAGAAAGGGGATTGCACAATGCAGAGCAATTGGGCTTAGCGGTTATTTGCCTAGATTTCTTATCAAGATGGACATATAATAAAAGTTTTCCAGGAGGCCAGATTGTCCGCGTACTTGGATGACGCAACAGGCTTAACCCTAAATCCGAGTTAATAAATCACAGCGTTTATAGAACATGCCCTACCTACCCAAAGAAATAAATCGTATCCTAACAAATGCCCAGGGTTTTTTTTTCTCAATTGCAAAATGCCCAACCCTTTTTATTTCCGTGTCTGGGACAAAATCCCTCCAGATTTAGGTCTTTTAAGCAAATCTGCCTTCGTTGATGGCCTTCAAACAACGAGAATCAATACAGGTAATTCTCGACTTATGATTCATTAAGCAGCTTTTCGAAGTTACGACGGCACTGAGAAAAGGGACTTCAGACCAGTCCTCATACTTACGACTGATGTAGCAGTCCTGATAGCCAAGGGATCAAAATTTGGGGTCGTGTGCCACCGGCATGCGTTGAAGCAGCCTGGAGGGGTCAAGCGGTCATCATTTGTGACCTTTCTAGCCAGCTTCCAACAAGTAAAATTTAATGGATGTGCTTAATGTCAGCATACAGGGGAGTCCTCGACTTACGACCACAAGTTTTTGTTGCAAAGTGAAACATTTGTTCAGTGAGTTTGGGGTCATTCTAGGACTTTTTGTGCCACTTTTAAGTGAATCACTGCAGTTAAATTAGTCGTATGGTTGTTAAGTGAATCCGGCTTTCCCCGTTCACTTTGCTGATCAGAAGGTCGCAAAAGGGGATCACGTGACCCCGGGACACTGCGACCGTCATAAATGCGAGTCAGTTTCCAAGTATCTGCATTTCCATTACATGAACATAGGAATGCTGCAACGGTCCCAAGTGTGAAAATCGGTCCCAAATCGCTTTTTTCAGTGCCGTTGTAACTTTGGTCACTAAACGAACCACTGTAAGATGAGGACTGCCTGTAATTCATTCAGCAAGTGCAGTAATTTACTTATGGCAAAAAAAATTTGGTAAAACTGTGTGCCACCCGCTTTCAAAACTGCTTTGCGTAGCAACGGACGTTTTGTTCCCAATTGCTATCGTATATTGAGGACTACCTCCACTGCCCAGGATCTACAGGTAGTCCTCCACTTACAACAATTGAGGCCAAAATCTCTGTTAAACGAGATATTCGTTGAGTTTTGCCTCGTTTTACGACCTCTATTGCCACAGTTGCTAAGTGAATCACTGCAGTTGATAAGTTGGTTGTTCAGTGAATTTGGCGTGCCCCATTGGACGTGGCTTGTCAGAAGGTCGCAAAAGGGGATCACATGACCCCGGGACACTGCGGCCGTCATAAATACGAGCCAGTTGCCAAGCATCTGAATTTCGATCCGATGATCACAGGCAAGCGACAAAGGTCGTAACTGTGAAAAACGCCCATCATATTTTTCAGGGCCGTTGTAACTCTAAACCAGAGGTCTTCAAACTTGGCAACTTTAAGACGTGTGGACTTCAACTCCCAGAATTCTCCAGCCAGAGAATTCTGGGAGTTGAAGTCCACACGTCTTAAAGTTGCCAAGTTTGGGGACTCCTGCTCTAAACAGTCACTAAACGAACTGTTGCAAGTCGAGGACTACCTTTACTGACTTTAGTGAAAGCTGTACGGCTGTCCAATAAAACCTGAATAGAAGTGAGGGCCGCACTTGGCTGCCTTCCCACATTCGTGTTTTTACTCCTCGGGTTGAATTGCAACTCAACACATGCCCACAAAGGCTCAGCGCAATGCATGGATTGGGTTGCCGTGACCCTAAAATTAAAACATGCGTCACTTTGAAGATCTCCGGAGCATCTCAGCCACACACACACCCTCCTCCTCCTCCTCATTCCTCCGAATCAAAAACAGGCCCACGCAAGAATCGAATGCAATATGAGCTTTAATCGTATTTTTCCATTTCATGTTACTGTACAAGGAAACATTTACAGTGCTTTGGTAATTCTCTATTTACATTTGCTTGCAGGGGCTTCACCCCCTACCCTCAATGCTGGCCAGATGCGTTTCTGCACCAGAATTTAAAAAAGGAAAAAAAAAAAGCAGAAAACCCCGCATTATTATTATTTTTTACTGGGCCAATTTTGGGGAGGTCATTTTTCAAGTGGGCTGGTTTAAATAGCTTGTGGCGGCTTTTATTTCTTTTTAATTTTGGGGGGGACAGCTCTTGCATTTTGAGCCTTCTTCCCACCCGGAGATCAATCCTCGAAGAGAATTGCCAGTAAAACCAACATCCATATTTATCTTCCCCCGTTCCCAACACAGTCACAAACCCCTCGCTAACCCTCTTAACCGACTTACAATGTGCTTTTCTGTGCTTCCCACAACGGCTGCATCTTTCGATGCCTTTCAAAAGAGTTTGTTCCCTCTTAGCGCAACACTTTGTCTCTTTATCCTTCTTCTATAACCCTTCTTCCTTACACTTCCTTCCAGCAGCTCAAATTCAGCCTGCTGGGGTCAACCTTCCCCATTGCTACATCCCAACAAACTTCAGTCTTCCTCCTCATTTAAGATTGCCAATTCCTGACCACCGGAGCTCTACCTTTGACACGGGAGAGGACATTTTCTCTCCTCTGACCTATTCAACATCCCAGATCTGTTGGAAAGGTGGGAACTCCAATGTCTCAAGTTATCTATGGCTTGGTTTCAACCGGTTTTAAACGGTCTGAATTGGCTTTTCGGTTTGAATCACAAATAATATATGTACCAGCACTCATGCATCAAGAAAAAAAAAGGGGGGGGGGAGAGAAAGGGTCCGTTTCGAGAAAGAAACGACAGAGGAATCAAAGTACAAACGGAAGGGTCTACAAAAGTATTCAAATAATATTTAAAAAAACAACAACAAGATTAAATATGTGGTGTAGCAATTCGCAGGAGGAAAGCACACCACCAAGTATAGAATTCCAGTCATTCAAATGGAAACGTGTTGAACCTGGGGTCTTTTTGTGAGGAACGGTCCAGCCCTTTAGATGGTGTCAACTTAGAGCAGTGTTTCTCAAGCGTGGCGACTTTAAGACGGATGGACTTCAACTCCCAGAGTTCCCCAGCCAGCCTGGCTGGAGAATTCTGGGAGTTGAAGTCCATCCGTCTTTAAAAGTTGCCACGCTTGAGAAACTGTCCTAGAAGAAAATTTGATAATCAGACGACTTTTGTTCAGAGAATCAAAATCATCGTGAGCCACAAAATTCCTCCCAAAAAAGAGCCAATTGGTATTCGGAAGGCAATTTTCACATGTTTGCAGTCCTTTGGAGAGCGCTTTTTCTTCCCGATATTACAGTATGTACAGAAGGATCGTGACCTCCAGAATCTGCTGTTGCAGTCCAGAAATCTGAGCCCTTAACTTCGAGCCCCCCACCCCCAGGGATCAGACGCCAGTTCAGGTTCAACAATGTTTGCGGAAAAACCAGTAGCTGCCTTTAAAAAAAAGAAAGGAAAGGAAAAGGAAAGAAAGAAGGAAGGAAGGGAAAGAAACCAAGACTCACATGTAACACAAAAAGACCAACAAAGAGAGAAGGAGACCCTTCACCATTCTCACATTACAGGAAAGAAAATATACACTTTATTTATAAATAAAAGAGCGAGGAAGCCGCTCGCTCCCGCTATTTAAACCAGAGTCTCTTTCCGTTTGACGCTGAGCTGGCTTTTGTCCCTGCTTCTCCTGAGCGCCGAATGCATCCGGTAGGTCTTGACGTTCTTCAGCTCTCCCGCCACGTCGGCCTCGGAGCCGTTCTCGCCCAGCTCCATGCGGAAACTGCCCGAGGCGGAAGGCTGCCTCCTCTGGATCTTGGCGTTGGAGCCGAAGACTGGTTGGTTCTCTTCGCCTTCCTCGCTCAGCTCGGGCAGGTCCTTCATCTCGAAGGGCACGGGGCTCGGCTGGAAGGGAGCGACGGCCGCCTGGATGCAGTTGAACCACTGCTGCTTGTGGAAAATGTCGTTGGCCTGCAGCGTGTGGGACTGGCCCGAGGAGGAGTCCCGGAAACGGACCCGGAAGATGTTTTTGGCTGGAAAGCAAGCAAGAAGGAGGAGGATGTTTTACGGAGATGCTCTGTCATCCAGGTCGGGGTTGTCCCAAAGGGGCTTCCACCACCATCCCCACCCAAAAAACTAGGCTTCCTTGTTATGTTCTTGGAAAAGGTTTCGCTTCTCGTCCCAAGGAGCTTTTTCAGGCCTGACGTTACGACTGAAGAAGTTCTAGAACGGAGTTAGAACTGAAGAAGCTTCTTGGATGAGGAGTGGAACGTTTTGAAAGAAAGGGGGGGGGGAACACCATGAAAGACCAGTTGAAAAACGGTTCGTTTCTCATCGAAGAAGTTACTTCAGTTCTATCTGATGTTACAACTGAAGACGTTCTAGAACCGATGTTAGACCCGAAGACATTCTATAACCCATGTCAGAACCAAAGTTAGAACTGAAGACGTTCTAGAACTGATGTTAGAACTGAAGAAGCTTCTTGGATGAGAAGCGGAACATTTTGAAAGGGAAAAAAAAACCACCCAAGGAAGACCAGTTGAAAAATGTTTCGCTTCTCATTGAAGACGTCACTTCAGTTCTATCTGATGTTAGAACTGAAGAAGTTCTAGAACCGGTGTTAGAATCGAAGACGTTCTAGAACTGATGTTAGAACTGAAGAAGCTTCTTCGATGAGATGCGAAACGTTTTGAAAGGGGGGAAAACCCGCCCCAAAGAAGACCAGTTGAAAAATGTTTCGCTTCTCATTGAAGACATCACTTCAGTTCTATCTGATGTTACAACTGAAGACATTCTAGAACCGATGTTAGAACCAAAGACGTTCTAGAATCTACGTAAAAAAACAGATGTTCTAGAACCTATGTTAAACCCGAAGACGTTCTAGAGCCAATGTTAGAACTGAAGAACCTTCTTTGATGAGATGCGAGACGTTTGGAAAGAAGAAAAAAAACCCAAGAAATCCCAGTTTAACAATGTTTCGCTTCTCACACCCAAGAAATCTCTCCGGTTCTATCTGGGGTTAGAACCGAAGACATTCTAGAACTGGTGTTAGAACTGAAGGAGCTTCTTGGATGAGAAGCGAAACGCTTTCAAAGAAAACACCAAGAAAGTCCAGTTTCCTTTTGGGGAAAAAAAGCACCTTTTGAGGCAAGGAGAAGGATGTTGTAGTCCAGGGGTCTCCAACCTTGGCAACTTGAAGACTTTGCTGGCTGAGGAATTCTGGGAGTTGCAGTCCACAAGTGTTAAAGTTGCCAAGGTTGGAGACCCCTGTTCTAGTCAACTCTTGAAGGCCACATCAGGTGTGGTTCCTGGTTGGGAATCTCTTGCAGAAAAGTCCTGAAGAGAGTCTTCAAGGATGGACTTTTAGGCCTACACATCTAGAGAGTGTCTATCTGATGCTTCTAGGGGACCCTTGAAAGAATGTGCCAAAGTAGAGGGGGGGATGGGAATGGGATTTGGGATGTCGGAGAGGACCCAGCTTTCTAAAGAACACTGCAGGATCTAGCAGCTGCCTCCACAAATCAACCTCTGGATTAAGGGCAGATTACAGAATTTAGAATGTGGAATAACAGAGTTGGAAGGGACCTTGGAGGTCTTCTAGTCCAGCCCCCTGCCCAAGGCAGGAGACTTTATATCATCCTGAACAAATGGTTGTCTAATCTTTTCTGGAAAACCTCCAGTGTTGGAACACCCGCAACCTCTGGAGGGAATCCGTTCCACTGATTAATTGTTCTGTCAGGAAATTTCTCCTTAGTTCTGGGTTGCTTCTCTCTTTGACAAGCTTCCACCCCATTATTTCTTGCCTTGCCCTCAGATGCTTTGGAGAACAGGTCGACCCAGACTCTTCCTGGGGATAGCCCCTCAGATATTGGAACCTTCCTACCTACCTTTATCCGAATTGCCAAATGCACCCCGGAACGAACCGCCCATTTTGACGTCTCCATCTTGCAAGTCCTCCAGCACCAGGTCTTGTACCGGGATCGGCTGCCGATACACTTGGTAAGAATGGCGCTCGTTCCGCGTCACGGGCCGGGTGAGGACCAACATTTCTTGGAAAAGGAAGATATAAAGCTTCTAGAAAGAGGAAGAGGAGGAGAGAGGAAGTTTTAAGTGAAATTCAGCCACAATCAAAGGGAAGTTCACAATATATATTTCTATGCAAACTGAAAGGTTTTGGAACATTCTGTTGCCGCCACCACCCCTCAAAAAAAAAATTCATATTTTAACCACAAAACATTTGTTTTAGATTAGGGGTGTCCAACCTTTAAGACTTAAGGCAGCTTTAAGACTTGTGGATTTCAATTCCCAGAATTCCGCAGCCAGCATGCACACAACCATGCTGCCAAAGGCCATGAATGGTAGGGAATTCTGGGAGTTGAAGTCCACCCATCTTAAAGCATGCTGGCTGGGGAATTCTGGGAGTTGAAGTCCACCCATCTTAAAGCATGCTGGCTGGGGAATTCTGGGAGTTGAAGTCCACCCATCTTAAAGCCTACTGGCTGGGGAATTCTGGGAGTTGAAGTCCACCCATCTTAAAGCATGTTTGCTGGGGAATTCTGGGAGTTAAAAGTCCATCCATTTTAAAGGCTGCTGACTGGGGAATTCTGGGAGTTAAAAGTCCATCCATTTTAAAGGCTGCTGGCTGGGGAATTCTGGGAGTTGAAGTCCACCCATCTTAAAGCATGGCTGACTGAAGAATTCTGGGAGTTGAAGTCCACCCATCTCAAAGCATGCTGGCTGGGAAACTCTGGGAGTTGAAGTCTACCCATCTTAAAGCATGTTTGCTGGGGAATTCTGGGAGTTAAAAGTCCACCCATCCTGCCAAAATTGGATGTGCCAAAATTGAACCAATGTGTTCTCCTACTGCCAGTTCTTGCTAAAGAATTTGTCTGAAGAATTTTGTTATGATAAAGACCTAACGGAAGGATAAAAAAACCTGGAATGGAAGAGATGAAAGTGACCGAGGAGATGTATTGTTTATAGCCGAGACAAAAGATTTTTTAAAAATGACCCTCTGAACTCCATCTTTCACTTCTGCAAAGCGACCTTAAGTAAATATTGATGGAACCGTCTTTAATTTTCCTCCCACCTGACGCCGCTGGCCCAGAAGGTCACTTAATAAAGTACATTATCCCCCAGGAATGCATCTCCCCCCCCCCCCTCTGCAAAATCCAAATGGTGAATTACATCCCAGCCATCTGGAAACTGGACAGCTACCAGCTCCGCGCTCCGTCTCTGGGCTGGTGCCTTTAAATGGACTTCTTAAGATCCAACTTCAACTCGGGCCCAAGTGGCGCCAGGGCTGACACGGGGAGAGTGTTCTCTTGAGTTTTTATAAAAGAGAAGGAAAGGGCACCTGGCAGGAGGCACAGAATCCTTATTTTTATTGGATTACAGACCTGTGACAAGAAATTGAGGGAGAGAGACTAGCCGGCCTTGTTTTCTGGGCCCTTCCTCAAGAATTTATTCTGGGGTTTTTTTTTAATCCACATCTTTATTATTAATATATATAATTCAAGGCAGTTATTGCTGATTGGTCCAAAGACACCCAGCTGGCTTTCATGCCTAAGGTGGGACTACAACTCACTATCACCTGGTGACTGGCCCAGAATCACCCAGCTAGCTTTCATGCTGGAGGTGGGACTAGAACTTACCATCACCTGGTGATTGGCCCAGAATCACCCAGCTGGCTTTGACGCTGGAGGTGGGACTAGAACTCACTGTCTCCTAGTTTCTAGGCCACCCCGTCTTAAGCACGCTTAGCTCCCAGGTGTCACAGTTCCCCCATTTCTACTTGTTAGAGGGAGGAATGAATCCTCCAGAGGTCGATGGATCTTTGTTTCCCTTTTGAAATCATACTTACTTAGAAAATAAAACCGAGATTCAAATCTAATTAACAAAATATTTATTCCAGTAGAAAAATAATAAAAAGAATCCTTATTAAGCTACATTTTATTGGCTAAAGAATAAATTACTTCTACCTTCGGCAGAAATGGTGGAAGAAAAAAAGGAAGGAGTTGACTTCAGGAATGCAGGCATGCGTAATAGAATATATCATACGTCTGCTTGACCATAAATATAAGAAACAGTAGAAAACATAGAGATGCACAAACTGACAATATTCACATCGTGACACTACTCACATGCCCGTTTTTGTTCTTCAGCTCCCCGTGACAAAGCAAAACTTTGCTCGCTTCAATCCGTGGATCCCGCTGCTTCTCATCCAGGTATTCCAGCTTATCGATGTAGTATTGGCATTCCGACTCTCCTTTCTTCAAGTTGATGTCCGAGAGGACCCCTTGGATGATGCAGATCTAGGAGGAGAGCATCCGTCAGTAAGGATGGGGGAGATAGCAATAGCACTTAGACTTATATACCGCTTCATAGTGCTTTACAGCCCTCTCTAAGCGGTTTACAGAGTTCAGCATATTGCCCCCAACAATCTGGGTCCTCATTTTACCGACCCCGGAAGGATGGAAGGCTGAGTCAACCTTGAGCCTAGTGAGATTTGAACAGCTGAACTGCTGGACTAGCAGTCAGCCTGCAATGGCTGCATTTAACCACTGCACCACTTCAGCTCCTTCAGATGCAGGAAAGGAAGCGCTGCTAGACTAAACACTGATGATGTTCCCTAGTTTGGTAATGAAATGTCTGCAGGAGAACAACCAAATGCAGAGGCCACCAAGGACCCCACAGTCGTCCTCCTCCTCTCCTTCCTTCTTCCTCCCCTTCATTCCTTCTCTTTTTCTTCCTCCCCCTCCTCCCCCTCCACAAATCCCTCTCCCTTCTAGCACTGATGATGTTCCCTAGTTGGGTCATGAAACGTCTGCAAGAAAACCACCAAGCTCAGAGAGCATCACAGACCCCACAGTTCTCCACCTCCTCTCTTTCAAACTCTCCTCTCTACTAGCACTGATGATGTTCCCTAGTTGGGTCATGAAACGTCTGCAAGGAAACCCCCCAGCTGAGAAAAGCACCCATGATGAAATGAGAAAATAAATCTTAAGAGGTGACGAATCTTTTCTTTTGGAAACTAATCCTTGACAAAATGAAACGCGAGTATAAAGTCTAAATAACAAGATATTTATTTCAGTACAAAAGAATAAAAAAAACCCTAAGAACTACATCTTTACAATCTAAGAGGTCCTTCTTCCAGGAAGGACAAGCAGCAAAGAATAATGGAGGATAGAATGGAATGTGCACATGCGCAGTTCACTCTTCACGTGACTGCTTTGCTTTGAATCTCTGGGTCATAAAGTCTGACATATGAGTACAGCTGACAATCATAATTTCACACCGTGACAACCCAGGACCCCCCTTTCCCCCCTGTATCTGAAACCCAGAGGGAGCAAAGATTAGGCCCTTACCGCTTCTTCCAGGCTCTGGACATCGGGGTGATCGTTGGGCGTGTGCCGGAGGATCTCCTTCAAGAGGAGCGGGTACTTGACCAGGCGACTGCGAGGAATGTCCAGGAAGCTCCAGAGGTCCAGCTTGCGGCTGAAAGGAGACTCCAGGCAACGCTGCAGGAAGTCCTGGACTCGAGCGTCCTGCTTCTTCTGGTCCAGGAGGGCTTTGGCCGCCAGCTGGTTGCTGCAGTAGGCCTTGTAGGCGTTCAGCCCGGGGAGCTGGGCAGGAAGAGAAGGCCACGCTGGTTAGAAGAGCAGGCTTGGCTGCAGAGGTAGGGACACTGGCTCTTTCTGTAACTAGGGCCTTGCAAATTAAGCTCAGCAGTTGCCCAAATTTAGACAGAGGAGGAGGGGAAGGAGGAGAGGAAGGGGAGGGAGGAGGAGGAGGAAGGGGAAGAGGAAGAAGGGGAAGCGGAAGCAGACGAAGCAGAAGAAGAAGCAGAAGAAGGAGGAGGAGGAAGAAGCAGAAGCAGAAGCAGAAGAAGGAGGAGGAGGAGGAGGAAGAAAGAAGAAGGAGGAGGAGGAAGAAGAAGAAAGAAGAAGGAAGAAGAAAGAAGAAGCAGAAGAAGAAGGAGGAGAAGAAGAGGAGAAAGAAAGAAAGAAAAAGAAAGAAAGAAAGAAAGAAAAAGAAAGAAAGAAAGAAAGAAAGAAAGAAAGAAAGAAAGAAAGAAAGAAAGAAAGAAAGAAAGAAAGAAAGAAAGAAAGAAGAATCATTGGTTCTGCCAGGGTTTAGGGCTGCCTCTTAATGAAGAGGCTAAGCTGAGGGATCTTAACTATTCTGCATAAAACATTCCTTTATTTATTCATTTATTTTTACCAACAGGGATCGGGTCCCCACAGAAAAAAGGGCCATGAAAGGGAGACCCAGCTGGAAGACGCATTCTGTGGGGTGGACTGCAGTCTGGATTCCCAGGAGGGAGGGGCCACATTCCGGAGGACCAAGAGATGCCAAAGTTTAGATCGTTTATAGACGGCTAGCAGTAACGCAGCCCCACAAGACTGTAAACTTTGAACACTGTTTATGCCTAGATACACTGTATATCAGCTGCATTATATATTATTTTATATGCAGCCCAGGACAATTCCTCTTCTCTTAATGCCGGCCAGGCAAGCAGAAAGGTTGGACACGCCTGGTTCAGATAGTTTGGTTGGGAGAAAGAGAGTTAAGATGGGTCCTTCCTAGTTCTTAGAGCAGTGTTTCTCAACCTTGGCAGTTTGAAGATGTGTGGACTTCAACTCCCAGAATTCCACAGCCAGCAACGCTGGCTGGGGAATTCTGGGAGTTGAAGTCCACACATCTTCAAACTGCCAAGGTTGAGAAACACTGTCTTAGAGTATTATGTTTAATGACGCAAGTAGTTTGCTTTCGTTTGGCAAGATTCTGTCTATTGGTGAGGAACAAATAAAGCAAGCTGCCCAGAAGTGATTGAGGAGGTCTTTCTTGGTTCTGGGACCCTAACAGATCAGCAACCATCAAGAGGAAAATCTGCAAGGGCTGGAGAGTGGGTGGGTTATTGTTTTTTATTCTTTTATATTATACAGGTAGTCCTCGACTTACAACTGTTCCTTTAGGGACCGTGCAAAGTTACAATGGCACGGAAAAAAGGTGACTTAGGACCGTTTTCCACACTTACGACCCTTGTAGCATTTCCCACGCTCACGTGACTTACATTTGGATGCTTGACAAATGACTCACATTTATGACGGTCGCAGCGGGGTCACGCGATCCCCTTTTGCGATGAGCAAAGTCAATGGGATTCACTTAACAACCGGGTTGCTCATTTAAGAACCCGCAGTGATTCACTTAACAAACATGAGAAAAGTCGTAAAATGGGGCAAAACTCACTTAATGCCTCACTCAGCAACATAAATTTGGGTGTCAATTGCGGTCGTTAAGTCGAGTACTACCTGTATATTTATTGTCTGCAAGCTGCCCAGAGTCGCGGAGAGCGAGCAGGTGGCCAGGTAAATCTTCTCAATAAATGAATAGCTAAACCGAGCGGAAAGCTCAGCGAGATCCAGAAAACGAATAAAGCTGCGAATAAAATAATGACTGGCAGGCGTTAAGCGGAGGGGAGGTTGTGAGGATCCACTCACCCATTCCACAAGAATGGGTCCGATTTGTTCCACCGTCCCATCCGGCCGGGTCAACTGCCCCAGTTTTTCCAGGAAGTCTGTAAGGGAAAGGGAAAAGGAGGATTGGCAAAAAGGCAAAACACTTTGGAAGAGACCCATCAAGCCCTCTCAACTGGAATGGAATTTTTAAAATTTTAATGCAAGGATTAAACACAAGCAAGTCCTTCAGTTATAACCGTAATGGAGCCTGCCCATTTACGGTCATTAAGCCGTCACAATCGTAAAGCGAGTCAATCATGTGGCCGACCCGATGTTACGTTTCTTGCGGTGGTCTTTAAGCAAATGTGGCGGCTGTTAAATGCAAACATTTAACGGATGTGTGAATCCATTGTTCACTATGGGCGTGGTTTTGTCACAAACCAGAAGCACAGGGGTCGTAAAATGCAATGACAGATAGTCCTTGACTTACCACCATTTGTTCAGTGACCATTCGAAGTTACGGCCCTGAAAAAAAGTGACTTATGACCGTTTTTCACACTTAACGACCGTTGCAGCGTCCCCGCAGTCACCTGATTTAGATTCGGATGCTGGGCAGTTGACTCACATTTATGACGGTGGCAGTATCCCGGGGTCATGCGATCCCCTTTTGCGACCTGACCAGCGAAGTCGATGGGGAAACCAGATTCACTTAACAACCGTGTTACTAACTTTTACAACTGCGTTGATTCAATTAACAAATGTGCCAAGAAAAGTTGTAAAACGGGACAAAATTCACTGGACAAATGTCTCACTCAGCAACATAAATTTAGGGTTCTAATTGTGGATCATAAGTCGAGGACTACGTGTATGCGACCACGGGATGCTGCAAATTAAGGAAATGTGGCCGTGTTGCCGAGCAACCGAAGAGCAGTCATGTGACCACTCAACCATAGGAAGCTTGGATCCGGGTTGCCAGTCCCCCTTTTCAGGTAGCCGTAACTCTGAATGGTCGCTAAACAACCGGTCGTAAGTCGAGGACTACCTGCAAATTACACTGAAGGAGTGAAATTTGAATTAACTTGAAATGCTACATGGAAACAAGCTTGAATTCAGGGCCCAGGGGTGGTTCAGCCCTGCTGGCACCAGAGCAATGTATCTCCTTCAACCATCCGTATCTTGAAGATAAAATTGAATTTGAATGTTTTATTTGGCCACGCGTGATTACGCACCCAAGGAATTTATCTCCGGTACAGAAACACTCCGTGTACATGCCAAAAAACATGATCATACCAATAAAAGGGGGAAATAAAGAAGATAATAAGGATAAATGATAATAAATCATAAAAAAATTAATTTTTTTTAAAAAAACAACGGCTGGAGAAGCCACCATCGATGGTCGGTCGCCAGGTTCACAATCACTTTTAGCATAGATCGCTTTTCCTTACAGATAGCTTTATCCATAACTATTCTGAGGTGGGGTGGGGTTTTTTTTTTTTTGATAAGAACATTTCAATTGAGCGTGAAGCTATTTGTACAGTGATACATGTTCCTGGATCCATTTTTTCTTTCTGAGTCACCCTGGGTGGGGAGGGGGTCTGGCCTTGAGCCATTCGGGAGGTTGAAGAAATCTTGACTCTGCTAGGAAGGGATTTCTACCTTCATGCAAGGGGATATAGGAATCCAGGTCTCCAAAGATGTGGCTCAGTTCCTCTTCGGACATGATGGACAGCTTCAGCATGGGATCATGATAAGCCTGGAGATAGAGAGGAGAAGAGGTTACCCTCTTAGCCAAAAGTTGGATCTCCAGCCGGGAGACTTCTGATGGAAATGGTAGAGCGGTGTTTCTCCACCGGGCCAAGTTTCAAGATGGGTGGAGGACTTCAACTCCCAGAATTCCCCAACCAGCATCGCAGGTGTTTTACTTAGCAACAGAAATTTGAGCTCAATCGTGGTCGTAAGTTGAGGACTCTCTGTATTGAGGTAATCCTCTGAATTCCTTCACAGCCACTTCTATTTTGGGGATGAAAGTATTCCCTGCCAGTTTAGATCAGCAGCATCCAATCTTGGCAACTTTAAGACTTGTGGACTTCAACTCCCAGAATTCCCCAGCCAGCCGTGGCTGGCTGGGGAATTCTGGGAGTTGAAGTCCACCCATCCTGAAGCTGCCAAAGTTGAGAAACACTGTTTTTGGAGAACTGCCAATCTTCAATAAGCTGAATCAAATCAAGTTTATTACAGTCAAAGGTCCAGAACAAATTAAAACACTCAATGGATACCCAGTTAAAAATTCTAGAATAAAATAATACATAACAGATAAAATCTGTGTTCAAATCACAATTTGGCATCCAGTCTGCCAGTTACACATGGCCTAACTATGCTGTAATATAATTATCAATCCATAAATGGTGGGGCCAGTAGTTATTAAATACTAAAATGCAGTAATAATAATAACACAGTAATGTCAAAGGGTTTTGCTATGTTAGTTGTGTAAAATAGCCATGATGGATTAATCGTATATTTCCGACGAATCTGCGCAGCAAAAATGAATTGAAAGACGGGCCAAGTCATTATTATTATGCTGATCTCTGGATAAACCTTTACACACAACACTAAAGTATTAAAGTGAAGCATTTGTGCGGCTTTATAAAACTCTAGTAAGGCCACACCTGGAATACTGCAACCAATTTTGGTCACCATGCTACAAAAAAGAGGTTGAGACTTTGGAAAAAGTTCAGAGAAGAGCCACTAAGAGGATTAAAGTCCCGGAAACTAAAACATATGAAGAACAGTTGCAGGAATTGGGTATAGCTAATCTAAAGAAAAGAAGGAACAGGGGAGACATGATAGCAGTGTTCCAGTATCTCAGGGGTTGCCACAAAGAGGAAGGGGTCAACCTATTTTCCAAAGCACCAGAGGGCAGGACAAGAAACAATGGATGGAAACTAATCAAAAAGAGAAGCAACCTGGAACTAAGGAGAAATGTCCTAACAGTGAGGACAATTAACCAGTGGAACAGCTTGCCACCAGAAGTTGTGGGTGGCTCTATTCCTGGAGGTTTTTAAGAAGAGACTAGACAGTCTGAGATGACATAGGTTCTCCTGCTTGAGCAGGGGGCTGGACTAGAAGACCTCCAAGGTCCCTTCCAGATTCTATTCTATTCTATTCTATTCTATTCTATTCTATTCTATTCTATTCTATTCTATTCTATTCTATTCTATTCCTGTTCTATTTCTATTATTTCTATTTCTATTATTTCTATTTCCAATCCAATCCAATTCCTTATTCTATCCAGTCTTCTATTCTATATTGTTTTATTCTATTATCTATTCTATATTCCATTCTCCTCTACATTCTATTCTATTCTATTCTATTCTATTCTATTCTATTCTATTCTATTCTATTCTATTCTATTCTATTCCTATTCTAATGGGGGGGGGAGAACCCCCACTAACACTATCATCATTCTATTGCTTGTTTTTTCCTGCCCTGACCCATTTCTGAATCCTGCCAGGTTGAGAATATGAGGCTGAAAGGTCCTTCAGTCCCCTGGACTCCGAAACAGAGACCCAGAGCCTCTCATCTGAATCTGCCAAGCCAACTGGTGCAAAAATTTTCGCTTCTGCCATTCGGCAAATCTCTTCTAGGACTGTACAGGTAGTGCTTGAGTTACAACTCTTCGGTTAGCGACCGTTTGAGGTTACAACCGCCCTGAAAAAAAAACCACAAGTGACTTACGACTGGTCCTCACACTTACGGCTGTAAGAATTCCCAGGGTCATGTGATCAAAAATCCAGGCACTTGGCAACCGGGGTGTGTTTACGACAGTTGCCGTAACCCCCGGGGGTTATGTGATCGCCATATGGGACTTCTGACAAGCAGAGTCAACGGGGGAAAGACGGATTCGTTTAATGACCGCGTGACTTACTTGACAACTGCCGGGATTGGCTTCACAACAACAACAAAACGGAACACAAGATCGTGAAATCGGATTCACGATTTTAAAGGTGGTAAAATTGGCCGTGAATCACTTCATCGCTCTGCTTAGCAGCGGAAATTCTGCTCCCCGTTGTGGTCGTAAGTCAAGGACTAGCTGTACAGTCAACAACCTCTCTTGTCCTGCTATTCGGAAGAGGAAGGCCAGGCCGTAGGAAAAAAAAACCCATTTTAATCGGCGGCTTGGGATCTCTTTGAAGAATCTGAGTCAGCTGCAGGGTTATCAACCAAAGTCAACAGAGCAGGGAGAGGCCTACCTTTCTGGCAAGCTTCAAGTCCTCGATCAGATCCTGCTCTCCCCGAGAAAGTTCGTAGATCGCCTGCAAGCACAAGAAAAAAAATGGAAAGGCCACATTATATAACAAGCGTCTTCGCCTTTTGAAGACAGAACGATCGGCTCAATTTGTTTCGTTCTTATTTGTCAGATTGCTAACCTGCTTTCTGACAAGAAACAAGAACCACAAATGGAGTTCATTTTTGGGTAAGAAACAGAATCACAGGGCAGGAAGGGACCTTGGAGGTCTTCTAGTCCAGCCCCCTGCTCAGGCAGGAGACCCTGTACCATTTTGGACAAATGGCTGTCCAGTCTCTTCTTGGAAATCTCCAGCGGTAGAGCGTCCACAACTTCTGGAGGCAAGTCTTTCCACTGATTAACTCTTCTGTGACTAGAAGGCAGGACTAGAACTCACCATCTCCTGGTCACCCAGTTAGCTTTCATGCCTAAGGCGGAACTAGAACTTACAGTCGCCTGATGATTGGCTCAGTCACCCAGTTGGCTTTCGGCCTAAGGCAGGACTAGAACTTACAGTCGCCTGATGATTGGCCCAAAGTCACCCAATTGGCTTTCATGCCTAAGGCGTACTAGAACTCACCATCTCCTGGTGATTGGCCGAAAGTCACCCAGTTGGCTTTCATGCCTAAGGCGGAACTAGTACTTAGAGTCGCCTGATGATTGGCTCAGTCACCCAGTTGGCTTTCGGCCTAAGGCAGGACTAGAACTTACAGTCGCCTGATGATTGGCCGAAAGTCACCCAGCTGGCCTTCATACCTAATGCGGGACTAGAACTCACAACTCCTGGTTTCTACCCTGATTCCTTCACACTAGAGCAAACTGGCTCTCCGAATTACTTAGCAGCACGAAATTACTATCCTCTGCAGATGAGGACACGCTCACCAAGACAGAGGATATGATGTCGTGCCTCAGGGGCGGTGGGGGAGAGGTGGAAGGATATGGAGAAATACTACCACTTACTCACTGGAGCCTCACTCCTTAAGCCACCTTCTCATCCACCAATAAAAATGGAGAAGACAGCATCCTAAAAGTGTCGTCTGTGAGCCAGGGGTACCTGTCGCTCAGAGCCCAGCCTTACCTCTTGGCGTTTGATTTCCTTGGTGCTCAGCGTCTCCTTCATAGTGACATCCAACGTCTCGGACCAGAGGACGCTGTTCCTTCTTTTGGGAGGGGTGGGGGCCGTTAGCCGGCTGCACGGCTTCTGACCACTTGCCGGGGATTTGTTGTCGCCGCGAAGGGAGAACGACTGGAGGGGGAAAAAACGGTCCGTCAGCAGTGATGGGTGTGAGAAATTCCGTTTATTTTCAACTTTTTGAGTTCTGTGCTACCCGCAGAGGCGGTTAGGTTCCTGTCCAAACAGTCCTCACCTGAGCAGGTAAGGACAGACGGAATAGGACAGGTTGAAATGAGTCTTGTTAGTTGAGGACTGCTTGTATCAGCAACAGTGTCCTAGCAAAGCTTGGTAGCATTCCCTCTAGGGTAGGGCTCTCCAAAATTGGCCACTTTAGGGCTTGTGGACTTCAACTCCCAGAATTCTCCAGCCAGCCATGGGAATTCTGGGAGTTGAAGTCCACAAGCCTTAAAGTGGCCAAATTTGGAGACCATTACCCTAGAACAGGGGTGTCAAACTCAAGGCCCACAGGCCGGATCCAGACCGCAGGGTGCTTAGGTTTGGCCCGCCCTAGAAACAGCAAAGGACCGGCCCGCGGTGCCTCTGCCAACAAAAACAGAGCTCTGGAGGGCCCGCGTGGCCCTCCCGGGCCCTGTTTTCAGCCGTGACGGCCTCCTGCAGCCCTCTCCCTGTGAAAACAGAGCCTGAGCTCCGTTTTTGCTGGCCGAGGGCTATCAAAACAAACTAAAAACAAAACCAAAGGAGAAATGTTTCCCCTTTTGCATTTGAGCATCCAAGAAGGGACAGGAAAGGAGAAAGGGAAAGAGGAAAGACAAAGAAAAAGAAGGGAAGATGGGAAGAGGGCAAGGAAGGAAAAAGAAAGAAAGAGGGGAAGGAAGAAGGAAGGAGAAGGAAGAGGGAAGGAAAAAGAAGGAAGGAAGGAAGGATTATAATGAGACTGAGTGACTGCCTTAGCACTTGGCCATCCTAGGCGCCCCGAACATGAGTGAGGCTCACCCTGCCCACCCCCACCCCCACCCCCCTGATGCGACCCTCAATGAAATGGAGTTTGACACCCCTGCCCTAGAGAAAGCCCGTTAAACATCTTACACAACAGGTTCTGCTGAGGACAGATCCCCATGGTGCACAACCAAGTTTCAACCCCCGCTACAATATGTCCCAGATGGCTTTCCAGTCTCCACGCCGGTGGCAACCCAAATGGCCCCCCTTCTCCCTCTGGGCCTGGAAGAACGAGAAGTTGGCCTGGGCTTTTGATGCGTTTGGGGCCTACAAAATGATGCAGCCGAAGGGGGAAATGTCATGCTGCAACCTTGCAAACACGGTTTTTTTTCCAGGTCTGCACGGAACGGTGGCCTAAGAATTAGAAACCAGTGGTTCTGATAGGAAGGTGGAAATCCCCGTTTGCTTTTCTGAAGCCCCCAAACCTATTCTTCCAAAGCAGAAGTAAAAGCAAAAGGATGTCTCCAAACAGACGGACAATATTCCAGAAAATTTTTTCCAACATCTGGCTGTTCTCCCAGGTTTCGGGATCAGGAGCCAGCCCGTGATGCTATAAGCCAGTGTTTCCCAACCTTGGCAACTTGAAGATATCTGGACTTCAACTGCCAGAATTCCCCAGCCAGCGAATGCTGGCTGGGGAATTCTGGGAGTTGAAGTCCAGATATCTTCAAGTTGCCAAGGTTGGGAAACACTGCTATAAGCATTTGTTTGTGGTGCACTTTGTTCCAACACATTAAGTGGGGTTTTTTTGTGTTTTGTTTTTTTTGCATTGTTCTTCTATTTTAAGTGCAAGCCACTAGAGTGGAACAGGAGGCTTCGAAGCCAATAAACAAACCCACATCCTGGACTTGGCTTCGTTCCCTCCTCTCCTCTTAAAGAGATTCGCGAGGTATTAGGACGCGTCTTTAATCCTGGCAGGGGAGATTGGCATCCAAGTCCTGTCTGGATCAAAAGATCCTTGAACACACACACACACACACACACACACACCTCATCCCCGTCTCAGGCCCACCTACCGTACCTGTATGGTCTGTCCGAAGCGACGCACTGCACCATTTCGTACAGGAGAAATCAGGTTTGCCAAGGAGGAGACCCGGGCCAGAGATCGGACACGTTTATTGCTAGGCTCCTGCAAAGAGATAAAATGAGAGAACAAGCTGTACAACTGGTTTACTCAGGACTTAAGAGTACTGGATGGACAGAGTGCTGGGGTCGGGGAGGGGGGGGTTTGCAACATCCAACATCATTGGCCATTACTTCAAGGCACCCTGCCCTAAAGCACAGGGGCCCCTTCAGAAGAAATGTACATATTTTTTCTTCCTTCCTTTTCTTTCTCTTTCCTTCTTCTCTCCCTCCCTCCCTCCCTCCCTCCTCCTTTCCTTCCTTCCTATACACACAATTACACACACAATAACACACAATTTAACTTGCCTCCCTTAGTTATGGGTGATTCATCACTGGAGGTTTTTAAGAAACAACTGGACAGCCATCTGGCAAAGGGTCTCCTGATTGAGCAAGGGGTTGGACTAGAAGACCTCTAAGGTCCCTTCCAACGCTGTTATTTTGTTATATACAGAGCCACCCATTCATCTAGCCATGCCTCTATCTCTATCCGTCCATATCTCTCTCTCCCCCTCCTCTAAACACACACACACACACCCATCCATGTTTCTATCTCTATCTATCCACCTCTCTTTCTCTCTCTTTCTCATTTTAAAACCAGCCATCCCTTTCTCTCTCTGCATATTTTTAAGCAATGACCTTAGAAGCAAGCAACAAGCCAGGTTTCTCGGTCTGTTAGTCAAAATAACAACCTCCACAGGAGTCAGGAAGAACAAGGAAGCTTTTAGGCTGCCGGTTTCCTGCCTTTAGGCAAATATTGGGGGAGTTGATAAAATCCATCATCGGCAATATACTTTGAGTTATGTGGCAAATGGCTAAAAGTAAACAGGTTGCAGGAAATAATTGAAGGTGAAGACCATTAACTTGGAAGGAGATGGGAGAAACAGCAGAAAATACCGTCTCTCTCTTGAGAAATAACGCCCTGCGTAAAAAACGAAGGAATACAGGTCATCCTCGACTTACAACATTTAGTGACCGTTCGAAGTTACAACAGCACTGAAAAAAGTGACTTATGACCTCTTTTCACACTTACGATCATTGCAGCATCTCCGCGGTCACATGCTCAAACTTCCGACGTTTGGCAACCGGCATGTACTTATGACGGTTGCCGTGTCCCCCAGGGGTCATGCGATCCCCTTTTACGACCTTCCGACGAACAACATCAAATGGGGAAGCCGGATTCACTTAACAACTGGGTGACTAACTTAATATTTGCAGCGATTCATTTAACGACCGTGGTGAGAAAGTGAGAAAAAACCCCTCACTTAGCCGCCGTCTGGCTTAGCAACAGAAATTTAGGGCTCGTAAGTCGGGGACTAACTGTAACGTCTCCCTTCGGTTTCCTATGCCAAACACAGGTAAGATGATGGAAAGATGGAAGCAGGTAAGCCGAGTGGCACAACAGAAAGCCAAAACTTAAACGCACAAGAATTTAATAGCCGGATTCCAAGCAAAGAAATAAAATTTATACCACCAATTCTGTATTTGGAGGGAGCAGCTTTTTTGAAAAGGGGAGAGAGAGATCCGGGCACCAAATACCTTCGCTCTGGACAAGTGGAAATCAGGGTCCAGCTAGAACCAGGGTAAGCTACATCTCAACACCAGCCTTCTCCAACCGGTTGAAGAAGTCTGGAGAGAATAGCAGCAGAGAAAGTATTAGATCTCAGGGAAAGTGTTTTCTTTCTCAGTGCCCTTGAGAATGTAATCTGTTTTTTTTCCCTTTCCTTTTTCTTTGATCTGGGTTCTCTTTTTGATTAGATTTCCTGGTCCAGCCCCAAAACTCCCTTCCCCATTTCAGATTACAAAACTTTGCTAATCTAGGGGTAACCTTTGAGTTTCTGCTTGCAGAGATGTGGAAAGAATAAGAGACAGCCGGTCCCTGCCTCTAAGACTGCTTCGAAAACAACAGCCCTGACAGGCAGGCCGGGCTAAAGGCACGCGTCTGGCCCAAGGTTAGTCGAAGTGAACCTCGGGTGAGGGATAGGCCTGACCTTGGTTCTCCTTGGTCTGCAGAGGTAGTCCTCAACGTACGACCACAATGCAGCCCAGAATTGATGTTGCTAAATGAGGCCTTTCTGAAGTGAGTTTCGCCCCATTTTATGACTTTCCTTGACACGGCTGTTAAGCGAATCGCGGCGGTTAAGTTAGCCGCCCGGTTGTTAAGTGAATCTGGCTTCCCCCCGCCTTGACTTTCCTTGTCGGAAGGTCGCAAAAGGGGATCATGGGACCCCCGGACACTGCGACCGTCGTAAATGTGAGTGTCTGAATTGTGACCACGTGACCATAGGGTTGCTGCAATGGTCATAAGTGTGAAAAAATGGTCAGAAGTCACTTTTTCCAGTGCCATGGTAACTTTGAGCGGTCACTAAATGAAGTGTTGTAAGTTGAGGTTCTCCCTGTAATCCTTCCCTGCGTTGATAGACGGACATCTGAGCAGCGAAAGGACTATTGTGTGCTTTGTGTTGCTCAGAGTGGGTGTGGGTTGCGTTACTTTTATTTCCAGTGGGGGAAACGGCCGCTATCTTTGTTTGACTTCATCACAAGACCGGTGGCGTCAGATAGCGATAGCTGGGTTACAAGCATTGTGCCAAGGCGGTTTGCAAACCATAGTTTACGACTGAGGATGTTGCAGGAAGGTGGCCAATGACAGGTTACTCAATCAGGGGGTGTGAAACAAAATCTCGGCTGAGACACCAGTGTGCGTGTTGCTGTCTGGTTTTCCTTCATGGCTACGCACAACTGAGCGGTTTCCGCAAACTTTTTGACTCCAAGAAATCTCCCAAATTTCTCTCCACCAAAGCTCAGAAGGGCCCACGAGGGATTGGATGTCATCCACAGTTCATGGGTGGAGCATGGGCTTCCTTCCTTCCTTCCCTATTCCCTCTCTTCTTCCTTCCATCACTCCCTCCTTTCTCCCTCTCTCCTTCCTTCCTCCTCTCCCTCTCTCCCTTCTTTTTCTCCCTCCCTCCTTCCTCTCTTCTTCCTTCTCGTTTCCTTCTCTCCCCTCCTTCCTTCCTTCTACTTTCCTTATTCCCTCTCTCCTTCTTTCTCCTTCCTTCCCTTCTTCCTCTCTCCTTCCTTCCTTTTTCCCTTCCTCCTCTCTCTCTCCTTCCTCTCTCCTCTCCCTCTCTCCTTCTGTCCCTTCTCACTTCTTTTTCTCCTTCCTTCCTCTCTTCCTCCCTCCCTCCTCGTTTCCTTCTCCCCTCCTTCCTTCCTTCTCTCCTTGCTTCCTTTTCCTTCTTCCTCCCTCCCTCTCTCCTCCCTTTCATCCTTCTCTCTCCTTCCTTCTTTTTACCTTCCTCCTCTTTCTTCCTCCTCTCTCTCTCCTTCCTTCCTTCTCTCCCCTCCCCCCCTCAAAGGGGGTCTCTTTTTTTTAGTGCATTTCCGGTCTGGAGAAGCCCAGCCCATTGGGGGACAATGGAAACGGGAGGGATAAACTGGGGGTCCGACCGACCAAACGAGAATCTTCAGAACTTTTCGGAGGGTAGCCGAGTTTGCAGGCAGGACGGTTTTTTCCACGCTTTCTTAATTCCTTGCAGGAAAAAGGAAGTGGACCAAGGAGGAAAGTCCGGCTGAGAAAGGCTGAGCGATGCAGGAGTTCAGGCTCAGAAATTAATGAACAAAGAACAGAGCCCATCGCTGGGGAACTGAGATGCCAAAGAATATTAAGGAATGAGGTCATGCATTCCACTTCACAGGGGTGGGGGGGGGGGAGAGCCCAGACCAGGATCGATTCCTGTTCCTGGGAGATAAAGGAACCACAGACGCCTACACCAAAGTAACGTGGCTACAGAGCAAAGGGGGCCACCCGAATGGGTTTATCATTCTATAATTCAGAACAGGGGTGTCCAACTTGGGCAACTTTTAAGACTTGTGGACTTCAACTCCCAGAATTCCCCAGCGAAGCAGGATAAGGTTATATATATATATATATATATATATATATATATATATATATATATATATATATATATATATATATATATATATATATATATATATATATATATATATATATATATATATATATATATATATATATATATATATATATATATATATATATATAAAAATTCTGGGGTGTCCAGCCGTGGCAAACCCTGATTTAGAATTTATAAGTTTATAGGCGTATCTTAAAGCAGGGGTCTCCAAGCTTGGCAACTTTAAGGCTGGCGGACTTCAACTCCCAGAATTCCCTAGCCAGTTTAAAGTTGCCAAGCTTGGAGACCCCTGTCTTAAAGGGTTGAAAAATGCCCTTTCTATAGATATAGGGGCTGTGGGGGACAAGGGGTGGAGCCTGATCATTCAGATATTAAACCTCCATATCCCTAAAATTCGGTGTTTTGTTTTTAACCTCTTTTTATAGGTTGCTGTCAGCTACCTATCTCACATACTAGTCCTATAAGCACAAGAACCATATAGGTGGTCCTCGACTTACGACCGTAATTGAGCCCAGGGTTAGAGGTGTAAGTCATGCTGGTCGGTAAGTGGACCATGCCCCATTTTGCAATTTTGGGGGGTGATGGTCATTAAGTGAACCACCGCAGCCATTAATTAAGTGAATGCAGCAGTTGTTAAGCGAATCCATTGTCCACAATGGGTATTTTTTGGCAGGAAACTGGAAATCAATGTGTGTTTCTGGCCACAAAATGTCACAAATGATGGTCAGGTGCCCATGAAACAGCTGTAAGTGTGAGGCAGTTGCCAAGTGTGCAAAATGTCATGTGTCATATGTGTGTGTGTGTGTGTGTGAGAAAGAGAAAGAGAGAGAGAGAGAGAGAGAGAGAGAGAGAGAGAGAGAGAGAGAGAGAGAGAGAGAGAGAGAGAGAGAGAGAGAGAGAGAGAGAGAGAGAGAGAGAGAGAGAGGGAGAGAGGGAGGATTTCAGATTTGGGTTGTAAGCAGGCCCTATAAAGTCCATATTAACGGTTGCTAAATGATGACCATAACTCAAGAACTACTGGTGTAAGTTCTGCAAATAAATAATATTCTTGTTTAACGGCAGAACTGGATGGAAGAGAAGATGCCACCTATGAGTTGGAATTTTTCAGAAACGGGGAAATTCACATAGTCCGCGATTTATAACAGTTCATTTAGTGACCGTTTGAAGTTGCAACGGCACTGGAAAAAGTGACTTGTGGCCGTTTTTCACACTTACAGGCATGGCGGCAACCCCGTGGTCACATGACCAAAATTCAGGCGCTCGGCCACTGGCTCATACTTATGACAAATTGCAGCGTTCCAGGTCATGCGATCCCCTTTGGCAACCTTCTGACAAGCAATGTCAACGAGGGAGTCGGATTCACTTAACGCCCGTGTTGCTACAAGTGCTGCGATTCACTTAACCACCAGGCCAAGAAAGGTCGCAAAACGGGGCGAAGCTCAGTCTCTCCTTGCAATCGGAAGCCAATCGAGAGAACTGTACCCAGCTGCCCATCACACCCAAGATACACAGCGTCAAACCGCACAATGCCAATACCATAATGGGCTATTGCAACTTTTTTTTTTTTAACCTTTGGAGCGGTTTATTCAACATTTCCTGCTAGCAAAAAAAAAAAAAAGAGAGAGAAAAAAAAAGAGAGAGAAAAAAAAGAACAGCAAACTTTAGGACTTTCGACAGCTATCAGCCCAACCATTTATACTTAAACTAGTTTTTCAAGTTAAGTTTCAGGGCAAACAAGGAGGGGGGAGTGGGGGAGGAGATCTCTGTGAAATCTTTGCCAGTTTTTCAGTAAACCAACTTTCACTTTCCAATAAAGAAGGAAAAAGAAGAACAATGGGGAAGGGGGAAAACCACACGGGAGGTTTCAAAACATTTTTCTTCCAGAATTTCTGCGCTACGGAGAACACGCCCATCTCGCCTTGGAAAGAGGCTGAAGCTAACACATTATGCGCGTAAACACACAAAGGTTGAAAACACCTGACAGTTCGCCTTTTTAAAAGGATGACGTAAATAACAAACACGCCAACGAGCCAGAGGCAGAATTCGACACTCGACAACATACAATCCTCAATCCCGCAAGGGTTAGGCGACGGCTGGCATAGACTGTACACTTTGTATTGATGCCAAGGTGTTTACTTGGCTTTAGACTAAAAAGTGTGCTTCGCCATGGGTGTGTGTGTGTGTGTGTGTCCTTGGTGTTCTCTGAACTTGGTTTGTTTTCTCACAGACGTTTCATGACCCAACTAGGTAACGTCATCAGTGCTAGAAGGCAGTGGGGTTTGCTCTCTGTTTACATATGACAGCCCTTCTAGCACTGAGGATGTTAACTAGTTGGGTCATGAAATGTCTGCAAGAAAACCACCAAACTCAGAGAGCACCCAGCACCACACAGTCTTTTTCCTCCTCCTCCCTACAAATCCCACTCCCTTCTAGCACTGATGATGTTCCCTAGTTGGGTCATGAAATGTCAAGAAAAACACGGAGCTCAGAGAGCACCAAGGACCCCATAGTCCCTTTCTTCCCCCTCTTCCTTTCTCCCCTTCTTCCTCCTCCACTCTGCAAATACCACTCCCTTCTAACACTGATGATGATACCTAGTTGGGTCACGAAACGTCTTCAAGAAAAACACCAAGCTCAGAGAGCACCAAGGACCCCACAGTCTTTTTCTTCCTCCTCCTCCTCTCAACAAACCCTACTTCCTTCTAGCACTGATGATGTTACCTAGTTGGGTCATGAAATGTCAAGAAAAGCCACCCAGCTCAGAGAGCGCCAAGGACCCCGAGGTACAAATATTCTCTTTTACCGGTAACCTGTCTAACTTGCCTGACACCCAGAAAGACAAACAGAACAAAGGCAGAAACTTACTGAGAGAAATCCTGAGGTCGGTTTTCTCTTCATCAGCTTCATAAACACACTGAGAGAAAAGCCCGGAGGAGTTCCACCTTTCTAAAGAAGAACTGAATCATAGGGAAACTCAAACGTCTCCGGACAGGATGTCTCATGTCACAAGCTGTCATTTGCGGGAGATTTTTTTTTTTTTGACTCCAGCATTCTTGTGACTCTGACTTCAGATAGTATCTCCGGGCGATGCATTTTGTGGGATTCAAATGATTACCTCACATGTTGTATCAACCGGGGCACGTGCGCACACCCACAACTTCCAAAAAAAAATTTTTTTTTTTACAGGGGGTGACATCATGAAGAGGAGGCCAAAACAGTGTTCTGCTTTTTGTGCATTTCTATTTTTGGAATTTTTTAAAATTTGTATAGTGTCATCTTTTTGTTTTGTTTTAATATTGTAAGCCACCCTGTGGTAAGAAGGGTAATAAATTGAACAAATGAACGAATAAATAAAAACGAGGCGGCTTTTTGGAGAAGTACCCTGTGAAAGGGCTAGCTCTCATTCATTCATTCATATAAATAAACCAACTTACAAGAAGTTGAGACAACAATGCTTGAATTTAAGTAGAGAAGCACATGAACTGGTTCATTTACAGAGGGAAGCCCACGAAACAAAGATTGTTCCCTTCCATTTTAATGAGAACACACCCACAACTCAAAAAAAAAAGTTTTACATGGGTGACATCATAAAGAAGACAAAAAAAATAGATTTATATTTTCTGCAATATTTTATTTATGTTATTTCATCTTCTTAATATTCTAAGTCGCCTAGAGTTGCCCTGTGGGTCAGAAGGTCTGGCAAAACAGTTAATAAATGAAATTAAATAAGACGCCTCTTTGAAGTGAAGAAGTCAAGCCAGCCTTGCTTGAATTCAAATAAGCCGCACATGAATGGCAAGAATTGGTTCATTTGCAAAGGGAAGCCCCAGAAACAAAAGTTCCTTTCTCCCCCTTCCATGTTAATTGCGGGGATGATACACGATGAGCAGAAGAGAGAAGGGGAACAAGTCATACCAGCCCAGGCCACTGACTAAGGCTCACTTGCTTCGAAGTTCCTTAAACGGCAAAACTGATTTAAAAGCAATATAAGAAAATCCTCCTTCCGTTTTAGACAACCCCCCCAGCCTTTACCAGCTGCAGCTAACAACACACTTTTTAAAAAAGACAATTTTAAAACTTTTTTTAAAAAAACACGGAGGGGGGGGGGAGAGAAACCCAGGTGGAAGGGTTTAAAAAAAATTCTTTTTAACGAAAAGAAAAAAGAAAAAAAGGAGGGGGCACACCCACGTTTGGCAAAAGTCGCACAATGCCACTTCCAGCCCGCCCGCCCAGAGAGTAAAATAGAAACTTGATTGTCACTTTAAATGTACCCTCATCAAATGAAATGTCGTTGCATTCAAGTTCTCCCCCTCGCAGGAGAGAGGGGCGGCGCAGAAATTTAATAAAATAAAATAAAATAAGTGATCGCAAAGGGAAACCCGAGTGGTTAAAGTGCAACTCGTTTCGACAGCCCTTTTTGCACCCGCGTTCGCACCGCAATCTGAAAGGCGGCCGGCTTTCCTCCCCGCGCCCGAAACTTCCCACGCGTCCGGCGCAGCCCCGGGCGAGCTGAGTCAGCCCCGGCGGCGGCGGCAGAAGCCATGAGCCGCACGGCAGGCGGGCAACCGGGCGGGCTGGGACCGGACGATCGCGGATGCAAGCCCCGGGAAGGGGGCGAGGGGGGGGTCCTGCCCGCCCCGCTTTGCTAGGGCTTCCCCCGGCTCCCGCTTTACCTCCTGTTCGCGGAATGTCTGGTTCTGCGCGTCGATCACCCGGATAGTCCGCTTAATGGGCAGCAGCCCCCCGGCGTCATCGTGCGCTACCATGTCCTCCGGCTGCCTAGCGCTGCCCCCAGCCCGGCCACCCGCCTTAAATCCACCGGACGGAAAGAACGGCTACTGGCTCGCGCCAATGCCCGGCGCTTCCCGGCGGCCGGAGCCCGGCTGGCAAAACGGCAGCGACGGAAACTGCATGGCTTCGCCTCGGGGATTCCCTCGCCGACTGAGCCCCGGCGCGCCGCGACCCGCACTCCAAGCGGCGGGGGCGTGGCCACGAGGCGTTGGAGGGGGCGCGGCTTCGGGCACCGGGCGGCCATTGGCTGCGCGGCGAAAGGGCTCCGCCCCGGGCTCAGGTTGCCCGCGCACCTTGGCTGGGAGGGGGGGGAGTGGAAGCCGCGCTCTCGGCTGGAGTTGCAACCTGGCGCCCGCGGGACGGGGAAGCGGCGCCCGCGGGGGCCGAGGGGCTCTGGGTCCCGCAAGGGACGGAGGAGAGCTTGCAAGCACGTGTATTGCAATTGTGGAGAACTGGCCTTTGCAAGACACGTGTTCGGAAGGGCTTTGCGAAAGGTTAGAGGGTGACCAGCTCCTGCATTGATGGTTGTTAACTAATTTGGGGCATGGAGCGTCTTGCAAGCAAAGAGCCAAGCTCAAAGAGCACCAAGGACCCCACAGTTCATCTTCCCCTCCCTCCTCTTCCCAAACCCCACTTCCTTCTGACAATCATCACCTTACCTAGTTGGGTCATGAAACGCCTGCAAGCAAACCACCAAGCTGAGAGAGCCCCAAGGACCCCAAAGTCCTCCTCCCCTCCTCCTCCTCTTCTCCACAACCTCCCCTCCCTTTTAGCACTGATGATGTTACCTAGTTGGGCCATGAAACGCCTTCATCAAAACGAGCAAGCTCAGCCAACACCAAGGACCCCACAGGTCTCCTCCTCCCTCTCCCCACACAGTTTTAAGCACTGATGGTGTTACCTTAATGGGGTAATGAAACATCTGCAAGAAAACCACCAAGTGCACCAAGGACCCCACAATCCTTTTCCTAATTATCTAATGAAATGTTTGCAAGCGAACAACCAAGCTGAGAGCATCAAAGACCATACAGCAGTGTTCCCCAACCTTGCCAACTTGAAGATATCTGGACTTCAACTCCCAGAATTCCCCAGCCAGCATTCGCTGGCTGGGGAATTCTGGGAGTTGAAGTCCAGATATCTTCAAGTTGCCAAGGTTGGGAAACACTGCTGTACCGTCTTCCTCCACCCTCCTCCTCTTCTCCACAAACTCCCCCCCTTTTCTAGCACTGATGATGTTCCCTAGTTGGGTCAAGAAACGTCTGCAAGCAAACCTCCAAGTTCAGAGAGCACCAAGGATTCCACAATCCTCCTCCTCCTCCTTCCCCTTCTCCTCCTCCCTCTGCAAACTCCACTTCCTTCTAGCACTGATGATGTTCCCTAGTTGGGTCGTAAAACGTCTGCCAGAAAACCCATGCAGCTTAGAGAGCACCAAGGACCCTCCACAGTTCAACCCTGAGCTACAAATATTTTCCTGTATTGACCATCTGCTCCTAGATTGGGGGGTGGGGGTGTTTCCCTTCTCCGCAAGACCCCAGGGCAGTCGGTCCTACCAGGTTTCCTGGCACTACTCAAGAACACGTGTAACGTAAAAGCGGCAACCTGACTTGGCCCCAAAAACTGCCCTTGCAACTGGCGGAAGCAGCCCCTTTAATCGGATCGTGGGCTCCGAAACCCCTCCGGATGGGAGACAGACACCTGTGGGCACTCCCTTTACTAACACCACCCCCCCATTCACACACAGCGGCACTGGTTTCTCTATTAGAGGGCTGTTTAGCGATGGAGCCTGTGATTTGAAGCCTGGTGGCCATTTCTAATGAAAGTCTAGCAAGGCCTGGAAGCGCTAGAAAACATCAAATGAGCCGGCTTTTTCCAGATGTGCAACAGCTGGAGGAGCCTGGGTTTGCTTTGTAGAGAGGCAGGGATGGTACACCGCCTCTTATTTAGACATAATATTCAATAATCAGAACAAGTTTTTTCCATTCCACTGCAAGGTTCCAGATGTTGGGGGCTAATCCGAAGCACACTTTGGGTTAATTAACTGGAAATTACTTCTAAATGTGGAAGGGGTGCTCCACAGGAGGGGGGGATAAATTAAATTCTAAGGAAGAGCTTTTTTTTGGCCTTTTAGGGATTTCTCCGTTTTCTTGGGAAAATTTGGTTTGTGACTGGGGTGGGGGAGGGATTGTGTGACCCACTAGTGTGGACAATTTATGCTATGGCATGTCACAAAAATCCAGCCAATGAATATTATTTGAGTAAGTTATGGGGGAATGTGTTCTATGAATATAGCTGTAGAGGTATACCTTAGTTCTCAACTTGAACTATTCACTTAGTGACCGAGGTGTGACAACTGCAAAAAGTGACCTGACCCTTATTCACACTTACGACCGTTGTAGCATCCCCGTGGTCACGTGATCAAAATTCAGACACTTGGCAACTGACTCGTATTTACGACGATTGCAGAGTCCTGGGCTCACGTGATCCCCTTTGGCAGCCTTCGGACAAGCCAAATCAGTGGGGAAGCCGGATTCGCTTAACGACCGTGTGACTAACTTAACAGTTGCCGTGATTCGCTTAAGCACTGTGGAGGGATAGGTCGTAAAAGGGGGGAAAAACCTACTTCACCGCTGGCTTGCTCAGCAAGAGTAACGTTGGAGCTCAATTGCGGTCGTAAGTCGAGGACTGTCTGTGCTTGAGCACCAGCTGGGTTCACACGATTGACTCAGCGAAAATGTAATTGGCAGATTTATAGCCGAGGGTATTGTGCAAATCCAGCTCTCCAAAGAGTTGATAAGGACTAAGGTTGGCCCTTATCTAGAAATTAAAAGAGTTCAGCCTTCTGACAAGGCTGTGTTTGCACAACGCAATTTAATCCACTTCATTTTATGGATTCCCTCCTTACACCCCCCCTCCCCCAGCCCAGAGAGTTCACCTAAACTCTGATTAGGTTAGTTCAATTTAGTTAGTGCCATTTGAAGACAGCCAAACAGAAGACTCGGATGAATAGAATAGAATAGAATAGAATAGAATAGAATAGAATAGAATAGAATAGAATAGAATAGAATAGAATAGAATAGTTGGAAGGGACCTTGGAGGTCTTCTAGTCCAACCCCCTGCTTAGGCAGGAAACCCTACACTACTTCAGACAAATGGTTATCCAACATCTTCTTAAAAACTTCCAGTGTTGGAGCATTCAACATTCATCCTTCGGGACCGCATCCTGCCGCATACCTCCCTATGACCGGTTAGGGCCCACAGAGTTGGTCTCCTCCAGGTCCCATCGACCAAGCAATGCCGGTTGGCAGGGCCGAGGGGGAGAGCCTTCTCTGTGGGAGCCCCCTCCCTTTGGAACCAACTCCCTCCAGAGATCAGGACTATCCCCACCCTGCTGGCCTTCCGTAAAGCAATAAAAACTTGGCTCTTCTGGCAGGCAGGGTGAAAGTGAGACCAACTAGACCAGATATGGGTCTCCCCCCTTGGTTATGAATGTTAGATGTTCTTTTTAATTTTTGTAGCTTTTAAATTGTTGTCTCTTTTTATATTGGAAAATGGATTGACATGTTGTGAGCCGCCCAGAGTCCCCTGGGAGTTGGGCGGCATATAAATCCATTTAAATAAATAAAATAAAATAAATAAATTCACAAGTTCTGGATTTAATTGTTCTAACTGTCAGGAAATTTCTCCTTAGTTCTAAGTTACTTCTCTCCTTGATTAGTTTCCACCCATTGCTTCTTGTTCTACCTTCAGTGCTTTGAAGAATAGCTTGACTCCCTCTTCTTTGTGGCAACCCCTGAGATATTGGAAGACTGCTATCATGTGTCCCCTAGTCCTTCTTTTCATCAGACTAGACATACCCAGTTCCTGCAACCGTTCTTTGTATGTTTTAGACTCCAGTCCCCTAATCATCTTCGTTGCTCTTCTCTGCACTCTTTCTAGAGTCTCAACATCTTTTTTGCATCGTGGCGACCAAAATTGGATGCAGTATTCCAAGTGTGGCCTTACCAAGGCATTCTATATGGAATTAAATCATGGCTTGCTGCTTTCAGACAACACGATAACACAACAGTCGGCGAACAGACAACGGGAATGATCTGTAAGCCAAAACAAACCACATAGAGCTCCTAATCTTAGTGGCTTGCAAAAACCAAGCAGGAAGGAAAGGAGACCACCAAGCAATGCCAACTTTGCAAGCTGTAGAGGTAGTCCTGAGTAGGCTTCACTGTCAAACTGCTCTTATAGGCAGTTCTCAAGTTACAATCATTTATTTAGTGACCGTTCGACATTGCAACGGGCACTGAAAAAGTGATTTATGACCAGTCGCCACACTTAACGACTGTCGCAAAATCGTAAGATGGGGCCCAACTCACTTAACCACCGTCTTGCTTAGCAATGGAAATTTTGAGCTGCTTTCTTGTCGTAAGTCAAGGACTACCTCTACGGTGACAATTCCAGGCCAAGGGTTTTTGATGCTCCGATGCTAAAACCACTGCTGCATAAGCTTCATAGGGTCCCAGCTTCTTTCCAGGTGTTCTTCAAGGGGGTAGCTATTACCTTTAAAGCCCTACATGGCAGAAAGCCAGGTTATTTGTGGGGCCTCTTCTACCTTTGGACTGCCATTTATCCGAAATGGTGTAGGGACTCCTACTTGAGCGGGGGGTTGGACTAGATGACCTACAAGGTCCCTTCCAACTGTAATAATAATCTAATCTAATCTAATTCAGAACGAGCTCAGTTTCGGAATCAGCATTTACAGTGGATACAAAAAAAATCTACACACCCTGTTAAAATGGCAGGTTTTTGAGATGTTTAAAAAAAAATCAGATAAATCACTTCAGAATTTTCCCACCTTTAATATAACCTATAAGTGTGAAAAACGGTCCGAAGTCAGTTTTTTTCAGAGGCGCTGTAACCCTGAACCGTCACTAAACGAATAGTTGTAACTGTACCTGCACAAACTCTTTGCTTTTCCTGTTATCCCTCCATCAGACCTAAAGAGGAAGCCCAAAAACTGATAGCAGGTAATTTCTTCCAACAATCAAGGAAGTTGAATCTCCGTAACTAACTTCCTCTTCCCTCTTCCCACATATTCGATCTTCCCCCTCCTTTTGCCAACCTTATCAGCAGGGCTGCCCTATATTTAGAAGCAGGTCAATTAAGGAAACCCATTAATGAATTAATGAAAGGAAAGGCTTTTAAGGAAAGTGACAGGGGTGGGCAGAGGAAACCCTCCCCCTTCCCAAGTTCAGATAGACACAGTGGGGTTTCCCAAAACGTCAGGCTTTCTTATAAAAATATAATCAGAGCACCTCCCAAGTTATAAAAATAAAGCCGCACTAAATAAAAGTTTTTAGAATGCATCAGGGGGGGAAAAAACCCTGTCTAAGTATAAAAATGGAGAGAGGGGGGGGGGGAAGGAGGGAGGGAGAGAGAGAGAATGTTACACAGATTCATTGGCCTCATTTTTTCCTTCCTTCCTTCTTTCCTTTCTTCCTTCTTCCTTCCCAGTATTCCCCTTCCTTCCTTTCCTTCCTTCCCAGTATTCCCAGAGCCGAGGTGGCACAGCGGTTAGAGGCAGTACTGCAGGCCACTAGCTGACTGTGATCCGCAGGTCAGCGGTTCAAATCTCACCGGCTCAAGGTTGACTCATCCTTCCGAGGTAGGTAAAATGAGGACCCAGATTGTTGGGGGCAATATAAATAAACATTGCTTACTGGTGTAAACCGCTTAGAGAGTGCTTGCACTGTGAGGCGGTATATAAATCTCACAAATAAATAAATAAATAAATAAATTCCCCTTCCTTCCTTCCTTCCCTACCTACCTACCTAGCTACCAACCAACCAACCAAATGGAGATTAGTTAACATGGTTGAGAGAAAAACTCCCATCTAGATGAGGCAGACCAAAGGCCCGTCTTGGAAAGGGAGTGGATTATGGTAGAACCTGCACATCGGTGTTTATGCCTAGGAACAAAGCAACAAGTAGTTTTCTTAGGCGGCTCAGAGTTCACGATAACAGAAGAGGAGAAAATAAAATGTACCTTGGGTGTAGTGCTTAAGGTGCTGGACTCAGAAACTAGGAGATGGTGAGTTCTAGTCCTGCACAAGTCATGAAAGCTGGCTGGGTGATTTTGTGCCGAACATCAGGAGACGATGAGTTCTAGTGCCACCTTAGATGTGAAATCCGGCTGGGTGTCTTAGGGCCAAATCACCAGGAGACGGTGAGTTATAGTCCCACCTTAGGCATCAAAGCTGACTGGATGACTTTGGGCCAATCACCAGGAGATGGTGAGTTCTAGTTCTGCCTTAGACACAAAATCTGTCTGGATGTCTTTGGGCCAATCACCAGGAGATGGTGAGTTCTAGTTCTGCCTTAGACACAAAATCTGTCTGGATGTCTTTGGGCCAATCACCAGGAGATGGTGAGTTCTAGTTCTGCCTTAGACACAAAATCTGTCTGGATGTCTTTGGGCCAATCACCAGGAGACAATGAGTCCTAGTCCTGCTTCAGACATGGAAGCCAACTGATTGACTTTGGGCCAATCACCAGGCGATGGGGAATTCTAGTCCAGCCTTAGGCAAGAAAGCCAGCTGGGTGATTTTGATCCCGTCCCTCTCTCTCAGACCAATCTACCTCACAGGGTTGTTGTTGTGGGGTAAACAGGAGGAGGAAGAAGTATTATGTACGTTCGCTGCCTTGAGTGACTTATAATATAACAAAGGCGGGTAAAAATCTAAGAAATAAAATTAGTAAGTATGAAATATGAAGGGGTTCAGATCGTGCTTGGAGGGGGCGGGGTTGATAGATCCTGGCTGCATCATTTATCTATATCTATAATCTATATATCTCAAAATGTATAATTTTGCACCTTGAAAAGATGGATAGTTCGGTTCTTCTACAAGTACTTCTCTTGGTGTTTTTTTTTTTTTAATTTACTACGGGTTTTGATCCTACCTCACACAGACTTGTCTATTTCTTGGAGAGGGGAAGATGGGGGGGGGGGATATTTAAAAAGTTTAGATAACTGCCAAGCAGTGCCCAAGGCCATGAAAACAATCCCGAAGCAAAGGAATATATAGCAGGGTGTCTATGTGCTTTTGGTGAGCCTGGCCGGGCTGTTCTTCCCTTGATCTTAAGAACTGACGTAAAAGAGTAAACATTTCGGCTCCAAGGCTTTGGGTTTGCCAAAATCCAAGCGCAAGGACAATTATTTGTTCTGCTTAGGTTCCCTTTTGAAGTTCTTTGCTTTTAACATTCTTCCCTATTACAGTCATGTCAAAACCGAAGCGGAGGAAACGTAATAAAAAAACGAAAGAGCATCCACGAGAAGAGATTTTTAAAAAATTGTATTATCGTATTTTTTTATATATACATTTTATAAATTTTCTATTATTTACATTAATATTAATGTAATATTAATATTAGTAATTCAATAATATTATTAGTATTTTCTATTAAGCACTAATAAATGTACACAATAGAATATACCGGTGTGTGTATATATGTATGTATGTATGTATGTATGTATGTATGTGTATATGTATATATATATGTATATATGTATATATATATATATATATATATATATATATATATATATATATATATATATATATATATATATATATATATATATATATATATATATATATATATATATATATATATATATATATATATATATATATATATATATATATATGAAAATACGATAATACAATTAAAAAAAAATCTTTTCTCAATTTTCAATACAGGTCATCCTCGAGTTACAACTACAATGGAGCCCCCAAATTTCCATGGGTAAAAGTGAGGCCGTGGTGAAGTCAGTTTGGCCCCATTTTGTGACCTTGCTCGCCACAGTTGTTAAGTGAATCACTGTAGTTGTTAAGTTAGGAAAACGTCGTAAAGTAAAACCCGACTTCCTCGTCGATGTTGTTTATCAGGCAGCAAAGGGGGATCACATGACCTCATAAATGATTTACCTCATAAATTCAGGTAGTCCTCGACTTACAACAGTTTGCTTAGTGACAGTTCAAAGTTACAACAGTACTGAAAAATGTGACTTATGGCTGTTTTGCAGTTACGACCATTGCAGCATCCCCATGATCATGTGATTTACATTTACACTGACTCATATTAGTGATGGTCGCAGAGTCCTGGGCTCATGTGATCCCCTTTTGCGACCGTCTGACAAGCAAAGTCCATGGGGAAGCCAAATTCACTTAACAACCATGTGACTGACTTAACAAGTGCAGTGATTCGCTTAACAGCTGTGGCAAGAAAGGTCGTGAAAAGGGGCAAAACTCACTTAACAAATGTCTTGCTTAGCAACCCAAATGTTGGGCTCAATTGTGGCTGTAAGTCGAGGACTACCTGTACAGTAGTCTTCCTCAGCAACCTAAACATGTGTGGACTTCAATTCCCAGAATTCCCCAGCCAGCCATAAGCATACATGAGAAATAGAATAGAATAGAGTAGAATAGAATAGAATGAGGAATAGAATAAAATAACATAAGAATAGAATACAATAGAATAGAATAGAGTAGAATAGAATAGAATGAGGAATAGAATAAAATAGCATAAGAATAGAATACAATAGAATAGAATAGAATTCTTTATTGGCCAAGTGTGATTGGACACACAAGGAATTTGTCTTTGGTGCATATGCTCTCAGTGTACATAAAAGAAAAGATACGTTCGTCAAGAATCATAAGGTACAACACTTAATGAAAGTCCGGGTACAAATAAGCAATCAAACCATATTAGGAACCAGTCAATGTAAATCGTAAGGATACAAGCAACAAAGCATGGAACAAAATGAAGCAAAGCATTCAAATTAAAAAACTCAGAAATAATGCTACCAGACACCTCCCAATTTCTTTTTTATCTCTTCAGTAGCAGTCTTTCATCATCCTTTCTTTGCTTTGCTCTGCTGCTCTTCCACCCATAGAAACTTCCTTTTTAGGTTATCTCCTTTGTTGCCGGTAAACAGATAGAGGGAATAATGCCGGCAAACATCTGCCTCCTGCAAATCGGGAATGAATATCAAATTGCATTTTCTCCATTACTCCTGACCTCCTTCCTCCTTGTTTTCATTGGAAAGAGGAGATTAAGAAGAGACTGGGCGGCTATTTGTCTGAAATGGTACAGGGTGTCCTGCCTGAGTAAGGGGTTGGACTAGAAGACCTCCAAGGTCCCTTCCAACTCTGTGATTCAACCCTTCCAAATCTAGTCTTAATCTAGCAGCAAATTCTCCACCCCAGGGTGGGAAAATCACAGCTTCCCAGGTTTGTTGCAAACAACCATTCATGGTTTGCAAACTACAGAATGGAGGATGGGAATATATCCCTTGTGTGGTAAGGAAGGAGTGAAGGACACATGGGGCTCCAAGATGTTCAAGAGCTCATGATGGGCTCTGATGAACCAAGTTCTGTCACCGTGTAAATCAGGAACATCCAACCTTGGCAAGCTTAAGACTTGTGGAGTTCCAAGTCCCAGAATTCCCAAGGAAGGATGGAAAAGGAAGGAAGGAAGGGAAGGGAGGAAGGAAGAGAAGGGGAGGGAAGAGAAGGGAAGGAAGGAAGGAAGGAAGAAAGAAGGAAGGAAGAGGAGGGGAGGGGAGGGAGGGAGGGAGGGAGGAAGGAAGGAAGGAAGGAAGGAAGGAAGGAAGAGAAGGAAGGAAGGAAGGAAGGGGAAGGAAGGAAAAGGAAGGGAAGGGAAGGAAGGAAGAGAAGGGGAGGGAAGGGAAGGAAGGAAGGAAGGAAGGAAGGAAGAGAAGGGGAGGGGAGGGAGGAAGGAAGGAAAGGGAGGAAGGAAAGAAAGAAAACAAAGAAAGGAAGAGAAGGGAAGGAAGAAAGGAAGAAAGGAAGGGGAAGGAAGGAAGGGGAAGGAAAAGGAAGGGAAGGAAGGAAGAGAAGGGGAGGGAAGAGAAGGGGAGGGAAGGAAGGAAGGAAGGAAGGAAGGAAGGAAGGGAGGAAGGAAAGGGAGGAAGGAAGGAAGAGAAGGGGAGGGGAGGGAGGAAGGAAAGGGAAGAAAGAAAGGAAGGAAGGAAGAGAAGGGAAGGAAGGAAGGAAGGAAGGAAGGAAGGAAGGAAGGAAGGAAGGAAGGAAGGAAGGAAGGAAGGAAGGAAGGAAGGGCCGTAGTGGCGCAGTGGTGAGATTGCAGTGTTGCAGGTGAACTCTGCCCACTGCCAGCAGTTCGATCTTGACGGGCTCAAGGTTGACTCATCCTTCCATCCTTCCAAGGTGGGTAAAATGAGGACCCAGATTGTTGGGGGGGCAAGAGGCTGACTCTGTAAACCGCTTAGAGAGCTGCAAAGCACTGTGAAGCGGTATATAACTCTAGGTGCTATTGCTAGTGCTATGTTCCCACTGCTGTGGGTTCCCAGAACCCTTCCTTGACTCCTTGACCTGCCTTGGTCTGACCCACCACAGCGTGTCCTGGGATTCTCAGCGCACATCTGCTAAAAATGCCGTCCATTTACGAGAATACGGTTTTTTGGTTTTTTGGGACACAGATATAAATACCACCCGCGGGAATGTCGAAGCTAGATGGCATGCAGGAAGAAATGTGGACAGACTAGTTATAAGGGAACCAGTTCAATCTTGGTTGCAAAATTCAGACCAAGCGGTGGATTTCCCCCAAGTGTTCTTATACCTGGTCATAATCTTCTTCGATTTATAGGCATGTTCGTCATGGGTATTAATAAGATGGCTTTGCACAAGCTACTAGCCAAAACCAGTTAAGGATTCCCCAACTCTGACTACAGAGAAAGGCAAATCTTTTTTTGAAAGCATCTTTCCTGAGTGTATAATAGGACTCCATTTTGTTCCTTACGTTGCTTTTTTTTCCCCGGTTTGCAAAAGTTCTTCCCCCGGGGGGGGGGGGGGATTTTCCCACTTAAACAAAAACACAAGACTGCAGGAGAAGCAGAACGATTGTAGTTTTTGCTCGCTATTTTTCATCCGGTGGGACTAAAAGAATTTTTTTTTTGCAAGTTACAACAGCACCTGAAAAAAGCGACTTATGACCATTTTTCACTCTTATGACCGTTGAGGCATTCCTCGTGGTCACGCGATCAAAATTTGGAGGCTTGGGAACTGGCATGTTTTTGTGAGGGTTGCCGTGTTAAACCCCCCCCCCCCCACCGCCCCATTCCAGCCGGAAGCTACGGAGCCTAACCCTGGCCATATTGTGCAGACGACGGGAGTCGGAGCAAGACAGAACAGGCCCGCCTGGCTCTGTTCTCCCCGCGATAGATAGCCAGATAAGAAATGCAGAATTAAAAGGAGGCCTTTGGGGCGTGCATATGGGGGCCCCTTTCTGCTTGCTGCAGGAGTTTATACACACACGAGCAACCCCATCAAGAATGGATTCTACCAAAGATTGCTTTTATTCTAATGTAACAGTGATGTTGAGATTTCGGAGCTCAGTGTTCTCAAAAATTTGGAAAACACCTAGCTTCTTTCTGCTCTCTGACTCAGTCTCAGTGTCTTTCTTTCCCTCCCTCCCTCCCTCTCTTCCTCCCTCCCCCCTCTCTCTCCCCCTCTCTCCTTCTCCCTCTCCCCTTCTCTCTCTCCCTCCCTCTTCCCTTCTCTCCCTCCCTCCCTCTTCACTCTCCCTCCCTCCCTCTCTCCTCTCCCCCCGCTCTCTCTCCTCCTCTCTCCTTCTCCCTCCCTTCAACTCTCTCCCTCCCTCCTTCTCCCTCCCTCCCTCTCCCCTTCTCTCTCTCCCTCCCTCTTCTCTTCTCTCTCTCCCTCCCTCTTCCCTTCTCTCCCTCCCTCCCTCTTCACTCTCCCTCCCTCCCTCTCTCCTCTCCCCCCGCTCTCTCCTCCTCTCTCCTTCTCCCTCCCTTCAACTCTCTCCCTCCCTCCTTCTCCCTCCCTCCCTCTCCCCTTCTCTCTCTCCCTCCCTCTTCTCTTCTCTCTCTCCCTCTTCTCCCTCTCCCTCCCTCCCTCCCTCTTCCCTTTTTTCTCTCCCTCCCTCTTCTCCCTCTCCCTCCCTTTCTCTCTCCCTCCATCTTCCCTTCTCTCTCTCCCTCCCTCTTCTCTTCTCTCTCTCCCTCCCTCTTCCCTTCTCTCCCTCCCTCCCTCTTCACTCTCCCTCCCTCCCTCTCTCCTCTCCCCCCGCTCTCTCCTCCTCTCTCCTTCTCCCTCCCTTCAACTCTCTCCCTCCCTCCTTCTCCCTCCCTCCCTCTCCCCTTCTCTCTCTCCCTCCCTCTTCTCTTCTCTCTCTCCCTCTTCTCCCTCTCCCTCCCTCCCTCTTCCCTTTTTTCTCTCCCTCCCTCTTCTCCCTCTCCCTCCCTTTCTCTCTCCCTCCATCTTCCCTTCTCTCTCTCCCTCCCTCTTCTCCCTCTCCCTCCCTTTCTCTCTTTCCCTCCCTCTTCCCTTCTCTCTCCCTCCCTCTCCCCTTCTCTCTCCCTCCCTCTTCCCTTCTCTCTCTCCCTCCCTCTTCTTCCTCCCTCCTTCTCCCTCTCCCTCCCTCCTTCTCTCTCTCCCTCCCTCTTCCCTTTTTTCTCTCCCTCCCTTCTCCCTCTCCCTCCCTTTCTCTCTCTCCCTCCCTCTTCCCTTCTCTCTCCCGCCCTCTTCTCCCTCCCTCCTTCTCCCTCTCTCCCTCTCTTTCCCCCTCCCTCTTTCTCCCTCCCTCCCCCTTCCTCTCTCTCTCCCTCCTATAGATTTCTACCATCAGTTTAATATTCTCTGTAAAGACTTGGTTCCTTCGTCTCAGCTACTCCTGAAGTCCAGGTAGTCATCGACGTATGAAAAGCTCATCTGAAGCTAGCTAACATCCGAAAGTAGATTTTTTGTTTAAACAATTCACAGGCCTGGTGTATCACGTTCTTGAAGCAACAGAGACAATCAAATCAATTTTAAGTTTCAACGACACAATATTCGTCGTGAATCCTTTGCAAAAGAAATACTAGAGCCTTGATGGAAAGATGGCACACACTAAGGGTTTGCCCGTAGATAAAAGCACTAATTTATTATCTGTGCTTCGAACTAAGAAAAAAAGGAGATACTTTACTACAGGTAGTAGTAATCACAATGGGGACTGAAAAGTCCGTTGTAAAGTGAGAAGCGAGTTGCACCAATTTGACGTGCAGTTTTGCAAGGGCCGTTCAGTGATCTGCCACAGTCCTTAAGTGAAGCACACGGTCATTAAGCAGATCCGGCTCCCCCCATTGGCTTTGCTTGTTGGAAGGCGGCTAGGACGGTTACAAGTTGTGACCCTCGGATGCAGCAACCGTCGTACATTCAGGCGCTTGGCAATTTAGGACGGTGGCAGCCTCCCAAGGTCATGTGACCCGCCGTTTGAGACCATCTGACAAAAGGGCAGGATTCACTTAACGACCGCCTTGCTCAGCAACGGAAACGCTGGTCGCAATTGTGATCGGAATTTGAGGACTATCCTGTACCGCCTTTCATTTTTTACTCTTTCGTTTTTCTCTACTTCTTTTTCCCTAGCTCCATCCAGTCACAAATTTCTCATTCCTTCCGGTCCTCTCGGCCCTTTTCCTGTTGTCTTTTTCTGAGCTCCGGTCTGGATTTGTTTTCTCTAAATAACCAAACCACGATATACATTTTTCACACTGGTTACTGAAGCCTCAGCCCCATTCAGTTCTGTGTGTTACCACCTACGCTTCTGGAGAATTCATTCATTTCCTTTCTGGTGCTCCGGACCTGCCCATCTTTCTAATACCCATCTTCCACTTCCCTATAACCGAGTAACCACAAGGACAATCTTTCCACTTCTTGCAACAGAAATTCATTCTCAGCCTAACCACATCCTTTCTACCGGTATTCGCACCTCAACATTTCTTAATCAAGTCATTCTATCATGCTTAATCAAATGATAGTAATCATTTACTATCTTTAGTAAACATTCTATATAAAAAAGATTCAACACAATTCAAATTCCAAGAAAATTACCAAAAATTAGATAAGGTATTATTAGGAACAGAGGGGAAAAAATGATAGCAAAATCATATAATTGCCTGCTTAACATTAAAATGGAAGAAGAAACAGTAAAAGAAGTGATGGTAACCTGGGCACAAAATTTCGGCCACACAATTGAATTAGAATATTGGGAAAAATTCATTCTGAAGGACAGGCGGTCCTCGCAGTACGACCACAATTGAGCCCAACATTTATGTTGCTAAGTGAGAACTGAACTGTTTAAGTGAGCTTTGCCCCCATTCTGATGACTTTTCTTGCAGCGTTTGTTAAGCGAATGGCTACAATGGTTCAGTTAACAACAGGGTTGTTAAGTGGATCTGGCTTTCCCCATGGACTTGGCTTGTCAGAAGGTCGCAAAAGGGGATCGCGTGACCCTGGAACGCTGCGACCGTCATAAATGTGAGTCAGTTGCCAAGCGTCCGAATTTTGATCGTGTGACTGTGGGGATGCTGCAACGGTCGTTAAGTGTGAAAAATGGTCCCAAGTTCATTTTTTTAGTGCCGTCGTAACTTTGAACGGTCACTAAACGAACTGCTGTAAGTCAAGGACTATCTGTACACGAATTCATCTCGTTTTTTTCCACCATGCTTGCAGACCCTCAATCATTTTTTCCATTAGCTACCGTGGTCTGGGATACGTTGATTTTTCAGACAAATATTTTTTGCTTCATGTCCCAAAAAGGTGCTTTTTTTCCAGGAGGCAACTGAACTTTCTTGGGGGGTTTTTTTGGAAGACGTTTCGCTTCTCATCCAAGAAGCTTCTTCGACTCTTCCATTCTCTTCCATTCCTCCCCATCCAGTCAGAGCTGAAGAATCTGCTTGGATGAGAAGCGAAAAGTCTTCAAAAGAAAAACCAAGGAAGTCCAGTTGCCTCTTGAAAAAAAGCACCTTTGGGACAACCACGACCTGGATGACGGACAATCTCCATAGACCTTTGCTTCATGCAATATATATCTAATATTGACTGCAGTTGTTGGGTTCTCAGCCAATACCTCCCTCCATACAAAAGCACACCCATATTTATAATTTAAGCAAGCTTGGCAAGTTGTATGAATACAGCTACTGTGTCTTTAATTAATCTTTGTTGCATGAACCCAACCACTTGCCTCCAGAAGTTGTGAATGCTCCAACACTGGAAGTTTTTAAGAAGAGATTGGACAACCATTTGTCTGAAATGGTACATAGGGTCTCCTGCCTAAGCAGGGGGTTGGACTAGAAGACCTCCAAGGTCCCTTCCAACTCTGCTATTCTATTCTATTCTATATCCCAGGCATTATTACAAACTTTTCTTATCCGTGACAAATGTCACCTAAAAAATGTACAGGCAGTCCTAACACTTCGTTTGGCGACCGTTCAAAGTTACGACGACACTGGGGGAAAAAAGTGACTTATGACCGTTTTTCAGAGTTACGACCTTTGTAGCATCCCCATGATCATGTGATCAAATTTCAGAGGCTTGGCAACTGACTCGTACTTATTACTGTTGCTGTGTCCCCAAGGTACTTTTGCCAAAAACCATCACTTGTTTCTGGTTTTTGCCCAAACCAGCCCACAGCAAACCTGGAATTTGTTTAACGACCCCTGCGTTTGCTTAATGACCACTGCAAAAAAAAAAAAAATCAAGTTGGTCGCATGCGTGTGTGTGTGTGTGTGTGTCCTGATTTACAACCGTCACAAGTTACAAGAGTTGTACGGGAGGCTCTATTCATCCTAACTTGAGGACTATCTGTAGGTAGTGATTAATTTTTAACCCAGTATAAACAAACATGCTTTCTTTAAATACCATATTTTTCGGAGTATAAGACGCACCGGAGTATAAGACGCACCTTAGTTTTTGGGGAGGAAAATAGGGGAAAACAATCTGCCTACCAGGTATTCATCTGGCTAGCGTCCTTAGTCTGGTCAGCTTCAGCGCATTATTTTATCCCCTGGTTAGGACTTTAAAAAAACACCTTCTTCTGAGAGAGTAACAATGAAAGTGCATGCAAGCCGGTAGGAGCTGGGAAGATCTGTTAGCACCTGGTTAGGGCTGGAAAAAAAACTTATTCGGAGCAAGTAGAGCAGTGAAAAAAAGCTCTGCAAAGACTTAGGGCTGGAAAAACATTCTTTGGAGAGAGTAACAATGAAAAAGCCTGCAAGGTAAGAGCTGGGAACATCTGTTAGCACCTAGTTAGGGCTGGGGAAAAAAAGCTACATTCGAAGTATAAGACGCACCCAAATTTTCAGCCACTTTTAGGGAGGAAAAAGGTGCGTCTTATACTCCAAAAAATACGGTAAATAAAAATCATCCAGAGATTCTTGATGCAAAATTCTTCATTTTAGAATCAAGTATTTTCAGAGTCTGTGCTTGGCTGACGAGAAAGTTTGGGTGAGAAAGGAAAGTTTGGGTGAGCCCAGGTAACTGAGACTTACTCACCCAGCATTGTCCCAGCCCTGCCAAGCTACACAGTGCTCTGCCCCCACCTGTCATTGGATACACAAGGCACCACAATTTGGTTGCTAACACACACCAGACCCACCCTTTTGTTGAATACATTGTTGACAGCTTGACAATGGATCCTTATATGTTTGTTTATATATATATATATAGATGATAGCAGGATTAGTGCTCAGACAGCATAAACAAGGAAGGCATTAGCTAAAAGCAACTTTCTCAGTCTGGTAACTGTCTAGATGTTGTTCGGCCGTTAAGTCATACCTACCTCTTTTTATTTTATTTTATGTTGTCAAACTGCTCTTCAAGACTTTACAGCTAAGTGACACTTTTTAACGTTTCCATGGGCTTCCAAGGCTGAACCCTGGTCTACACTGCTGATGACAACCAACACTACTGTTGAAATAATAACTCTAAGTATTAGCTGATTTCCCAACTCAAAGAATGGTCAACAGTTAAGTAGAAATACAAAAGTCTCAAAAATCCCAAGCAAATTCAGAAATCTGAAACCAGCCACTGAGGTATCTCAAAAAATACACACTGGGTCCCTAAAGGTTTAGGACAAAATTATCTATCTATCTATCTATCTATCTATCTATCTATCTATCTATCTATCTATCTATCTATCTATCTATCTATCTGTCTATCATCATCTATTTATCTATCCATTCAACCAACCTATCCATCCATCCAACATACCTATCTATCCATTTATGTATCCATCCATTCTATCCATCATATCTATCCATCTTACAGGTAGCTGACCTATATACCCATCCATCCATCCATCCATCCATCCATCCATCCATCCATCCATCATTCCACCTATTTATCCATCTGTCTACTCAACCAACTATCTACTTGTCTATCTATCTATCTATTTCACCAAAATATCAACCTATCCATCCATTTACCTATCATCTTATATGGCCACCCATTTGAGCGTCATGGTGGCCGAGCGGTGAAGCTAATTGCCTCCCGTTTAGAAGGTTGAGAGTTCAATCCTAGGTAGCGGCAGATATTTCTCTCCCCGGGCGCAAAGAAAAAAAAATCTGCTGTGAACTCCACATGGCATCAGGAAGGGCATCCGGCCAATAAACGCTCATCTCCATCCAGTCGCCCTGACTCTACCCCGAATTAGTTACGGGATGAGAGTCATAAAAGGGGAGGGATAATGGCCACCCATCTTGTAAAACAGAACTCCGGGTAGCTCACAACAGTACAAGAACCAAGTCCCTGACCCTAATCTTGACTCTAGCCTCACCTGACCCCAATGCCTGAAGGACAACCAGCCCTAGAAGACTTCCTGGAAGGGTGGGATCTGCCAAATCCTGGTGAAAAAGGTTCCTACAGGGCAGAGAATGGCTGGGTTGGGAACCGGAACATGCAAAAATTTTAGCTTCTCTGCAGTTTAGATTATTAGATTATTATTAGAGTTGGAAGGGACCTTGTAGGTCATCTAGTCCAACCCCCCGCTCAAGCAGGAGTCCCTACACCAGTGATGGCGAACCTTTTTTTCCTCAGGTGCCGAAAGCACGTGCGCGCACACTATCGCACACGCGTGAGTGCCCACACCCATAATTCAATGTCTGGGGAGGGCGAAAATGGCTTCCCCTGCCCCCCCCAGAGGCCCTCTAGAGGCCGGAAATGGCCCGTTTCCTGACTTCCGGTGGGCCCAGTAGGCCCATTTTTCACCCTCCCCAGGCTCCAGAGGCTTCCCTAGAGCCTAGGGAGAGCGAAAATGCCCTCCCTCGCCTCCCTGGAGGCCCTCCGGAAGCCGAAAACACCCTCCCAGAGCCTCCCCGTGAGCCAAAAATCAGCTGGCCAGTGCACACATGCGCGCTGGAACTAAGGTAGGGCAACCGCTCGCGTGCCGGCAGATATGGCTCTGCGTGCCACCTGTGGCACGCATGCCATAGGTTCGCCATCACTGCCCTACACCATTTCGGATAAATGGCAGTCCAAAGGTAGAAGAGGCCCCACAAATAACCTGGCTTTCTGCCACGTAGGGCTTTAAAGGTAATAGCTACCCCCTTGAAGTGCACCTGGAAAGAAGCCGGGACCCTATGAAGCTTATGCTGCAGTGGTTTACCTGGGCAAACAGGTGAGGGGGCAGCCCTTGCAAGCCGTTACTTTCTGGTCCAGTTATGACTTTAAATGGTCTTTAAGCGGTCTTGAAAACACAAAAAGGGAAGGTTTGGAGCAACCGTGGGGTCTCTTTTGAATTTGCCTCTCCATCTCATCGGTCAGAAGATATTCCCTCCATCGCAAAACTGAAACTATGCCCACCCCACAGCCAGGTCTACGCTATCAGCTAGAAAATAATCGGCAGGGAGCCTGAGTTTACACATTTAATGAGGTTACACAAAACGTTAATCTCCAGTTGAGCTGCTAAAAAAAGAAAGAAAGATAGAAAGAAAGAAAGGAGGGGGGGCCAGGAGAAAACAGCTGCTAATTTAGTCCCCTACATTTCTAACAAAAACACCTGTGGAGAAGGCAGGACTTCAAAGACCCCCCCCCCAAAGGCTAACGGGGGGGGGGGTTAGGGCCAGCCATAGCTCCAGAGGGATACCGCTCCACCGGCCGCTTAATTGAGTAAGCCAGGGTTAAGTTAACGGAGAGAAAACATGCCATCTGCAACCAATTTATTTCACGGTAGATCAGATTTGCTGGATAAAGAGAGAGGAACGGAGAACTCTAATAAAAGACATCACTGCTATTTTTCTTGTTTTCTGACAGTTGATGAGAGAGCCGGTTTGGTCTGGTTGGGAAGGCACCAGGCGAGAAATCAGGAGATGGAGAGTTCTAATTCCGCCATAGGATGAAAGCCATCTGGGTGACTTTGGGCCAATCACCAGGAGACAGTGAGTTCTAATCCCGCCTTAGAAAAGCAAGCTGGGTGACTTTGGGCCAATCACCAGGAGACAGTGAGTTCTAATCCCGCCTTAGGCATGAAAGCCAGCTGGGTGACTTTGAGCCAGTCCCTCTCTCTCTCTCAGCCCTACCCACCTCACAGGGTTGTTGTTATGGGGAAACTAGGAGAAGAAAGGCTCAATTAGGTACCTTCGCTGCCTTGAGCTGTTTATAAAAATAATAAAGGTGGGATTAAAAGCATCTCAAATGAAAAATAAAAGCAATAAATCCAGCCACCTGAACATTAGATGAAAAGGCAAATTATTTTACCCGAGGACTGGCAGAACTTGAAATGCTAGCAGTGAAGTCCTAACCTTCCCTTCCCTCAGCTTTTGACTTTTGAGTGCTACAGAGCGGGTTTGTTCAGCTAGCAAAGCTGTTCAGCGGGGTTTAACTGTTTTAATCTGGCTTCCTTAAACACAAGTGTTGCATTTATCAGTTTACACTCTGTTTACACGGAGTTCCTGCTGTCCAAAGTACACATGATTTAATCTCCTTTGCAGCCGGTACAGACTGCCCCGGGAACCGTAAATAAGTTTATCCGAGTACATTTTTTCTCGAGAGCTGTTTTAAAAAGTACGGCAGGTTTTTTGTCGGTAATCTTCTGTGCAAACCCATTTTTTTGTAGACTTAAGCCCTCTGAAGTTAGGAAGACAAATTAATTGCTGCTTTTCTTTTCTTTTCTTTCTTTCTTTTTGGAAGATGGAAGCTGTGGTAAAACTTTGACCTTGGGCCAGTCCCTCTCTCTCTCTCTCGGCCCAACCCCACCTCACAGGGTTGCTGTGTATGGGGAAAAGAGGAGGAGGAAGGTGTGTTTGATATATTGGCCGCTTTGAGTTATTTGTAAAAATAATAAAAGTAGGATACAGGTCATCCTTGACTTACAACCATTTATTTAGTGGCCGTTCGAAGTTAGCACAGGAAAAAATGATTTATGACCGCTTTTCACACTTATGACCGTTGCAGCGATCCCGCGATCAAAATTTGGATGCTTGGCAACTGCTTCATATTTATGACGGTCGCCCTGTCCCCTTCAGACAAGCAAAGTCCATGGGGGGGGGGCAGATTCGCTTAACAACCGTGTCACTACCGTAACAACGGCAACGATTCGCTTAACAGCCGTGGCAAGAAAGGTCGTAAAACGGGCCCAAACTCCCTGCAACAAGTGTCTCGCTTAGCAGTGGAAGCTTGGGGTTCAATTGCGGTCGTAAGTCGAGGACCGCCTGTACAAATAAATACAATTTCAAAAGGTACAACTGGCTTCAGGCAGCTGGGACGAGACCAAAAACAAAAAAAAACCCAAGAGATTTGAAAACGGCTGGGTAAAGTTGGGGCAGGCCCAGGAAAGGGCAGGTAAGGTGAGAGATATGGTGTTGATTTAGGAGAGGCGGAGGTGGGCAGAAGGGTTTGGCGCAGAAAACTGACATTTTAGGGAGTGCCACAGCAGCAAGCTTGGAGACAGGCATGGCTCGAGAGAGGAAAAGGCTGCTTTGGCTGGCATGGATCAGCAGCATCAGTTCGCTAAGAAGGGTATCTCCCCCAGGTGAAATAAACCACCATGTATTCTTTTGATAAAGGAGAATATCTGTAGGTTGGGGTGTGTGAAATAAGGGACCCTTGGTGCTCTCTGAGCTTGGTGGTTTCCTTGCAGAGGTTTCATGACCCAACTATGCAACTTCAGCAGTGCTAGAAGGAAGAGGGGATTGCAGACAGGAGGAGGAGGAGGAGGAGGAGGAGGAGGAGGAGGAGGAGGAGGAGGAGGAGGAGGAGGAGGAGGAGGAGGAGGAGGAGGGTGACGACTCTGGGGTCCTTGGTACTCTCTGAGCTTGGTGGTTTTCTTGCAGACGTTTCATGACCCTACTAGGTAACATCATCAGTGCTAGAAGGGAATGGGGTTTGTGGAGAGGAGGGAAGGGAAGTAAGGAAGGAAAGTAGGTAGGTAGGTAGGAAGGAAGGGACTGGGGTCCTTGGTGCTCTCTGAGCTTGGTGGTTTTCTGGCAGACGTTTCATTACCCAACTAGAGAACATCATCAGAGCTAGAAGGGAATGGGGTTTGGGAGGGGGAGGGGGAGGAGAACAACGACAACAGTGGGGTCTTTGGTGCTCCATAACCTTGGTTTTCAAGATCCAAACTAAGTAACCTCCTCAGTGCTAGAAGGGAGGGGGGGTTGCAGGGAGGGGGCAGAATGAGGAGGCCAACTACTCTGGAGTCCTTGGCACTGTCTGAGTTTGGTTGCTTTCTTGCAGGCATTTCATGACCCAACTAGTTAACATCATCAGTGCTAGGGGGGTTGGAGGAGGAGGACTGTGTGGGGCCCTAAGTGCTCTCTGAGCTTAAATGGTTTTCTTGCAGGTATTTTATCAGCCAAACTACATAGCATCGCGTGTGCTAGTCAACTGGCAGATCAGAATGGAGGATTTGGGTAATGAAATGTCTGCAAGAAAACCTCCAAGCTCAGAGAGCACCAAATACCCCTCATTTATTCTTCAAAAAAGGGTAAAGAAGATAGTGGAATGCATACAATTCCAGGAGAGAAACACAATTTATGCTTGCTATCAAACCTCAAACCCTTCTTTGAGATTTACTTCCTGTGATCTGAAGCCATCTAAACCCAAAATCCTAGCCAAGGAAAGCAGACTTAGACGTCTCTTCCTAGGAAATTTAGATTTTTGAGAGCTCAGATGAAATCACCGGTGGCCAGATGATTCGATAATAATTGAGAACTGACTTTCTAAGGAATAGAACTGTGCTCTGAAACAACAACAAAAACCTTTTAGGTTTTAGTCACACAACTTCCCTGAAGAACTGTGTCTCATTTTCAAGGTTTATTTTCTTACAAGGTCTTGAAAGAAGTAGAAGCAATATAATGTTTAAAAAAAATTGAAGAACCCCATCTTTTTCAAAGCCAGACTGAAGGCTGTCCCTGACCTAAATCCCTCTTAAGAACCAAGCGCTCAGTGGATTCAAATCTCACAATATTTACTTTTTCGAATATTGCCAAGGATAGGCGGACTTACGTACAGGGAAAAGACAAGGGCTGTGCACAGATAACAGAGTTGGAAGGGACCTTGGAGGTCTTCTAGTCCAACCCCCTGCTCAGACAGGAAACCCTGTATACCATTTCAGACCAATGGTTGTCCAATCTCTTCTTAAAAACCTCCAATGTTGGAGCACCCACAACTTCTGAAGACAAGCTGTCAATTGTTCTCACTGTCGGGAAGTTTCTCCTTAGTTCCAGGTTGCTTCTCTCCTTGATTAGTTTCCATCCATTGCTTCTTGTTCTACCCCCAGGTGCCTTGGAGAATAGTTTGACTCCCTCTTCTTTGTGGCAGCCCCTCAAGTACTTGAATACTGCTATCATATTATCCCTAGTCCTTCTCTTCATTAGACTAATCATACCGAGTTTCCTTACTTGTTAATCATGATGGTACTAACAGAATAACAGAATTGGAAGGGAACGTAGAGGTCTTCTAGTCCAACCCCCTGCTCAGGCAGGAAACCCTATACCATTCTGGACAAATGGTTGTCCAATCTCTTCTGAAAAGCCTCCAGTGATGGAGCCCCCACAACTTCTGTTCCACTGGTTTATTGTCCTCACTGTCAGGAAGTTTCTTCTTAATTCCAGGTTGCTTCTCTCTTCGTTCAGTTGCCATCCGTGGCTTCTTGTTCTGCCTTCAGGGGCTTTGGAGAAGAGGTTGATCCCCCCCCTTCTTTCTGGCAGCCCTTGAAATATTGGAAGACTGTAATCATGTCATCCCTAGTTGTTCTCTTCACTAGACTAGACGTACCCAATTCCTGCAACCGTTCTTCGTCTTTTTACGCCTCCCCTAATCCTCTTCGTTGCTCTTCTCTGCACTCTTTCCAGAGTCTCAACATCTTTTATTTTTTTCACACACATGGGCAGCGGCGGAAAACTGTGATCAGAGGTGCAATATAAATGCAAATTCGGAATCCCCCATTAAAGGGTTATTATATAGGTAGTCTTTTGACTTGTGACCAAAATTAGGACTGGAACTTCTGTCACTAAGTGATATGGTCATTAAGTGAGGCGCCAAACAATTGTCCCCGACTTTATTACCTTTTTTTGTTTATCAGAAGCCGGCTGGGAAGGCTGCAAATGGTGAGAATGTAAGGATGCTACAACTGTTGCGCATACATGTTGGTTTGCAGGGGCCCGAATCATGATCACGTTGTTGTGTTGTGACAGTTGTAAGGACGAGGCCCTGGTCGTAAGTCATATTTTTCAGCACTGCTGTAACTTCAAACGGTCGCTAAGTGATGGGTCACAAGTTGAGGACCGCCTGAAGAGAGCCAGTGGTGAAGGGATCATGGCTAGGAAGCTGAGTTCAACTTCTGCCTTGGGCACAAAGTCAGCTGACCGTGGGCCAGCCGCTTTCTCTCAGCCCTAGAAAGGAGGGGAGGGAAAAGAATAAGAAT
>JALIGW010000004.1:2668600-2841100 GCA_023053685.1 Diadophis punctatus similis | reverse complement strand
GATGCTAACAGTTAGCCTCCGGCAAGCAAAGTCATTGGGGAAGCTGGTAGGAAGTCAAAAGTTGCTCTCAATCCCAACTGGCTGGCAGGGTCAGGTGCAAAAGATCAGGTCCACCCATGACAGTCCAATTAAATTGGTTTATTGCCAAACAGCCTATGCACAGGAGTATTCTCAAGTAACGTTGAGCACCTGCTTGGAATTAGATACGGGTCAGCAGAATTCAAGGGAGGTTGGACTTAGTCTGCTTGTGGCTACGTAGGGATTCTAGGCTGGTCCCTCTTTTAACTCCGCCCCCAGGTTCTGCCGCTCTTTCCACTGCAGACGGCAAGGCACAATGGGGGAGCGACAATTGGCTGCTTGGGAACCAAGATCGAAATTTGAAATCTCTTAACAATGTAGGAGGTGAGGGGAAAAGGAGGGAGCGACTCTGATGCTTTCTGCTGAGGTAGGGCTGGCTGGGGAGGGGGCCATGCCAGCGGTCGACAGGTGAGCCCTCTTCCTCCCTGGAGAGAGGAGGCCCTTGGGAGAATGCTGGGATGGAGTGCAGGGGTTTTTCCTTATGGTCCATGTCTTCCTTTGTTCCCTTGCCCTTAGCAAAGTGATGGGGGAGAAGAGGAGGAGGAGGAGAGATTTCCGAGTTCCTGCTAGTCTCCCATAAGCAATGCCAATGGGGAAGCCAGCAGGAAACCAGAAATTTACAACTCCATGGCTCTTTGTTCCCCCTTCCCTTAGCAAAGTGGTGGGCAGTTCCGGGGTCAGAGGAGAAAGAGGAGGAGGTGGGGGGGGAGGAGGAATGATTTCCAAGCTCCTGCTAGCCTCCCACAAGCAAAGCCAATGGGGAAGCCAGCAGGAAATCAGAAATTTACAACTCCATGGCTCCCTTTGTTCCCTTTCCCCTTAGCAAAGTGGTGGGCAGTTGGAGGAGGAGGAGGAGGAGGAGGAGGAGGAGGAGGAGGAGGAGGAGGAGGAGGAGGAGGAGTAGGAGGAATGATTTCCAAGCTGCTGCTAGCCTCCCACAAGCAATGTCAATGGGGAAGCCAGCAGGAAATCAGAAATTTACAACTCCCACTGCTTTTCTGTCCATCTGTGGTCATTCTGGTTCTGTTTAGCTAACTTAATATCTCTGGAAGGATGACCCAGTGAGTCATGAGTTGTCTAGTGCCCATCATATTTAAAAATACAGTTAAGCGTTTATACCGCACAAGTGCGTTGACCTTCTACTCGCCTTTTCTACTGAAATGAGCTGAAAATAGCTCCCTTTACCATATGCCTTAATAATATAATGAACTCCAGGCTGAGATTAAAAGTAAACAGAATAGTTCCCAAGGAAAGATCTTAAGAGTGCAGAAACAGCCTAATTCCAAGAATTATTATTCCCTTTATATTTATGGATACCAAACAGGCATTTCATCTCTTTAGAGATGCATGTCAGGGCCAGAAGCTGCTTGGAATGACAAGGTTTCTAGTTAATCAAGCACTTCTATTCTCATCCTGAGTTTAATTTGCTTCTTCTACGGTATGTAGAGATTCTCAGTCATCCAGGTCAGGGTTGTCCCAAAGGTGCTTTTTCAGGAGGCAAGTGGACTTCAAAAGAAAAAACCAGAAAGCCCAGTTGCCTCCTGAAAAAGCACCTTTGGGACAACCCTGACCTGGATGACTGAGAATCTCTACAGACTTTTAGCTATGCAATTGGGGATGAACAGCCCTGGAATGGTGTGGGAATAGGAATGGATTTCCAGAGGGAAAAAATGGCAGACCACAGGAACCAGGAGCACCACTCAGGTGTGACCCTGAGGACATAGACAAACCTCCAAGTGGCCTCAACGACTCTCTAAAAAAAATGCAAATGACCAGCTGTCTGCAAAGAATATCAATCCTTCCATTCCCCACCATCCGGTCTGAGCTGAAGAAGCTTCTTGGATGAGAAGCGAAACGTCTTCAAAAGAAAAAACCAGAAAGTCCTCCTGAAAAAAGCACCTTTGGGACATTCGTTTACAAGCGGAATGGAGGCCATGATTAACAGTGTAACAGAGTTGGAAGGGACCTTGTAGGTCATCTAGTCCAACCCCCTGCCCAAGCAGGAGACCCTGCACCATTTCTGACAGATGGCAGTCCAGTCTCTTCTTGAAAGCCTCCAGTGCTGGAGCATTCACAACTTCCAAAGGCAACTTCTGTTCCATTGGTTGATTGTTCTCACTGTCAGGAAATTTCTCCTTGTTTCCAGGTTGAATCTCCCCTTGTTCAGTTTCCATCCATTATTCCTTGTCTGACCTTCGGGTGCTTTGGAAAATAGCTTGACCCCCTCCTCTCTGGGGCAGCCCCTCAAATATTGGAAGACTGTTGTCATGTCTCCCCTGGTCCTTGTCTTCTCTTCTCTTCACTAGACTAGCCAGGCCCAGTTCTTGTAACCGTTCATTGTATGTTTTAGCCTCCAGTCCCCTGATCATTCTGGTTGCTCTTCTCTGCACTTTTTCTAGAGTCTCAATGTCTTTTTTGTAGTGTGGTGACCAAAACTGGATGCAATACTCCAGGTGTGGTCTAACTAAGGCTTTATAGAGTGGTAGTAGTACCTCACTTGATCTAGATTGTATCCCTCTGTTGATGCAATTTAGGATTCCATTGGCTTTTTTGGCTGCTGCTGCACACGGCTGGCTCATATTTAACTGGTTGTCCACTAGGACTCCAAGATTAGATCAGGGAGATGTAAGATTTCCTTCATACATCTTGCAAAGCACATGAAACATGATGGTATACAGGTAATCCTTGGCTTACTTCATTTAGGGACCGTTCGCAGTTATAACGGCACTGAAAAAAGCGATTAATGACCGTTTTTCACATTTATGACCTTTGCAGCATTCCCATAGTCATGTGATGAAAATTTGGACGTTTGGCAACTGGCATGGACTTATGACGGTTGCAGTGTCCTGAGGTCACATGATCCCCTTTTGCAACCTTCGGACAAGCCAAGTCCATGGGGAAGCCAGATTCGCTTAACAGCCGGGTTACTCGCTTAACGACTGCAGGGATTCTCTTAACAACGGTGGCAAGAAAGGTTGTGAAATGGGGCAAAACTCACTTAACAACCATCTCGCTTAGCAACGGAAAATTTGGGCTCAATTATGGTTGAGGATTACATGAACGCTGACTTTGCAGCCTTATTCAATAGTGGCATAAAAGTACGGAAATATCAGAGCTACAAAGTTTGGCATTCCTGGTTTTCAAAAAGCACACCTTTTTAATTTGGAGGGTACCCTAAGACAAGCAAAAAGAATGATTTCTAACTTTTCCCCTCCTTTTTCCTGGATATGGCAATAGATTAGGATCACTGCCTTAAAGAACAGCCTCTTTGACCACAGGATCAAAGCGGGGTAGCTAAGATCATACAGTTGCATTACTTTTAAAAACTCTGTTATAATGGAGAATAAACCCCCAGGGGAAAAGGTTGCGTTGATTTACGAGATGAAAGGATGACAGCCAGCAATTAAAGGGAAGGAAGTGGGAGGGAGAACCCGACATGAAGGACTCTGCTAAAAGCGATGAAGATAAGCCAACCATCATCGCTCTGGTTCTGTATTTCTCAACCTTGGTAACTTGAAGATGGTGGACTTCAATTCCCAGAATCCCCCCAGCCAGCATGCTTTCAGATGGGTGGACGTCCACTCCCAGAATCCTCCAGCCAGCATGCTTTAAGATGGGTGGACTTCCACTCCCAGAATTCACCAGTCATACCCACCTATCTTAAAAGTTGCCAGGGTTGAAAAACATTGGTATAATTACAGTTCTGCCTGCAATGTTGCATGACAAACATTTGTAGCACAAACATGATACGACGGGCAAACAAAAGGAAGCAGAGAATCCATTCACTTTGACTTACCAAACTAAAATCCCATTGTGATCCAGGAGTTAGAAATGTGAACGAACTTCCTCGCCGCAAAGGGTACCTGCGGGCAGAAAAGGTTATATATATCTATATCTATATCTATATCTATATCTATATCTATATCTATATCTATATCTATATCTATATCTCTATATCTCTATATCTCTATCTATCTATCTATCTATCTATCTATCTTTATATCTATCTATCTCTATCTCTATCTATCTATCTATCTATCTATCTATCTATCTATCTATCTATCTATCTATCTATCTATCTATCTATCTATCTATCTATCTATCTATCTATCTATCTATCTATCTATCTATCTATCTATCTATCTATCTATCTATATAAATCCAAAAACAGAAAGAGAAGGAAGATCAGAAGGGCTGGAGTTGGCTTAGGAGTTGTTTGAAAGAAAAGGAAGAATCGGTTTTACATCTTTAGGACACCAAGGTTATTCCCAAATTGGAAAGTGGGGAGAGACCTGGCCCAGAGAATCACCATGAGTTAATGGATATCATCATCATCATCATCATCATCATCATCATCATCATCATCATCATCATCGTGGATTTGATTGAAATCGAGTCGATTTAAATCACCATTTAAATCACGAGTAAAAAGGCTTGATTTAAATCAAGTCGATTTAAAGCATAAGAGCCGAGGTGGCGCAGCGGTTAGAGGCAGGTACTGCAGGCCACTTTAGCTGACACTGATCCGCAGGTCAGCGGTTCAAATCTCACCGGCTCAAGGTTGACTCAGCCTTCCATCCCTTCCGAGGTAGGTAAAATGAGGACCCAGATTGTTGGGGGCAATATAAAAATACATTGCTTACTGGTGTAAACCGCTTAGAGAGTGCTTGCACTGTGAGGCGGTATATAAATCTCACAAAATAAATAAATAAATAAATTTTAAAGAGCAACTGTTCTCTGACCAGCTATTGACTCACCAACCGTCCCATTCACTTTAATGGAAAGGCTGGCGATGCGGCAGGGACACAACAAGGTGAGGGACGTGGCAGGCGTCAGGTGAGTGGATGCCCGCTAACAGGTGCTGCCATGATGGATCTGAAATGACAGGTGCTCTTTAATATTATATTTATAAGCTGCTTAGAAAGTTTTGCTTTCATTTTTACTGTTTGCCCTTCCTCCTCACACTTAGAGGCTGGAGGTACAGATGCATTTCTCTTCAAAGTGGGGCAGCAGTTAGAGACAGGTACTGCAGGCCACTTGAGCTGACTGTGATCCGCAGATCAGCGGTTCAAATCTCACCGGCTCAAGGTTGACTCAGCCTTCCATCCTTCCGAGGTAGGTAAAATGAGGACCCAGATTGTTGGGGGCAATATAAATATACATTGCTTACTGGTGTAAACCGCTTAGAGAGTGCTTGCACATTGAGGCGGCATATAAATCTCACTAAATAAATAAATAAATAAAATAAACAATCATAGAGTTTGTAGTGTACATAGATTTGAAAAAACAATGGGATAAAGGAATATCTCATGATTACTGTGAATTTGTGTAAATGCATCAATGCAGTGCATGTTATCTCAGCCTGCAGAGCTTGGAGTCCATGAATGAGTTTACCAAAAATGTAAATATTGCAGAATATACAGCCTCATGCTACATAACTAAGCTCCATTTCATGCCGAATAAACAAAATTATTGATGTATCTTAAATAGAAATCTATCTTTAGATATTTTTACTCCAAAAGCATATTAAAATAAATTTGAGAAAAATATCAAAAATCTGATTTAAATTTTTAAAAATCTGATTTATTTTTTAAAAAATCATCAATTTTTTATTTATTTATTTATTTATTAGTGAGACTTATATACCGCCTCACAGTGCAAACACTCTCTAAGCGGTTTACACCAGTAAGCAATGTATATTACTTATATTGCCCCCAACAATCTGGGTCCTCATTTTACCTACCTCGGAAGGATGGAAGGCTGAGTCAACCTTGAGCCGGTGAGATTTGAACAGCTGAACTGCTTATCATAGTCAGCTAAAGTAGCCTGCAGTACTGCACTCTAACTGCTGTGCCACCTCGGCTCATCATCCATCATCATTTATCCTCCATCATCATCATCATCATCATCATCATCATCATCATCATCATCATCATCATGTCCCAAAGTGATCACCCACCAGGAGGGTTCTGGGTACAATGCAAGGGGCTAGTGGTTATTTGTAAAACCCTTCGTGAAATTGGACCTGGCTATTTGCAGGGCTGCCTCCAACCAATGCTTTCCCTCCATCTAAATAAATGGGTTAGCACAACCTGAGCTCCACTGATTCAACAATGCCCTGTTGTGGCACACAAAAGGTGTGTCAGCCCCGTGGCCGTGATCCTACTGGAACAAGGCCTGGTTCTTCTTCCAGCAAGCTTGGAGAAAGATTTACGTGTGGTCCCACTTAAGTGCCAGCAATGGTGGGAGGCATCTAATTTATTCCTCCCACCAGCTTTTAAAATGGTTCCAATTCTCTGCAAGCTGCCCGGAGTCACACTGATGAGTGGGTGGTATTAAAGATCAAGTAATTAAACAGTTAAATAAGGCTGTCAATTCCATGGGCCTTAATAATTAAGGCGGCTGCCGAGGAAGCTTTAAAACGACTTCAAATGACTTTAAAGTAGACCTAACAAAGTGCCTGAAATTTATTGTGCGTCGCTGGAAGGTTTGATTCAGATAGTCCTCGATTTACAACCACAATTGAGCCCAGAATTTAGGGAGACATTTGTTAAGTGAGTTTTGACCCCATTTTGCGACTTTTCTTGCCACCTTGGTTAAGTGAATCACTGCAGCTGTTAAATGAGCCACACGGTTGTTAAGTGTAATCTGACTTCCCCCATAGATATTGCTTTGTCGGAAGGTCGCAAAAGGGGAGCACGTGACCCCGGAGACACGCTGTGACTGTCATAAAGATGAGTCAGTTGTCAAACATCCGAATGTAAAAAGCACGTGACCCATGGGGATGCTGCAACGGTCATAAGTGTGAACAACAGTCCCAGGTCGCTTTTTTCAGTGCTGTGGTGACTTTGAACGGTCACTAAATGAACTTTTAAGTTCAAGGACTGTCTGTATTTTTAATTTTGGGGCACTAGCCCTTTGCAAGCTGCTCAGAATCTCTGCAAAAGGAGCAAATTGGGGGGGGGGATAAATAAACCATTGTTTTCCTCCCGTTCGGGATCTTGCGCTAAATTACACGCCTGACTGAGAAGATCCTATATAGGGATCCCCAAACTTGGCAACTTTAAGACTTGTGGACTTCTGGCTGGAGCTGGCTGGAGAATTCTGGGAGTTGAAGTCCACAAGTCTTAAAGTTGCCAAGTTTGAAGACCGTTGTCCTATATAAAGGTAGACCTCGACATACGACCAATTGCTTAACAACTGTTCAAAGTTCTGACAGACCTACCTCAGGGGTAATTACAGGAATTAACTCACAAATCTTTGTTCTGATCTCTCCAAGTAGGCCTTGAGCTTAGTTGCCTTATGCTGCAAATGCAGAGTAAAACTGAGACAGCTAATGCTCCAGCAAAAGTCAGAATAGAGCTGGAAGGGACCTTGGAGGTCTTCTAGTCCAACCCCCAGCTGAAGCAGGAGACTGTCTATACCAGTGATGGCAAACCTTTTAGGCACCGAGTGCCCAAACCAGAACCTGCATGCATGTGCGCGTGCCGGAGCACTGAAAACCCGAAATGCAAGAAATGCATTGGAAATGCAAGATAAAGATGACTCTGAATTCTATAAAACTTGGGACAGGTGGTATAATTGGCTTAATCAAAACAAATATCAAAAATTGCTATAACTATGTGTCATGATCTGAGACAGTATAAATAACAACAAATGTCTACTTTTTCGCACAGACCGGAACAAATTATGGGAATATATACAATTTTACAAGGTTTTAAAATATTAATCAAGCTGAACAAAAGAACCATTGTTGAAAAAGGAAAAATTGTTTTAGTGTAATGATAATAGACTGAACATAATATAACAAGAGAAAAAAAGAAGGAAAATACTGGAAGATATAAGGAAGATAATGATGTAAATAATAACTATATAGAATAAACATGTTTTTGTATTACTAGGCTGTAAAAGGATAGTGTCGACGAGATGGTTGACATGTATGTTCAATGTTTTCTATTTTCAAAGATATTTGATACTTTATTTGTATATACATATGTTTATACATGTTTTTATGTTTGTTTGTCTTTTTGACATAATTAATATGGTCTGTTTTTTGGCCGTTTTTCGGGCCATTTTCAGGAGTTCCGGCGCCTGCGAAGACCAGCTGGCTGGTGCACATGTGCGCACCCGAAACCAGGAGAGCAGCTGGCGAGGGCGCGCATGCCCACAGAGAGGGCTCTGTGTGCCACCTCTGGCACGCATGCCATAGGTTCGCCGTCATGGGTCTATACCATTTCAGACAAATGGTTGTCCAATCTCTACTTAAAAACCTCCAGTGTTGGAGCCCCCACAACTTCTGGTGGCAAGCTGTTCCGCTGGTCGATTGTTCTCACTGTCTGGAAGTTTCTCCTTAGTTCTAGGTTGTTTCTCTCCTTCATTAATTTCCATCCATTGTTTCTTGCCTTCTGGTGCTTTGGAAAATAAGCTGACCCCCTCTTCTTTGGGGCAGCCCTTCAAAGGCTGGAAGATTGCTTCTTTTCTCTAGACTGGCCATAAGCCTCTTATGAAAATTAGAAATTCCAAAATATTTACTTGAGGAAGACCGAACAATGGCTCGACTTCCTTTAGCGGAGAAACTAAAACCATTTGGGGATTTAATAGGAAGATCCCGAGCGCCTCTGGGGAACCCCATCAGTAAATGTCTATGATGGGTTGTCTTTCTACAACCCAGCTGCTTGAAGCCATCAATCTCCACGTTGCCTACTTCAAAGGCTAGAAAAGGGGTGGATAGAAAACTGGATCCTTTGAAAACTTTCCTCATTTTTTTCCCCCAGCCTTCAGTTCACAGGTTTAAAGATCCAGCTGTGGAGCATACAGACAGTTTCTGCCACTGCAGGGAAGTTGATTTCCTAACCAAATTTGCTCATTTCTGAACGATCGTAAATCTAATCAGAAAGGAACAGATCTCGGGCAGGTTCAAAGGACAGGTGGCTGCATTCGTAGAACCTAATAAATCACACTTAACAAAATCGATGCATTTACATGACATATAGGGTAACTGAGCAGTTAAACTTAAGCATCACATAACAGGCTAAAAAAAAGGTCAGAGCAGCTACAACGTGCTAAATCAGGGGTCTCCAACCTTGGCAACTTTTAAGACTTGTGGACTTCAATTCCCAGAATCCTAGTCCAATTTGAGTGCGAGTAAAATGCTTTGCAAGCCCAGTGAATTTGAGTTATGGCAAAAATTTCTGGTTGCTTTCTCAGTACATCAAAACAGAGGATTAAGCCTTAACTACCTCAACTTACAACAGTTCATTTAGTGTATGTTCAAAGTTACAACAGCAATGAAAAAAGGGTTTTTCATGAATTTTATTTTGTTTAATGAAAAAAAACGTTTTTCACATTTACAATCTTTGCAGCATCCTCATGGTCATGTGATCCAAATTCAGACGCTCGACAACTGGTTCATATTTATGACGGTCGTAGTGTCCTAGGGTCCCGCGATCCCCTTTTGTGACCTTCAGACAAGCAAAGCCAATGGGGAAGCCAGATTCACTTAACAACTCTGTTACTAATTTAACAACTGCAGTGATTCCCTTAGCAGACGGGGCAAGAAAAGTCGGGAGCTGGGACAAAACTCCCTTAACAAATGGCTCCCTTAACAACAGAAATTTTGGGCTCCATTGTGGTTGTAAGTCGAGGACTACCTGTCTAGCCAATCAAGCTGAAGGCATACAGAGCTACCTTCCGTTAAACTCCTAAGCTTTTCGCCTATCTCTTCCATGTTCAAATCAGACGGAGGGACGGAGGAGAGTTCTTTATTCCATAAACAAATTTACTGCAGATAGTCCTCGACTTACGACCCCAAAAATCTCTGTTGCTAAGCAAGACAGCTAAGTGAGGTTTGCAACATTTTACGACCTTTCTTGTCCCAGGTGTTAAATGAATTATTATTTAATTAATTATTAATTAATTTAATTAATCAGTTAATTCACTTAACTGATTAATTGTTCCCACTTTTAGGAAATTCCTCCTTAGTTCTAGATTGCTTCTCTCCTTGGTTAGTTTCCACCCATTGCTTCTTGTTCTGCCTTCGGGTGCTTTGGAGAATAGCTCGACCCCCTCTTCTTTGGGGCAGCCCCTCAAATACTGGAACACTGCTATCATGTTACCCCTAGTCCTTGTTTTCATTAAACTAGACATAACCAATTCCTGCAACCGTTCTTCATATGTTTTAGCCTCCAGTCCCCTAATCCTCTTTGTTGCTCTTCTCTGCACTCTTTCCAGAGTCTCAACATCTTTTTTGTACACTTCTTCAGTTCTTCAGAACTGAACGAAAGAAGCTTCTTGGACGAGAAGCAAAATGTTTTCAAAGACAAAAAAAAAACCCCAAACCCAAGAAAGTCCAGTTGCCTTTTGGAAAAACCACTTTTGGGATAACCCTGACCTGGATATCCCAAAGGTGCTTTTTTTCCAAGAGGCAACTGGACTTTCTGGTTTTTCTTTGAAGACGTTTCACTTCTCATCCAAGAACTCAAGAGCTGAAGAAGCTTCTTGGATGAGAAGCGAAACGTCTTCAAAGAAAAACCAGAAAGTCCAGTTGCCTCTTGAAAAGAAAAGCACCTTTGCGAGAACCATGACCTGGAGGACGGAAAATCTCCATAGACATTTAGCGATACCCCTGACCTGGATATAATCTCCACAGCCACCTCACCACTGTGGTTCCTCTGTGCCTTTTAATGGTTTCTGCTTCTATCGTTTCTTTCTTCCTCACCCAGCGGAGATCAGGTTGAAAAATGCAATGCTGCTAAACCAGACATCAGCAAATCATCCCTCTGGGGGATTGGCAATGGCGCAGTCTGTGCCTTTGAATAGCAGAGCACAGAATATTTGCCCCCTTGAGATTGGAGGCTGCCCGGTCTGGCCAGAGCATCTCGATGTGATGGTTCTGCCATCTGGTTATTTTTTTTTTTTTTTTTTTTGCCTTCTCTCTAATTTCTGCTTTGCCTCTCCAAAGATGCTTTGACAGCAAGTTCCTCTGGGCTGGCTGGGATCCCGGCTTGTTTGTTTAACCTTCTCAGCTCTCTCTCTCCCCCCACCTCGGAGTTAATCTGCACCAAGGGAGCCGAGCCGAGCAGGAAAAACCAGAATGCTTGCCGGTATGTCTGCTCCAAGAGACATTTTGCTGCTCGATATAGGCAGTGATGGTTAACCCTTTTGTCATTGTGTGCCGAAAGCGCCCGCACGCTGTTGCGCACGCACCCATAATGCAATGTGCACGTGACCCCCGCATGCGCCCCACCCCCGCACATGCTCGTGTGACCTCCCCCACCATCGCACATGCATGCACGACCCCATGTGCGCCCCACGCATACGTGCATGTCACCCGCATGCGCCCTGCCCTGCGCGCATACGCGACAGAGACCCAAAAACCAGCTGGCCGGTAGGAGGTGCGCACACATGCAGGATGGAGCTGAGCTGGGGCAACGGCTCGCGTGCCTGCAGAGAGAGCTCTGCGTGCCAGCTCTGGCACGCGTGCCATAGGTTCGCCATCACGGATATAGGGAGTCCTTGGCTTACAACCGCTTGCTTAGCGACTGTTGGAAGTTACAACGGCCAAAGAAAGTGACGCAGGACCCGTTTTCACATTTACAACCGTTGCAGCTTCCCTAGGGCTACGTGATCAAAATTCAAATGACTGGCAAGTGGCCAATTATTTGAATTTTATTTATGACGGTTGCCGTGTGCCAGTGTCCCCTTTCGCGACCTTCTGACAAGCAAAGATCTTTTAAACCGTTTTTTATTCATTTATAATATAGCATACAAAGAAAATACAAAAGTAAATAGTAGGGAAAATAGGGAAGGGAAAAGGGAAGGGAAAGAAAAGAAAAGGGGAAAAAGAATTTAAAAAGGGCATTGACTTCCAACTCCCTCCGGTGCAGTAGAATAAGGCATTAACGTCAAACCTCAACTTTTTACATGCAGCAACTCCATGATCAGCTGTGTTATTAACTTAACGTGTTACGTGTTAACAACCGTGTTACTAACTTAACGACTGCAGTGATTCACTTAACAACTGTGGCAAGAAAGGTTGTAAAATTAAGGCACGTTTAATTACTCATCCCTTTGGCGGATTATGCTTCAAAATCACTGTTTCCTTTATCATGTAGGGACTTCTAAATCGATTTTCTGTTTTTCTTTTTACGGTTTGTAAGTGGTCCAGAGCTGCCTTATCGGGGAGATGGAGTGGCATAAAAATTTAATAAAAAATGGTAATAATATACCTGTAACTCCATCAAGCATCAACATCTAACTATGCCAGGTCCTTGGGAAGGACTCGACTGGGGGAGCAAAATGCCAAATCCAGTCTAAACTTTTGGCTGACTGTGCGACAAATCGTATAAGAACCAAAGCTGCAGATTAAAGTTGTCTTTTGTTACTGATCTCTTCCTGATCCTATACCCAGTTAGGATCCGCCTGGTTGTGCAGAATTCAATTTGGCTGGGCCACTTCGTTCGGTTGCTTTTGTTTCCGTGTGCTATTTCTTACCCCCAATAAACTCGAAATGCTATTTAAATTACAGCAGCTGTCCGAAATAGTTAGCAGATGCTGTACTGAGTAGTCGGTTAAATTAGACGACCTCTTTTTAAAAAGTCTATAATGATTTAGCTTAAACAATAGAGGGCTAATTCACAGGCCAAGGCTGGGTTTAAATATTGCTGTTGGCTAAAGTGTGTTTTAGATTTTGCGTGGCGTGTTGTGTAAATCTAGCCCTTATATTTTGTAAAACACAGCTTACAGTTTAGTAGGATCTGCGAATTCAGCCGGTTGCGTTTATTTTCCACAGGCCACCATTGCAGCCATAAAAATTGAGTTAGTGCGGTTTACCATTTTTAAATGTTGCACGCTTGGAACAGCCTACCAAGATATCTCCTGCGGGATTACACACCAGAGAGAATGTTTTAGTTGTGAAACATATGTACTTGTAAAAAAATGGAGGGAGAAGAACAGCGAAAATAGCCGCAGAACCTGCTCCCCCAAAATGCAGAATAATCTCCAACTCTCCCCTCAGTTACAGATCAGTTACAGATTAACAGAGTTGGAATGGACCTCGTAGGGTCATCTAGTCCAACCTCCCACCCAAGCCGGAGACCCTACACTGTGTTTCTGACAGAGGGCAGTCCAATCTCTTCTTGAAAGACTCCAGTGATGAAGCTCCCACAACTTCCGAAGGCAACTTCTGTTCCATGGGTTGATTGTTCTCACTGTCAGAAAATCTCTCCTTATTTCCAGGTTGAATCTCTCCTTGTTCAGTTTCCATCCATTATTCCTTGTCTGGCCTTCGGGGGGCTTTGGAGAATAGCTTGACCCTCCTCCTCTCTGTGGCAGCCCCTCAAATATTGGAAGACTGCTATCCTGTCTCCCCTGGTCCTTCTCTTCACTAGACTAGCCATGCCCAGTTCCTGCAACCGTTCGTTTGTTTTAGGGTCCAGTCCCCTGATCATCCTGGTTGCTCTTCTCTGCACTCTTTCCAGAGTCTCAACATCTTTTTTATAGTGTGGTGACCAAAACTGGATGCAGTACTCTAGGTGTGGTTTTACTAAGGCTTTATAGAGTGGTATTAGTACGTCTCTTGATTGCATCACTTAACTGTGGCAAGAAAGGTCGTAAAATGCACCTAATTTTTGATCACATTATTGCAGGGACACTGTGATGGTCATAAGTGCGAGGACTGGTCCTAAGTCACTTTATTTCAGTTCTGGTATACAGGTGGTCCTTGATTTATGACCACAATTGAGCCCAGAATTTCCATTGCTAAGCAAGAGAGTTGAGTTTTGCCCCATTTTATGATGTTTCTTGCCACAGTTGTTAAGTGAATCACTGCAGTTGATCAGTGAGTAACCTGGTTGTTAAGTGAATCCGGCTTCCCCATTGACTTTACTTGTCAGACGGTGGCAAAAGGGGATCGCGTCACCCCGGGGGAACGCTACAACCGTCACAACTATGAATCAGTTAACCCAGCTGCTGTGGCCTAGAGGTAGAGCTCTTGCCTCACAATCAGGAGGTTGGAGTTTGATCCTAGGTAGCAGCAGATGTAAGGGTCTCCTGCTTGGGCAGGGGGTTGGACTAGATGACCTGCAAGGTCCCTTCCGACTCTGTTAATCTATGAAGTTGCCAAGTGTCTGAATTTTGATCACGTGACCCTCGGGATGTTCCAATGGTCGCGAGTGTGAAAAACAATCATAAGTCACCTTTTAGTCTAACAAACAAATAAATAAATATTTTATATGAAAGTTAAGGCCGTGGTCTCCTAAGAACAGAAGGTGTCCCGAAATGACCACTCTCCAAGGATTCAAAATAAGTGTAATAGAGAATGTGTCCATCATACGTAGCTTAATGGGTGTCTTTACTCAGAATATAAAGCCAGGTTTATTTCAAAGATGATGTGTTGAGCAAACCATAAGACTCGGTTAATATAACACTAAGCTAAAATTAAGCAATCCAGCCAGTCTAGAGACGCTGTGTTTTTCCCATCATTTAAAAAAACAAAAAAACCACCACTTTAATCTCATGAGTTATTGCAGGTCTCAAACACAAATCTTCTCCTGCTAATAGTTTATCCAGAAAGTTGCAGGGCTTAATGTGACAGCCGTCTTAACTTCGCACCCCTCGTTATCCAAAATAAATGTTTCAAACCGGACAGGAATTCTCCAGTTCCTTCCTCTTCGCCGACCGACCTATGTTGTTGAGTTTAAAAGGCTAGCTAGAGTTTCAATCCTTCTGGTTGTTACGTTAAAGTGATTTGGAATAATGCTTTTTGCAGGCGGCAAGACGAGAGCGGTGCCAATTTTTAAAGTTAAGACGAGGAAATAACCTTGACATGATATAAATATGGAATAGAAATGGAATATAGGCTGTTTTTATACAGCTCCCTGCTATTTGATTGTTACAAAATTAACCACAAGAAAAGTAAGCTCTCGTCTTGCAACCACAATTGATACCCCCCCAATTTCTGTTGCTAAACGAGACATTTGTTAAGTGAACTTTATCCCATTTTATGACCTTCCTGGCCACAGTTGTTAAGTGAACCGTTGCAGTTGTTAAGTTAGGAACAGTGTTGTTAAGTGAATCTGGCTTCCTCATTGACTTGGCTTGTTAGAAAGTCGCAAAAGGGGATCGCGTGACCCTGGCAACACCGCAACCGTCATAAATACGAGTCAGTTGCCAAACAGCCGAATTTTGATCACGTGACCACGGAGATGCTGCAATGGTCGTAAGTGGGAAAACCGGTCATAAGTCACTTTTTTATTGCTGTTGTAACTTCGAACAGTCACTAAATGAATGGTTGTAAGTCAAGGATCATCTTTGTAAAGTAATAAAAGCAGAACAAAAATACAATAAATAAAAATATAGCCAAAATTGCACAGTATAGAATAGAATAGAAGAGTTGGAAGGGACCTTGGAGGTCTTCTAGTCCAACCCCCTGCTTAGGCAGGAGACCCTATGTACCATTTCAGACAAATGGTTGTCCAATCTCTTCTTAAAAACTTCCAGTGTTGGAGCATTCACAACTTCTGGAGGCAAGTGGTTGGGTTCATACAACAAAGATTAATTAAAGACACAGTAGCTGTATTCATACAACATGCCAAGCTTGCTTAAATTTAACTCTAGTTAGGCATTTGGGAGAAGCAGGTGGATTAGCATGTTTGCAAATACTTACAACCATTCATTTAGTGACGGTTCAAAGTTACAATGGCACTGAAAAAAAGGGACTTATGACCATCACGACCGACAGAATTATGATCACGTGATCATAATTCAGACGCTTGTCAACTGGTTCATACTTATGACCATTGCTGTGTCTCAGGGTCATGTGATCAACCTTCTGACCAGCCAAGTCAAGAGGGAAGCCAGATCCGCTTAACGACCGTGCGAGGAACTAACTTATCCGCTGCAGTGATTCACTTCACCACGGTGGCAAGAAAAGGCCGTACTGTGGGGCAGAACTCACTTAACCAATGTCTCACTTAACGACAGATGTTCAATTGTGGTCGTAAGTCGAGGACTGCCTGTATATCTCATGAGTAAAAGTGGATAGAATTGCAGTGCCTGCTTGAGAACAGCATTAAGCTTGTCAACAAGAGGAAAAATAGGGCCAGAAATCCAAAGGGCGAGGATTTCAAACACAGAAGCCGCTCCTATAATATCCTGGCAGCGATGCTGTTTTGCCCATTTTCAGCTCAGCAGCAATTAGTAATTCTAGCGGCTTCCTCCAGGTCCCAAAGACAGGAGAATGGACAACTTTAACCCACAATTCCAGTGGGGGGGGACCCAACCTTAGTTCACCGCTACTTTCTTTTTCTGCTAAAGGGGGGAAGAAGGCGGCGGCGTTCTTTGGAATTGTAGAAAGTCATCACCCACCCTCCTAGAAGAATGAAATTTTTTGAGGAATATTTAAAAAAAGGCAGAATATTACATTTCCCTAAAGGAGAAATGGGGAAACGTGTTTTTTTAAAGAGGCAGAAAGCAACCCCCACTTTCCTTCATAGCCCACAGCAAATGTCAGCACTTAAGAGATAAAGAGCTTATTGAAAAAGGAAGACAAGTATCTAGATAGCTCTATTCATAAGCAAAGCAAATATTGCAGGCAGAAATCCATTCAAGGCAGGATATTTTGAAACAAAGGCAGAATGGTAGGATTAGAAGCAGCCCCTCACTCAAGAACCAAAACAGGGGGGAAAGCCATTAAGTCACAATAGGAGTTGCCCAACACCCTTTCAGAACACAAGCCCCTTCATTGCATCATCACAGAGCAGTCCAAACTTCAACCAAACCTGGGAGCTCAGACAAACTCCTAGGATTTGCATTTCCTCTTTTGCCTATAGAGCCAGCTATGACCCCTACATGACCCCCTAGGGAATCTGACAACAGCCAATAGAACATGAAAGGGCATGTTCTTGCACAGGAACAGGGAGCTCAAGTGCAAAGCCCAAGAGAAGGTATAAAAAACCCCACCCACTCCCAACTCCATTTTGACAGCTGCCCCAGAATCACGTGTGGTTCTGCTTCACCGATAAACCTTCTTTCCAATCGGCCTCCCATGTTTCCAGTGTCTTTCTCCCGGCTTGGAACTGAACCCAGGTGGACATTTCTTACCAACAGAATGAACCCCGCGGAGGGCGCAAGAACATATTTCTCAAGACGAACCGGGGTCAGATTGGATCCTGGATGGGTTTTTTGGGTCCTGCTTGAAGGCGGAAAAATCAAGAGGAGGGAGCAAATCAGAGAAAAGGATCGGCATGTTATTAGCCCGGAGTAACGTGGCCAATGGGAGGCGGCCGAGTTGTGATTTGCTGTGCTTTTTGCACTTCGTTACGGGCCCCGACCGCAAAATGTCCCCTTGGATTCTCCATTATCACCCGGCACCAGACTTCCTCCGTTGGAAAAAGCCCTTCCTCTCCCATTGTCTCTCCAATTTTCCTCCCCGTAGGAGACTTCTGGTCCGAGCCGAGCTCCCTAGCAACCTTTCGTCTTTCTGATCTTCACTCGGCTGAAAAGGAAATTATTTCGGATCATATCAGAACCTTGCCAATATCTATGGAAACTTTACTAGCTTAGTAAAGCTATACAGGTAGTCCTCGACTTACAACAGTTCGTTTAGTGACCGTTCGAGGTTACCACGGCACTGAAAAAAAGTGACTTAGGACCGTTTTTCACACGTACGACCGTCACGGCGTCCCCAGGGTCACATGATTTACATTCGGAAGCTTGGCAACCGACTCACATTTATGACGGATGTAGTGTCCAGGGGTCACGTGATCCCCTTTTGTGAGCTTCTGACAAGCAAAGTCAATGGGGAAGCCAGATTCACTTCACAGCCGTGCAACTGACTTAACAATTGCAGGGATTTGCCTGCCAACTGTGGCAAGTAACGTCATAAAAGTGAGGCAGAATTCACTTAACAACTGTCTTGCTGAGCAACAGAGATTTTGGCCTCGACTGTGGTCGTAAGTCGAGGACTACCTCGGGGGATGGAGAGCGCAGGATTCAGGACTTCAGATAGTCCACCTTTCTACTATAGAAGAATATTATATATTATATATCAGGGCTGTCACACTCAATTTCATTGAGGGCCGCATCAGGGTTGTGTTTGACCTCAGGCGGGCCAGGGTGGGAATGGCCAGCTCAACGTCCGTTTTCAGCCGTGATGGCCTTCTGCAGCCCTCTGCCAGCCAAAATGGAGCTCGGAGGGAGGGGGCCCTCCATTTTGGCTGGCAGAGGCACTGCGGGCTGGTCCTTCGCTGTTTCCAGGGCGACCCTGCGGACCTGATCTAAGCACCCCATGGGCCGGATCCGGCCCGTGGGCCTTGAGTTTGACACACCTGTTATATATGTTCATGCTCTTTTATCTTTTGCACATCTATATGATCCTGTCAGACCTTCATAGAGCAGTGAACGACATCCAGCTATATAGACATTAAATGGTAAATTGGTATAATTTTTGCCGAACAGATATGACTGAACCTTGCAATTGAAGACTGATATTTTGTCCCAAATGTTTTTTTTTTCAAGAGGCAACTGGACTTTCTTGTTTGTCTTTGAAGACGTTTCGCTTCTCATCCAAGAAGCTTCCTCAGCTCTGGCTGGCTGATGAGGAACAGAAGGATTCTAATCTTTCTAATACTAATCCTTCCATTCTCTCCCCCCCCCCCCCATTCAAGTCGGAGCTGAAGAAGCTTCTGGGATGAGAAGCGAAACGTCTTCCAAGAAAAAGTCCAGTTGCCTCTTGGAAAAAAAAGCACTTTTGGGACAACCATCCAAAGGTCCAGCTCTTTCTCAATTGTACTTTACAACCTAATCAGCACACTGAAAAGAGGACCTAAGAACATCAGACAAATTGCAACACACACACACACACACACACACACACACACACACACACACACACACACACACACCTTCTATAAAGTCCATCACGACCGCTCACCCTGAGATTTCTTGTAGGCCCAAGTCCAACATGCACCCTACGGTCACTGTCTTATCAGGCAGGACAGCTTATCTCTGGCTTCTTGATCTAAGCAAGCCAGCCAGGCCGCATTGTGAAAAGGAAGGTGGAGAGGAGCAGCAAGAAAAACCCAGACCTCTTATGCAAAACTTTGGCGATAAAACGGGCTTGATATGTGGCCGGCCTTCAAGATAAAAGCGAACTTTAATTCCAAAGCAGGAGAGAGAAAAAATGGGAACGGTCTGGTTGGGGAAAAGTGCAGGTTGTGCTGTACTCACTTCAGCAGCCCCGACGCACACCAGATTGTTTACTGACCCCTCGCATCCTGGACATAAACTGTTTCAACTCCTATCCTCAAAACGAGGCTATAGAGCACTGCACACCAAGACAACTAGACACAAAGACAGTTTTTCCCCGAACGCCATCACTCTGCTAAACTAATAATTCCCTCACCGCTGTCAAACTATTCACTAAGGCTGCATTACTATTACTATTAGTTTTCTCATCGTTCCTATCACCCATCTCCTCCCACTTATGACTGTATGACTGTAACTTTGTTGCTTGTATCCTTACTATTTATATTAATATTGTTTCCTGATTGCTTATTTGTACCCTATGACAACCATTAAGTGTTGTACCTCATGATTCTTGACAAATGTGTCTTTTCTTTTATGTACACTGAGAGCATATGCACCAAAGACAAATTCCTTGTGTGTCCAATCACACTTGGCCAATAAAGAATTCTATTCTATTCTATTCTATTCTATTCTATTCTATTCTATTCTATTCTATTCTACTCTATTCTATTCTATTCTATTCTACTCTATTCTACTATTCTATTCTGTTCTTCTATTCTATTCTATTCTACTCTATTATTCTGTTCTGTTCTGTTCTGTTCTGTTCTGTTCTATTCCTATTCTATTCTATTCTATTCTATATTCTATATTCTAGTCTATATTCTATTCTATTCTATTCTATTTTTTCTATTCTATTCTTATTGGCTTGCCACCCACTTAGAAGGAGGGCAGGGAACATCAGCAGGGCTGGGTCTGTTGGAAAGAAAAAGGTTTGCAACTGAAGACAGTGTTACTTTAAGGGACACTCCTTGAACGTGTGTGGCCAAGCTGCAGGACAGGAATAAGTCTTTCATTTTTACATCGTGGAGGTTACGTGGAATTAAAAGTCTGCCCTGCTCATAAAAAAGGCCATATCTCTGGTTCCTTGGCAGCTGCCTTCCTGGGTCATGAATAGGTCTCCAAGCCTTCCTTACTATTATTTATATATTGAGCTGGAGAGAGGAAGCCGACTTAATTGCAGGCCTGCAGAGAGCTCTGGAGTCAGTAAACAGAATGTGTTGAAATACAGTTGGTATTAAATTTCATACCAGCTCTATTATTTATGAAGAGGTCCTCGGTCCAATGTCGGCTCTGAAATCTGGCACCTGGACACTTCTACGGAGGTACAGGGAGTCCTTGATTTCTAACCATTCATTTAGTGACCGTTCGGAGTTACAACAGTACTGACAAAAATGACTTCCATTTTCCACACTTAGGACCGTTGCAGCATCCCTGTGTCATGTGATCAAAATTCAGACACTTGGCAACTGGTTCATACTTATGACGGTTGCAGTGTCCCAGGGTTAGGTTTTGCGACCTTCCGACAAGCAAAATCAATGGGGAAGCCAGATGAACTTTACAACTGTGTTATTAACTTAACTGTAGTGATTCACTTAACAATGGTGGGAAGAAAGGACATAAAATGGGACAAAATTCACTTAACAAATCTCACTTAGCGACAAAAAAAACTGAACTCCATTGCGGTCGTAGGTCGAGGACTACCTGCAATGAGGGAATTATACCGAGGCTCTGAATTGCTGAAATCTCCAGCGACATTTGCTGGAAGCTTTCAAGAGCCACTTGTCTGAAATGGTATAGGGTGGCCTGCTTGAACAGGGGGTTGGACTAGAAGACCTCCGAGATCCCTTTCCACTCTGTAATTCTGTTATTTTGTTAAAACGCTCTCCATGTCTTGGTCCAGGTCCTGGAAGCTATGAAGGTCTGCAGAGGAGAAAATAAATTGAAGTGGAATTTAAGTTCAACAGAATTCCTGTATGAGGTTCCTAGACATATCCGGTGTTCTCTTGAGATGGAGACCTGCAAAGGGAGGCTCCTCCAGGATATCTGGAAACTCCTGGATGGGCAGGGGGAGGCTCTGGCCTCAAGGACCCTCCCCAGAATCAGGATTCAGTGTGACAGTTGTAGTCCTGCGTGAAGCCCCATCCACGCTCATTTGGTCTCCCGCAATTCTCTCTATAATAATGTGGCTTTTGAAGGCTCCCCGGAAGTTTCAATCCATCCAAAATGCGTGGGACTGGTTGTTGATGGTTATTCGTCAACATAAGCACGTTAGGTAACCATTCCGGGCTGGGCAAAGGGTTTCCTGTTGGCTCCGGAGCAGCAATTCAAACTCCTGCTCTTGATCTGTCAATCTCAACCGGAGTCCTTGCAGGATTGTCTTCTTGGCCCAGTTTCGACCCACCCAGTCTGTTTGTGGTTCTCCACTCCTGTGGGGTAAAGCAGGTGGGAGGCTCACCAGCGGTATCTCTGTTTGTGGATCTGATTTTTGGAAGAGAGCCTAACCTCTGAAATTTGATCAGCCCTGATATCTTCCTTAAGTTATGAAAAAAATATATTATTTTGAAGGACCTTTGGAGCTTGAATTGATGCCACTGGTTGTTTAATGGTGTGTGTGTGTGTGTGTGTGTGTGTGTGTGTGTGTGTGTGTGTGTGTGTGTGTGTGTGTAGAGAGAGAGACAGAGAGACAGAGAGAGAGAGAGACAGAGTCAGAGAGAGATGAGAGAGAGACACACAGAGAGACAGAGAGAGAGGAGAGAGAGACACACACACACACACACACACGAGAGAGAGAGAGAGAGAGAGAGAGAGAGAGAGAGAGAGAGAGAGAGAGACAGAGACAGAGACAGAGACAGAGACAGAGACAGAGACAAAGACAGAGAGAGATGAGAGACACACAGACACAGAGAGACAGAGACAGACAGAGAGAGAGAAGAGAGAGAGAGAGAGAGAGAGAGAGAGAGAGAGAGAGAGAGAGAGAGAGAGAGAGAGAGAGAATGCTTACAAGAGTTCATTTAGTGACTGTTCAAATTTACAATAGCACTGAAAAAAGTGACTTAAGACTCTTCTTCACACTTACAACCGTTGCAATATAACCAAGATCACGTGATCAAAATTTGGACACTTGGCAACTGGTTCACATTTATGACAGTCACAGTGTCCTGGGGTCACGTGATCCCCATTTGCGACCTCCAACCAAGCAGAGTCATTGGGGAAGCCAGATTCACTTAACAACCGTGTTACTGAATTAACAGCTGCAGTGATTCGCTTAACAGCCGTGGCAAGAGAGGTCGAAATACGGGGCAAAATTCACTTCACCACCGTCTCACTCAGCAACAGAAATGTCGGGCTCAATTGTGGTCGTAAGTCGAGGGCTACCTGTAAATAAATCATCTGCCAGTTTCTACTCTTTCTTGTTCTTTACCTAGTGTTTTTACTCAAGGCTACTAAATTACTCAAGGGCCTTCATTAGGGGCTCCATCAAAGAATTTTTCGATATCAATTTATCAAATGTCTGTTTGGATAATCTGCCTTCATGTCTGGGACCTTCAAAGGACTCCAAGATTAATAACATCCCCAAGGCACCCGTATACTATCTTGTTACCTTTAAAGCTTTACATGGTTCAGGGTCTGGTTATCTGCAGGACTGTTTTCCCCTTGTAAAATCTGCGTTTCTAATAAAATTTAATAAACCTAGGCTCCTTTCAATCAGAAATTAACTCTTTCTCCCCTCACTCAGAGATGGGCTGTGGAAGCATGCTTTTTCTGTCATTGTCCCTCCTGTGGAAAATTCGGAATTTTCCCGAATTACTGCAAAACAAATTATTACTCTTTAAGGCCTTGAGAGGAGGGTTGGTAGGACTATTTCTCAGCAAAACGAGCTGTTTCCTTTGATTTTAAGGGTTTAAATTCCCGATTTATGTATGATTGCCTTGCGATCCATGGATTTTTAGTTCTGATTTTGCTTATGCTACTATTGTTCCATTTATCCTGCTTATTTCTCTCTTGTTAACTCAAGTTACAGATTTGCATAATTGTACGTTGCTCAGAGTCCGTTTGACTGCAATGACTTAACCAGCCCAGTAAATAAATAAATTGGGTGTCACATTTTATCTCTTTATTAGTTGTTTCTGACTTAGATATAAGCATTTGGTATGAAGACCTGGTTTAGCAATGGCTATTATGTGAAGCAGAAGGAGCTGGTTTCATGTAACATGCTAAGCCAAACTCAACAGTCTACATTCTTGAAATACACCTAGAGAGATGTATAAAACTGGTATGGCTGACTGGCTTACTGGCTTAGCTGAAGCCAAAAGTAAGGGACCAGCACATAATATGCAGGTAGTCCTCGACTTACGACCAAAACTGAGCCCAAAATTTCTGTTGTTACGTGAGGCATTTGTTTTGCCCCCATTTTATGACCTTTCGTAAAAAAAAGTTCATAAATTTGGGTCAGTCGCCTGATTGACCCGTTTTACGACTGTCACAACTTGCAACCATGGATGGGCAGGCTCCATTACAGTCGTAAGTCGAGGCCTACCTATACAGTCATGCAAAAACCAATGGGATGTTAAGGTTGAAGTATTATAAATATTTTCGATGTACTTATTTCATCACTTTTATTTTCTTGGGACGGAGTGGGGAGGAAAGCATACCTTTCTATTTAAGGGGACAAACTGCTTGTGGTTTGCAAGAAAACTATTTTATTACCAAGCACAGAACAGTGTTTGCAACAGTCAGTGTTCTAGCTGCTGAAGATTGGAAAAACTTTCCATTCCCAAGAAGTTTCCATCCCTCGGTCCAAATCCCTTTCAGCCAAGCACCAGAATGCCCAAACTACTTCCTTTCTGCCATGGTGGATTTGAGTTGTTGACACTGCGAGTTGAATTTTAATTACAAAAAAAAGGAACGAGTTAGCATGTACAGGAACTAAGTTTGCCTTGGAAAGATTTGGGCATCGTTTTGATCGGAGAGAACGATTATTCAGCTTCAAAACTAAGGACCGTTTGTTGGCTGCTTTTAAGTTGCAGAGAACATTTTAAGTTTTAAAGCAGCAGTGTCCAACCTTGGTCATTTTAAGACTTGTGGACTTCAACTCCCAGAATTCCCTAGCCAGCTATGGCTGACTGGGGAATTCTGGGAGCTGAAGTCCACAGGTCTTAAGTGGCCAAGGTTGGATATCCCCGGTCTAGACCACTGTTTCTCAACCTTTAAGATATTGAGGCTGCATCTCCCAGAATCCACCCATCTTAAAGCATGCTGGCTGGGGAATTCTGGGAGCTGAAGTCCACAAGTCTTAGAGTGGCCAAGATTGAACACCCCTATTTTAAGGTCTTATTCTGCTTAGGGTTTGAACTCCATTTATACTTGCAGATGAATAAGATCTAGTAACAAAGTGTCATTGAAGGACTGTGCAACTTCCCCAATATATCAAGTTGTGATTTGAAGAAGAAAGTGTAGTTCCTGCCATGGAAGCAACAGGAGGTATTATTTGTAACCAAAAAAAGGTTACAAATAACCTACTGGTATGGATTGCTAAAGAGAAGAAAAAACCTACTTTACACAAAGAAAAAATAATATATATTTATGGGTATCACAGCAGAATGCTATAGAGTGGTGGGTGGCCTAGAGGTGAAGCTCTGGCCTCACAATCAGGAGGCTGTGAGTTCGATCGTAGGTGGAGGCAGATATTTCTCTCTCCGGGCGCAATGGGAATGTAACTGCTGAACAAAACTCCGCATTGGCGACAGGAAGGGCATCTGGCCAGTAAAACACTCTGCTAGCTCCATTCAGTTGCCCCGACTCCACCCCGCAAGGGATTATGGGATCGTTAAAAGGAGATGATGACAGCAGGACACTATAGGTAGTCCTCAACTTAGAACTACACGCTTAGTGACTGTTCTAAGATACAACAGCACTGAAAAAAAATGCCTTACAAAGGATCCTCACACTTATGCCTGTTGCAGCATCCTCAAGGTCACATGATCAAAATTTGGGTGTTTGGCAACAAACATAGGTTTGCAACAGTCCAGGGATCACCTGATCCCCATTTCAACCTTTCTTAGCTGGCTTCTGACAAGAAAAGTCAATGGGGTAAGCCAGATTTGCTTAACAAGTCTGATTCACTTAACAACTTCAGTGATTTGATTAATAACTGTGGCATAAGAGAGAAAAAAGGCCCAGAATTGGGTGTAACTCATTGAACAACTGCCCTGCTTAGCCAAGGAAATTCAGATCCAAATTATGGTCATAAATTGAGGACTGTTTGTACCGGAATCCAAAGCCAGGATTAAATTATTGGAAAACTGAAAGTCACTTTTCTCCTGTTTTTTTTATCCTTCACATTTTATTTATACAACCAGAGGCATCTTTTTCTATCCACTTTCTTGCTCTTTGGACCTCAGCATGTAATTCTGCATCTCTCTCTCTCTCTCTCTCACACACACACACACACACACACACACACACACACACACACACACAAAATCATCCATGGGGAGTCATTCCTTTCCACAATTCATGTCTGGCACTTAATGTCGTACACAGGATAAGGAATTAGCTAGGGCTATAGCTTTTTAAGAGTGGGCAGCATTTTAAAAGGAAATATCCCCATCTTCTACTGACATCTTGTGGTTAGAAATGGCCATAGATTTCTGTCTCCACATTTGGGAGGCATTTGAAGAATTGTGTTTATATAGACGCAACTTAGACATAGACTAACATTATTGTCACTTTGAATGTACCCTAATCGGCATACATTAAAATGAAATTTTGTTGCAGACAGCTCTCAGAGGGTCACTACCTCCAATATAACTATATAAGCATGACAAAATAAGTAAATAAATAAAAATAGAAAAGAAAAGAATAGAATAATAGAATAAGAATAGAATAAGAATAGAATAATTAGCTGACTGTGATCCGCAGGTCAGCGGTTCAAATCTCACCGGCTCAAGGTTGACTCAGCCTTCCATCCTTCCGAGGTAGGTAAAATGAGGACCCAGATTGTTGGGGGCAATATAAATATACATTGCTTACTGGTGTAAACCGCTTAGAGAGTGCTTGCACTGTGAGGCGGCATATAAATCTCACAAAATAAATAAATAAATAAATATAGCATAGCACAGCATAGCACATTATACCGTGTTTCCCCGAAAATAAGACCCTGTCTTATATTTTTTTTGAACCCTGAAATAAGCGTTTGGCCTTATTGCCATGCACTCAAAAGCCCGATTGGGCTTATTATCAGGGGATATCTTGTTTTGGGGTAAACAGGGTAGTATAGAATAACAACTTTATTGTCACTTTGAATGTACACTAATCAGCATACATTAAAATATGCCGAATGAAATTTCGTTGCATAGAGTTCTCAAAGGGTCAACACCTCTAATATATACTACATATGACAAAATAAGTAATAAATAAAAATAAGAAAAAATAAAAAAGAAGAGAATAAGAATAGAATAGAATAACAATAGAAGGAGAAGGAGAAGGAGAAAAGAGAAGAGAAGAAAAGGAGAGAGAGATGGAATAATAACTTTATTGTCACTTTGAATGTACACCAATCAGCATACATTGAAATGAAATTTCGCTACATACAGCTCTTCAAAAGGTCACCACCTCCAATATACACTACATGAACATGACAAGATAAATAAATACAAAATTATGTATATACCCACATATATTGTATGACACAGAGAAACAATACAGTCTATACTTGCTGGCAGAGGGTCTCTAAAAACCCAACTGCTAAACCGAGTGCTTCCAACCTGTACGGTAAGCTTTGCACTTCCAATAAATGTTACCCCATTATTCTCCATCCAACTTCCTAACTTATTCTCACTGTCAGCGTTATTTTTGTCTCTTAAAGTGATAGTTGCTCTGCTCAATCTTGCTAGTCTTGCTCAAAACAGTATACAGGTAGTCTTCAACTTACAACAGTTCCTTTAAGCGACCGTTCAAAGTTACAATGGCATTTTAAAAAGTGATTTTGGTCGTTTTTCACACGACCGTTGCAGCATCCCCGTGGTCACACGATCAAAATTCAGACACTTGGCAACTGACTCATATTTATGACGGTCGGAGCATCCTGGGGTCATGGGATCCCCTTTTCTGACCTTCTGACAAGCGAAGTCAACAGGGAAGCCTGATTCACTTCACAATCATGTGACTCACTTAACAATGGCAATGATTCACTTAACAACCATGGCAAGAAAGGTCATAAAACGGGGCAAAATTCACTTGACAAATTTCTCACGTAACAACAGAAATGTGGGGCTCCATTGTGGTCATTAGTCAAGGATTCCCCCATTTCATCCTCCAAACCATTAAATACAATTATTTTAAGAGCACAAGGCTCAAAACCAAGCCCCACTTGATTTATCTAATCTGATGTTTCTCAACTATAGCAACTTTAAGGCATGTGGACTTCAACTCCCAGAATTCTTCAGCCAGCAATGCTAACTAACTCAGGGTCAATATAAAGAGAGGCCACATAGCAACAATCTGGGTTAAGGTCCCAGACAAATACCCATCCATGCCACGATTAAGGCATCAGCCAAACTGCCCACGAGAACCTCAATGAAACCCACAAAGTCCCTCTAAACCTTGGCGACTTTAAGACATGTGGACTTCAACTCCCAGAATTCCCCAGCCAGCCATGCACTCCTACCTATATTAACTGCTTATCCCCAAGCTTGGCATTTTTCACCTTTTGAAATTTTATAATGCTATTTTTATACTTTTAAAACTATTTAATCTTAAACTAATTCTGATTTTAAGGTTAATTTTACTGATTATATTGTACATTTTATTGATTAGATTGTACACAGCCCAGAGTCCCTCTCTGAGGGAAATGAGCAGTTAAGAAATAGGAAATATAAATAGTCTGCCCTTTTTATAGTTCTGTTTTTATTTTCAAACTGTTGCTAAATTTCTTGGATAACCACCGACATTTCACTAAACTCAATTTTTGCTGTAGAGCTATCAAGAATTCCAACACCACATAGGCACTTTCACCTAAACTATCTGCTTTTCTCCTTATCAGTTAATTAGACCTTATCAATCAGAATCAAATTTAAAAAACTGCTAATCTGGTCTCTTCTTCTGTCTTCCAAAACGGAAGACTGCCAGCGAATCAAACTGGCAATTTCCTGGAAAGATACCATCTCATGTAATTTGTCTCCCAGCTCCTATCAATCAGCAGTGTTTCATTCTCTTTTAATGCCCTTCTAAGACACTTCCAGGAAGTGCCTACATCCTTGGTAATTTAGAAACTAATGTATTCTCCGAAATATTTTTGCTGAAGTGTAAACTAACATCCACGTTAATTATGGCAAGTGTTGTGCTATATGTTTAGCATTAATCATCATCACTTTTACGAACCCGGCACACCCCCTTTGTTAAAAATGATCTATATGTAAAATGTGTCTGACAGTGCAGAGAGTAAGGGGAGATGACCTTAGCAGAAATATGCAAGAACGATTAGTTATTACATTTGTATGCCGCCCATCTCTCTACCAAGTGACTCTGGGCAGCAAAGAATTTGTTGTTATTACACCAAGACAAAAAGGAAGAAATCATCCTTCAAGCCCTAAAAAGCAAAATAATATTCAGAAGAGACTCAGGCAGCAGCCTCGGTGACCCACTGGCATCCTAAGGAGGAGCAGAGTTCCTATACAATCAGGCTTACAAAATTCTGCTAGAACAGCCTCTCTCAATAAAGTGTCGCTTTGGGCTTCCTGTGAGGCGGATTTTCTGGTCTGGGCTACCTAAGGGAGGGAGGGAAGGAAGGAGAAAGAGGGAGGAAGGGAGGAGAGGGAGAAAGGGAGGGAGGGAGAAAGGGGTAGGGGAGGAGGGAAAACAGGGAGGAATGAAGAGAGGAGGAAGGAAGGAGAAAGTCTGAAGCAAGGAGAGAGAAACATGGAGAGAGAAAAGGGAGGAAGGGAGGAATGAGAGAAAGAGGAAGGGAGGGAGGGAGAAAGGGAGGAGGGAAAACAGGGAGGAATGGAGAGAGGAGGGAGGGAGGAGAGAGAGAAAGGGAGGGGAGGGAGGGAGAAAGGGGTAGGGGAGGAGGGGAGGAGGGAAAACGAGGAGGAATGGAGAGAGGAGAGAAAGGAGGGAGAAAGTCTGAAACAAGGAGAGAGAAACATGGAGGGAGAAAAGGGAGGAAGGGAGGAATGAGAGAAATAGGGAGGGAGGAGAGAGAGAAATGTAAGGGAGGGAGGAAGAAAGGGGTAGGGGAGGAGGGAAAACAGGGAGGAATGGAGAGAGGAGAGGAAGGAGAGATAAACAGGGAGGAAGGGAACAAGAGAAGGAAGGGAGGAGAGAGAGGGAGGGAGAAAGGAGGAGGGGAGGAGGGAAAACAGGGAGGAATGGAGAGAGGAGAGGAAGGAGAGATAAACAGGGAGGAAGGGAACAAGAGAAGGAAGGGAGGAGAGAGAGGGAGGGAGAAAGGAGGAGGGGAGGAGGGAAAACAGGGAGGAATGGAGAGAGGAGAGGAAGGAGAGATAAACAGGGAGGAAGGGAACAAGAGAAGGAAGGGAGGAGAGAGAGGGAGGGAGAAAGGAGGAGGGGAGGAGGGAAAACAGGGAGGAATGGAGAGAGGAGAGGAAGGAGAGATAAACAGGGAGGAAGGGAACAAGAGAAGGAAGGGAGGAGAGAGAGGGAGGGAGAAAGGAGGAGGGGAGGAGGGAAAACAGGGAGGAATGGAGAGAGGAGAGGAAGGAGAGATAAACAGGGAGGAAGAAAGGGATAAGGGAGGAGGGGAAACGGAGGAATGGAGAGAGAAGGAAGGAAGGCGAAAGAAAGGATGTGAGGGAGAGAGAAGAAAGAAGGGAAGGAAGGAAGGATGGAGAGAGAGGGAAAGAAAGAAAGAAGGAAAGGCCTGGCCCTCCCCCTTCCTTCGCCCTCCCCCTCCTCTGGGGGGCGCCCTTCTCTTTGTGGGGGGGAGGGGAAGCGGCTGAACCGGCCCACTTACCGCCCACAGGAGGAGGAGGAGGAGGAGGAGGAGGAGGCCGCTCCTCTCTGGGCCCCGCCGGGGGTTTCCTCCAGCGCCGCGCCGCTCGGGAGGCTGGGCCGTCCCCCCGGCTCCTTCTCCTGCCTCCGCGGCCTTCCCTTCCTCCGCACGGGGGGCTTCGCGGCCAGTGGGGCGCCTTCCATGCCGAGCGAGGCCCAACCGGAGCCGGGCCAAGAGCCCGAATGGCGGCGCGGCCGTTTGAAAATGGCGGCGGGGCGTCGCGGCCAATCAGCGGCGCCGGCCCGTTGCTAGGAGACGCCCGGAGCGAGGCCTAGCGCCCGGCCCGAAGCCTGCCCTTTCGCCGGTTTTTCGGCCGGAGGATGCCGGCTGAGGGGGCGAACGCGCGGCAAACCTTCCGCCCTCGAGAAGGTAACGTCGGCGGGGCGGGGGGATCGCAGAACAGGCCGCCGTCCTCCATAGCAAAGCCGGGGAGCGGAGACGGAGTTTGAGGCTTTTGGAGTCGGCGGCTTTGTTGCCACAGTCGATCCCCGCAGTTGTTACGTTAGTAACACGGTGGTCCATGGAGACTCTCAGTCATCCAGGTTGTCCCAAAGGGGCTTTTTCAAAAGACAACTGGACTTTCTTGGTTTTTTTTTTTCCTTGAAGACATTTCGCTTCTCATCCAAGGAGCTTCTTCAGTTCTGACTGAATGGTGACTGGATGCCATCATTCACTCAGAACTGGAGAAGCTTCTTGGACGAGAAGCAAAAGGTCTTCAAGAAAAAACTTGCCTTTTGAAAAAAGCATCCGAATTTTAATCACCTGCAACGGTCATAACTATGAACAATAGTCATAAGTCGCTTTTTTAGTGCTGTTGTGACTCCAAACGATCACTAAACAAATGGTGATCATTGCCTGCATACACGTAGTCCTCGATTTAGAAGTTCATTTAGTGACCGTTCAAAGTTACGACGATACTGAAAAAAGTGATTAATGATAGTTTTTCACACGACCATTGCAGCATCCCCATGATCACATGATCAACATTCAGACGCTTGGCAACTGGCTCATATTTATGACGGTCACAGTGTCCCGGGGTCATGCGATCCCCTTTTGTGACCTGACCAGCAAAGGCAACGGGAAACACCAGATTCACTTAACAACTGTGTTACTAATATAACAACTGCAGTGATTCACTTAACAATTGTGGCAAGAAAGATCGTAAAATGGTGCCCCCCAAAAAATCACAAATGTCTCACTTAGCAACAGAAATTTGGGGCTCAATTGTGGTCGTAAGTTGAGGATTACCTGTAATTGTTACCTTGCTACTAGGTTGGTTGAAATGTCCACTTATTTCCCCCCCCATCCTGTGCTCTCAGGGTTGGCATTTTGGGGGACAGTCCCCCAAGAGACATGGGTTAAATGGGGTGTAAGGAAATAGCTTGGCCAGGTGAGAACGTGGTTCCTCTTTTGGGACTGCCTGCTCTGGATACCCAGACCTAACTTGGCTCTTTACCTTACTGATTATTTTTATACAGGTAATTCTCGACTTACGACCACAATTGAGCCCAAGGTTTCTGTTGCTAAGCGAAACATTCGTTAAGTGAGTTTTACCACATTTTACGACATTTCTTGCTCACAATTGTTAAGTGAATCATTGCACTTGTTAAGTTACTAACATGGTTGTTAAGTGAATCTGGCTTCCACAAAAAAAACCCAATGTGTAAAAATTTGTATGACCGTGTAGAGCAGAGGTCTTCAAACTTGACAACTTTAAGACTTGTGGACTTCAATTCCCAGAATTCTCCAACCAGCTGGCTGGAGAATTCTGGGAATTGAAGTCCACAAGTCTTAAAGTTGCCAAGTTTGGGGACCCCTGGTATAGAGAGTAAGGGAGATGTTGACTTAATAAACATTGCATTTCAGAAGATCTCAAAAGCTGTGATCACATGACTCCGGGACACTGCAACCGTCATAAATACGAGTCAAGTTGCCAAGTGTTCGAATTGTGATGACCACGGGGATGCTGCAACAGTTGTGAGTGTGAAAAACAGCCCTGTCACTTTTTTCCAGGGCCGTTGTGACTTCGAAATGTCACTAAATGAACTGCTGTAAGTCGAGGACTACCTGTATCAGCTTTGGAACCATTTATTTTCAGTTTTCGGAAAACCTGTTGTGCCATGGGGATAAAAAGAAATCGCAACCAATTGTGTCTTTTGTGCCTATCATGCTGGATGTTTAAGAAGCTCCTTAACAGACCCAGTTTGGTCCAGTGGGTAAGGCACCAGGCTGAAAACTGGGAGATGGTGAGTTCTAGTTCTGCCTTAGGTGTGAAAACTGGCTGGGTGACTTTGGGCGATCACCAGGAGATGGTGAATTCTAGTCCTGTCTTAGGCACGAAATCCAGCTGGGTTACTTTGGGCTAACTTTGGGGCTGGACTAGAAGACCTCCGATGTCTTCCCAACCCTGTTATTCTGTCAAGGATTGGTTATATTTTAATTTTGTGGCACTAGCACTTTGCAAGCTGCTCCGAGCCTCTGGAAAAGGAGCAAATGGAAAAAACGAATAAACTATTTTTCCCCCCTCCTGTTCGGAATCTTGCACTAAATTACACGCCTGGCTTAGAAGATCCTATAACAAATCTCATTCCCTCGAACAGCCTTTGCCAAGAATCTTTCGTTTCAGATTTCATTTTTCCACCGAAAGGCAACGAAGAGGGAAGGAGAGAGAAAGAATTTAGAAGTAGTAAATGACTGTCAAAGCTGTTTTGACCGGTTCAGTTTTTGTTTTGTTTTTTTAACTTGAAAGCCAAAGTATATGGTTAGGAGCCAAAAGTGCTTTTTCAGGAAGCAACTGGACTTCCTTGTTTTTCTTTGAAGACGTTTCGCTTCTCATCCAAGGAGCTTCTTCAGCTCTGACTGGATGGTGGGGAATGGAAGGGTTCAAACGATTGGGTGTGTTAATATATGATTAAGCCACAAATCATTGTTATGTGTATATTGCTTTAAATGCATTGTGGATGATTACTATATAAGCAAGCAAGAGAGCATGCTCAGTGTGGTTGATGGTTTATGGTTTATGGTTGGTGGTTGTGTTTGACGGTGTATTCCGGATTGAAGACTCTCTGTGCTGCTTTACTGCTGAGTAGATTACTTTATGGCTGTGTCAAATTGCTGTGAAAAGAAGAAGAGTAACTATCTGTGATAGTATAGAATTAAGTGATAGCTGTAATCTTTGTGAGTTAAAACAAAGATAGGCAAGAAGAAGAAACGTCGCATTGACTGAATAACTGTGTATGACTTGGACTTCCTATTTAACTTTCTACTATTCAAGTAAAAACTATTTTGTACATACCAAAGGTATTCTGTTTATTGACTGAATAGCATTCATATCAAACTGCAACACCATCACTACAACACATTTCGCTGTGTATGTGCTTAACAGCGCAATAACTCCTTAACAGGGTTTATATTCCTTGCAGACAGCTGGTCATTTGCATCCTTTTAGAGGGTCGTTGAGGCCACTTGGAGGTTTCTCTGTGTCCTCAGGGTCACCTGAGTGGTGCAAATGGTTCCTGTAGTCTGCAATTTTGTTGGAAATCCGTTCATACTCACATCCCAAATGCATAGCTAAGTCTATGGAGATTCTCAGTCATCCAGGACACAGTTGTCCCAAAGGTGGGTGCTTTTTCAGGAGGCAACTGGACTTTCTGGGGGGGGGGGGTGTTTTGCGACCTTCTGACAAGCAAAGTCAATAGGGAAGCCAGATTCACTTAACAACTGCAGTGATTCGCTTAACAGCTGTGGCACGGAAGGTTGTAAAATAGGGCAAAACTCACTTTACAACGGCCTTGTTTAACAAGGGAAATTTGGTGCTCGATTATGGCCGTAAGTCGACGACGTATATCCCATTAAAAAGGCATCAAGCTGGAAACGGAGGATCTGTTTCTTATCTACCCTGGCAGTTACTGGAAAGGAGGGAGAGCATTTTTGGGAAAGTTTTCCCACAGAAATAACACTCATCCCTCAGATATTCAACTTCTAGGCCAAGGACGTTAGAAGGGGCAGACTGATCCGCAGGCTTTCTGAAGTAGGTGGGGATAAAAATTTCAGGAGTGTGTGTTTGTGCAAAAATGAATTAAAGTCCAGTTACAGCCTTCTGTAACTTGTTTTTATGGGTAGTCCTCGACTTACGACCATAATTGAGCCCCACAGTTTTGTTGCTAACTGAAACATTTGTTAAGTGAAGTTTGCCCCATTTTTCCACCTTTTGTGCCACAGTTGTTAAGGGAATCGCTTAGTTAGTAACCCGGTTGTTAAGGGAATCTGGCATCCCCATTGACATTTGCTTGTCAGAAGATGATCTCTGCTCACAATAGAATGCCTTACGCCACCAGGCTCGAAATTTTGGGCTTGGACAACCTGGAACTATGCCGCCTACGTTCCGACCTAAGCATAGCACACAAAATTGTCTGCTACAACATCCTACCTGTCAATGACTTCTTCAGTTTCAGCCTCAATAATACACGGGTAAACAATCGATGCAAACTCAAGGTAAACCGCTCCAAACTCGATTGCAGAAAATACGACTTCAGCAACAGAGTGGTCAACGCTTGGAATGCTCTACCCAACTCGGTTGTCACATTTATTTATTTATTTATTTATTTTGTGAGATTTATATACCGCCTCACAGTGCAAGCACTCTCTAAGCGGTTTACACCAGTAAGCAATGTATATTTATATTGCCCCCAACAATCTGGGTCCTCATTTTACCTACCTCGGAAGGATGGAAGGCTGAGTCAACCTTGAGCCTAGTGAGATTTGAACAGCTGAACTGCGGATCATAGTCAGCTAAAGTGGCCTGCAGTACTGCACTCTAACCGCTGCGTCACCTCGGCTCGTTAAACATCCTCAAACCCCCACAGCTTCAACCTTAAACTGTCTACCGTGGACCTCACCCCATTCCTAAGAGGTCCGTAAAGGGGGCGTGCATAAGCGCACCAGCGTGCCTTTCGTCCCTGTTCTACTGTCCCCGTTTATTTGTACACCTTCCTTGTTCATGTCCATGTTTATACTTACAAACCTGTTATCTAATACGTGATCGACAAACTAAATAAAACAATAAAAGTTCGCAAAAGGAGATCACGTGATCCCGGGACAGTGCAATCGTCATAAATAGGAGTCAGTTGCCAAGCATTTGAATTTTGATCACTTGACCATGGGGAGGCTGCAGTGGTTGCAAGGGTGAAAAATAGTCCGAAGTCACTTTTTTCCAGGGCCGATGTCACTTCCAACAGTCACTAAATGAACTGTTGTAAGTCGAGGACTACCTGTATCCGCTTTGACACCACTTATTTTCAGTTTTCGGAAAACCTGTTGTGCCATGGGGATAAAAAGAAATCGCAACCAATTGTGTCTTTTGTGCCTATCATGCTGGATGTTTAAGAAGCATCTCAACAGAGCCAGTTTGGTCCAGTGGTTAAGGCACCAGGCTGAAAACTGGGAGATGGTGAGTTCTAGTTCTGCCTTAGGCGTGAAAACTGGCTTGGTGACTTTGGGCGATCACCAGGAGATGGTGAATTCTAGTCCTGTCTTAGGCACGAAACCCCAGCTGGGTGACTTTGGGCTAACTTTGGGGTTGGACTAGAAGACCTCCAAGGTCCTCTCCAACCCTGTTATTCTGTTAATTTCTCTCTTTCAGTCCAACCCAGCTCACAGGGTGATCGTTGTGGAGAAAATAAGAGGAGGATATGTTCACTGTCGAGTTATTTGTGAAACCAACAAAGGCAGGATACAAATAAACAAAACTCTGAGAATCCCACCGATGTTTTCTTTCTTTCCGGTATTCAGTTTAGTATGAATTAATTGACAGCCAGCCATTCTTCCTTTTAACTTTATCTTCTTTTCCTGCTTTGGGGTCCTCTTCTACTTTTTTGAGCAGCTTTTCCTCCCCTACAAAGTCAACAGTTGCCTGTCCCCCTTTTCCTTCCAAAGGGCAGATTCTTAGGATGCCCCGGGTATGACCAAATTGTGGGCTACAAGCCATGCAAACAAAAAAGGGGCTTTCTTAGTTGGGGGAGTAGACTCCTGAACTGTGGCCTCCCCTGCTTCCACTATTTTGCAGGGGTCTCAACCTTGGCAACTTTACGACTTGTGGACTTCAACTCCCAGAAGTCTGGCTGAGGAATTCTGGGAGTTGAAGTCCACAAGTCGGAAAGTTGCCAAGGTTGGAGACCCCTGGTTTAGAGTGTTATTAGCTGTTCTTGTTAAAAAAAAAAAAGAATGATGTTTCCTCTACTTCTCAACAGAGGGCGCTGTGGGTTAACCTACATTGAAAGAGATTCTGCCTGCCTCCTTCCCCATCCACAAAAAGAGTTGGCGAGGGAACGAAAGTTTACATTCCGTAAAAGAACTTTTTTCAACTTTCTTTGAAGTAAAGCAGAGGAAGAAGTAGAAAGAGAGCCATGCAGGGGTTGTGGTGAAGATGAGGGCCTAGAAACTAGGAAACTGGGTGGCTTTGGGGCATTCACCAGGAGATGGTGAGTTCTAGTCCCGCCTTTGCCATGAAAGCTGGCTGGGGGACTTTTGGCCAATCACCAGGAGACTGGGAGTTCTAGTTCTGCCTTAGGCGTGAAAGCTGGCTGGGTGACTTTTGGCCAATCACCAGGAGACAGTGAGTTCTAGTCCTGCCTCAGGCATGAAAGCTGGCTGGATGACTTTGGGCCAATCATTAGGAGACTGGGAGTTCTAGTCCCGCCTTAGGCATGAAAGCCAGCTGGGGGGATTTTAGGCCAATCACCAGGAGCCGGTGAGTTCTAGTTTCGCCTTAGGCATGAAAGTGGCTGGGGGACTTTGGGCCAATCACCAGGAGACTGGGAGTTCTAGTCCTGCCTCAGGCATGAAAGCTGGATGGATGACTTTGGGCCAATCACCAGGAGACTGGGAGTTCTAGTCCCGCCTTAGGCATGAGAACCAGCAGAGTGACTTTGGGCCAGGCACTCTCTCTCTCGGCCCAGCCCACCTCACAGGGTTGTTATTAGGAAAAGGAAGTGGTGTTCGGTCCGTTCATCGCCTTGAGTTATTTATAAAAAAATAATAAAGGTGGGATTAAAAATCTATTAAAAAAAGCAAAAGAAGAGAAAGTTAGGGAATGGGCAGAGAGAAGGAAGGGCTCGAGGGAATGGGAATGTAAATAAACGAGGGGCGTTAAAAGCACTAATCAAGCTTAATTCCTGGAGATTTCATGAAGACGGTCCAAATAGGTCAGAGGTCAAAGCTGTGTCGTGTGGACCAACCCAGAATGTGCATTTTTCACATCTGACATTGAAATATCTCCCGAGCATGCCAAGTTTCCCGTTAATCATTTTCAATCTGGAAGATAACTTACTCCCTATTCCCACTTCGGAAATACGAGAGGCCCAGACACAATTCTGACAAGCCGTGGTTTGCCTAAGTCAGCAAGTGAAAGAGTATCTTTTTTTTTTTAAGTCCACATTGGGTCTGAGATCTTCAAAACAGATGGTTTCAACCTAATCCTCAGACATTTTATGGCGAGATGCATTTAAAATGAAGAACGGCTAGGTCGGGTTCAGCAATTTTGGTCTGTACGGAGGAATTGTTGAGAAATCCCTGTAGTTGTTGTTGTTTTTTTGCTCGACTCCATGTTGTGCAGGTAGTCCTCGACGTACGACCAAAGTTGAGCCCCAAATTTTTGTTGCTGAGTGAGACATTTGTTAAGCGAGTTTTGCCCCATTTTGCGATTTTTCTCCTCACGTTTGTTAACCGAATCACTGCAGTCGTTAAATTAGTCACATGGTTGTTAAGTGAATCCGTCTTCCCCATGGACTTTGTTTGTCAGGAGGTCGTAAAAGGGGTTCACGTGACCCCAGGAGGCTGCGACTGTCAATATTTTCCCTCAGAAGTGAGATGGACTCCCACTTTTCTGGCCTGCCAGAAAGGATTCAAAACATGGCTCTGCAGCCAATAAATTGAGTTCTGAGGGGCCCTTGGTGGTCTCTCGGTTGTTTGCTTGCAGACGTTTCAGGACCCAACTAGGTAACATCATCAGTGCTAGAAGGGAGTGGGGGAGGAGGAGGAGGAGGAGGAGAACAATTGTGCGCTCCTTGATGCTCTCTGAGCTTGGTTGTTTCCTTGCAGACGTTTCATGACCCAACTAGGTAACATCATCTCTGTTAGTGCGATGTATTAGCACTGATGGTGTTAGCTAGTGTGGATCATGAAACGTCTGCAAGAAAATCAATGAGCTCAGTAACACGAAGGGCCCCACAGTTATCTTCCTCATCCTCCTCCCCTCCACAAACCCCACTCCCTAAACCTCACTCCCTCCAGCATTGATGATGTTACCTAGTTGGGTCGTGAAATGTCTGCAAGAAAACCACCACGTTTAGAGAGCACCAATCACCTCTCCTCCTCCTCCTTTTCCCCTCCAAAAACCCACTCCCTTGAGCCCTGACGATGTTACCTAGTTTAGATTTAATTTATTATTAGAGTTTGAAGGGACCTTGTAGGTCATCTAGTCCAACCTCCTGCCCAAGCAGGAGTTCCTAAACCATTTGAGACAGATGGCAGTCCAGTCTCCCCTTGGTCGCAAGTGTTGGGGCTCTCACAACCTCCGCTGGCAAGCTGTTGATTGCTCTCACCGTCAGAAAGTTTCTCCTCACTTCCAGGTTGAATCTCTCCTTGCTCAGCTTCCATCCGTTATTCCTTGTTTGGCTTTCTGGGCAGTAGAGAATGGCCTGACCCCCCTCCTCTCTGTGGCATCCCCTATGTCATGATATTGGGTCATGAAACATCTGCAAGAAAACCATCAAGCTCAGAGAGCACCAAGGACCCCACAATCCTCCTCCTCCTCCTCTCTGCAACCTCCCCTCCCTTCTGACACTGATGATGTTCCTTAGTTGGGTCATGAAAGGTCTGCAAGAAAACCACCAAGCTCAGAGAGCACCAAGGACCCCATAATCCTCCTCCTCCTCCTCCTCTGCAACCTCCCCTCCCTTCTGACACTGATGATGTTCCCTAGTTGGGTCATGAAAGGTCTGCAAGAAAACCACCAAGCTCAGAGAGCACCAAGGACCCCATAATCCTCCTCCTCCTCCTCCTCTGCAACCTCCCCTCCCTTCTGACACTGATGATGTTCCCTAGTTGGGTCATGAAACGTCTGCAAGAAAACCACCAAGCTCAGAGAGCACCAAGGACCCCATAATCCTCCTCCTCCTCTGCAACCTCCCCTCCCTTCTGACACTGATGATGTTCCTTAGTTGGGTCATGAAAGGTCTGCAAGAAAACCTCCAAGCTCAGAGAGCACCAAGGACCCCATAATCATCCTCCTCCTCCGCAACCTCCCCTCCCTTCTGACACTGATGATGTTCCTTAGTTGGGTCATGAAACATCTGCAAAAAAACCACCAAGCTCAGAGAGCACCAAGGACCCCATAATCCTCCTCCTCCTCTCTGCAAACCCCACTCCCTCATAGCACTGATGATGCTACCTAGTTGGGTCATGAAACGTCTGCAAGAAAACCACCAAGCTCAGAGAGCACCAAGGAACCCTCCACAGTTCAACCCTGAGCTACAAAGATTCTCTTTCAAACTGAGTTCTCTTAAGCAGGATTTCCACAACGTGGAGCTCCATTTGTCTTTTATCTTAATCAAGCAAGGGCCGTCCGTGCAAGCCCAACCTTATTTCTCGGTCCTTTTTGCAGGCTCCATCCCACCCTTTGTGCCTTCCCCCTTCCAACTTCTCCCCCCCACCCACCACCACCAACTGTGCCTGAATCACTTCACCTAGCCTTCTGCCTCCCTCCCCCACCCTGGGCTGCATTCCAGCCCTTCCCCATGTCTGCTTAGCCACCTGTTAAAAACATGCCAGTTATTTTTAAAGGAGCTGCTCCATCTGTTTCCTTCTGTTGAGGACGCAAGAAAATGGAGCTAGCACTGTTGGTTGACCTTCAAATCTTTGCTGGAGACTCTGCAGAATAGCCTCTAAGGCAGTGTTTCCCAACCTTGGCAACTTGAAGATGTCTGGACTTCAACTCCCAGCATTCCCCAGCCAGCGAATGCTGGCTGGGGAATTCTGGGAATTGAAGTCCAGACATCTTCAAGTTGCCAAGGTTGGGAAACACTGCTCTAAGGTCACAGGCTTCTTTGTCGGATAGGCAGCAGAAGGCTGGAGAGCCCCTATATACCATCGATCGATCGGAATAGAGCTGGAAGGGACCTTGGAGGTCTTCTAGTCCAGCCCCCTGCTCAAGCAGAAGACCCGATAACATTTCAGACAAGTGACTGTCCAATCTCTTCTTGAAAACCTCCAGTGATAATAGAATAACAGACTTGGAAGGGACCTTGGAGGTCTTCTAGTCCAACCCCCTGCTCCAGCAGGAGACCATAGATCATTCCAAATGGCTGTCCAGTCTCTTCTTAAAGACCTCCAATGATGGAGCACCCACAACTTCTGGAGGCAAGCCGTTCCACTGGTTAATTGTCCTCACTGTCAGGAAATTTCTCCTTAGTTCCAGGTTGCTTCTCTCGTTGGTTGGTTTCCATCCGTTGCTTCTTGTCCTGCCCTCAGGTGCTTTGGAGAATAGCTTGACCCCCTCTTCTTTGTGGCAGCCCCCTCGAATATTGGAAGACTGCTATCATGTCGCCCCTAGTCCTTCTTTTCATTAAAAAAACATATCCAATTCCTGCAACTTTTCTTTATAATAGGCCTTCTGTTGGATTGATCTATCATTGATTCTCTCTCTCTCTCTCTCTCTCTCTCTCTCTCTCTCTCTCTCTCTCTCTCTCTCTCCCTCCCTCCCTCCCTCCCTCCCTCCCTCCCTCCTGGCTTCCCCTCAAGTACTGGAGTAGTGCTATCATGTCATCGTCCCCAAGCCTTCTTTTCTCTAGAGTAGCCAAACCCAAATCTTGCAACTGTTCTGAGAGAGAGAGAGAGAGAGAGAGAGAGAGAGAGAGAGAGAGAGAGAGGGAAAAGAAGAAAGAAGGAAAAAAAGAAAAAGAAAGTAGAAAGAAAGAGAAAGAAAGAAAGAAAGAAAGAGAGAGAGAGAAAGAAAGAAAGAAAGAAAGAAAGAAAGAAAGAAAGAAAGAAAGAAAGAAAGAAAGAAAGAAAGAAAGAAAGAAAGGCCCAAAGTCACCCAGTTAGCTTTCATGCCTAAGGCAGAACTAGAACTACCTGTCCCCTGGTGATTGGCCCAAAGTCACTCAGCTGCCTAAAACAGGACTAGAACTCACTAGAACTCCCAGTGATTGGCCCAAAGTCACCCAGTTAGCTTTCATGCCTAAGGCAGGACTAGAACTCACCCTCTCCGGATGACTGACCCTAAGTCCCCCAGCAAGCTTTCATGGCCAAGGCAGAACAAGAACTGGTTGTAAGTTGAGGACCTGTAATGCAAAGCAGGATACCTTTGAGCCTTGTGGTTTGTATCTTAAGTGAGACACAATGATTTTCAATGCTTCACTGAATGATCACATTTATTTTTTCCGTTCTTCGCAGGGTCCTCGGGGGTCTTTCCCTGCTCCAAAGTTCAAAGGAGTGAACACAAAACAGCAGAGCAGTAGGAAAGAGGCGTGCCAATTGTCTTAATGAATACAGTTAAAAGCGCACCCTTTAATCAAATTATGCGCTATCCACCCACCCTCGGGCTCTGTAACAAGAACGGTTTATAACATGTTACAGAGAGAAGGTGCAGGAGTACATTTCCTGCGGTCAGCATATTCCGTACTGTGGAGCAATCGTCAAATAAGGTTTCTCTTGTGCCAGGGCAGACCTAAGACGGGATGTTCTCACGGGTCGGGGCAGACCCAAATTGGGTCAGCTGGTCCGTCGTGTAACTATCTTTTTGCCCTACGGAAAGCATCAAATGTAATGATCAGTCTTTGGAACTGGGCTCAGATAGTTACTGCAAATTAGGGCACTAGTTTTGCAAAATAGCTTTTGTATAATGGGAGTCCGGAAACCCACCAGCCTCCTATCCTAAGGATAGGATAGGCCAGGGGTCTCTGAACTTGGTGGTTTTCTTGCAGACGTTTCATGACTCAACTAGGGAACATCATCAGGGTTAGAAGGGAGTGGGGAGGAGGAGAATGACTGTGGGGTCCTTGGTGCTCTCTGAACTTGGTTGTTTTCTTACAGACGTTTCATGACCCAACTAGGTAACATCATCAGTGCTAGAAGGGAGTGGGGTTTGGGGAGAGGAGGAGGAGGAGGTAGGAGGACTGTGGGGTCTTTGGTGCTTTCTGGGCTTGGTTGTTTTCTGGCAGACGTTTCATGACCCAACTAGGTAACATCATCAGTGCTAGAAGGGAATGGGGTTTGTGGAAAAGGAGAAAGGGGAAGTTAGTTTTGTTTCCTGCCCAGTTTTTGTTTGTTTATTTATTTTTGTTAAATTTACTTGCTGCCTGCCTCGCCGTGGGGCTACTCCAGGCAGCTTACCACGATAAAAACAAAGAAATGAAAAGAACACAATGAGAAATAGAGCTCTATGATAAGCAGAAAAGAAAGATGGACGAGTAGAGAACAAAGGGTGTGTGTTTCACTGTATAGATGGACAATTGTGTACATCGGATAAATAAACACGGTTTGGCAGCTTCCCCTTTTTATAATTTTTGAATGACTAAACCTAAAAACGGTTGCAATTGGATAGGGAGTAATGACAGCCATACTGGGAGAAGTTAGCAGGTTCATTGATCTCATGGATGTCTTGCAATCAATATCTGATTTACAGTCAATAAAATTAAGAGTTAGAATCCCCCCTCCCTCCTAGCACTGATGATGTTACCTAGTTGGGTCATGAGATGTCTGCAAGAAAACAACCAAGCTCAGAGAGCACCAAGGACCCCTCATTTCAACCTTGAGCTATGAATATTCTATGGCATGGCATGGAACAGAACAGAACAGAACAGAACAGAACGTCAGCACAGAACAGAATAGAATTCTTTATTGGCCAAATATAATTGGACACACAGGGAATTTGTCTCCGGTTCATAAGCTCTCAGTGTACATATACGCAACAAGTGACAAATCATGATCATAATCCTAAAATACAACCATCATAAATCATAAGATACAACACTCACTGATAGTCATTGGATACCAAATAAGCAACGTAAATCATAATAGGATACTAAATAAAAGCCATCAACATAAATCATGAGATACAAACAACAAAGTGATAGTCCCAAGAAGCTAAGGACATAGGTAATAGGAAAGATGAAAAGGATAATAATAATAATAATAATAATAATAATAATAATAATAATAATAATAATAATAATAATAATAATAATAATAATAATAAAAATGATACTAGAAAACTGTAAGAACAGAAAAACGAACTTGAATATGGTCTGGATTGATTACAAAAAGGCGTACGACTCACTGCCACATAGCTGGATCATCAAATGCTTAGAAACTATTGGCATCAGCAAAAATATTACATCATTCACTGAAAAAGCGATGAAACAATGGAGAACTGTGTTGGCAGTAGGGAATGAGAACTATGGAATGGTTAATATCAAGAGAGGAATTTTTCAGGGAGATTCACTTTCACCCCTCCTCTTCATCATCGCAATGATCCCACTATCAGTAATCTTAAAAAAAATGAAACTTGGATACCAAATAGCCAAAGACGCTGAAAAAATTTCACATTTATTGTATATGGATGATTTGAAACTGTATGGAAAGTCAGAAATAGAAATCCAATCACTGACCAACACAGTCCTAATATTCAGCACAGATATCTCAATGCAGTTTGGCATGGAAAAATGTGCCACTGTATCTATGAAAAGGGGCAAAATCACTACATGTGACGGAATTGAAATGCCCAATGGCCAATTAATTAAATGCAATCAAAATGAAGCCTATAAATATCTGGGCATTCTGCAGTTGGATAACATCAGACATGGAGAAGTGAAAACTATCATTAGAAGAGAGTACACCAACAGAGTTAGGAAAATTTTGAAATCTAAATTAAATGGTGGAAACACCATCAAGGCCATGAATACCTGGGCAATACCAGTCATAAGATACACGGCTGGTATAATTAACTGGACACAAGCTGATTTGGACATTTTGGACCGAAACACCAGAAAACTAATGACAATGCACTACAGTTTACATCCACGTAGTGACACTGATAGACTTTACCTGCCCAGAAAATCAGGTGGCAGAGGACTACTACAAGTAAAGCAAACAGTTGAAGAAGAAAAGCATGCATTGGCGGATTATTTAAAAGAAAGTCAAGAACATCTATTAATTGAAGTAAAGAACAAAAATCTACTGAAGGTCCAACAGACGAAACAAGAATACAGAAAAAATGTGATAAAATCAAGAATGGAGAGTTGGCAAAATAAAGCATTACATGGCCAATTTCTGGAAAAAATAAAAGACAAAGTGGACAGTGAAAAAACTTGGTTATGGTTAACATCTGGTACTTTAAAGAAAGAAACAGAATCATTGATCCTGGCCGCACAAGAACAGGCAATTCGTACAAATGCCATAAAGGCCAAAATTGATAAATCTTCAAATGATGCTAAATGCAGATTATGCAAGGAAGCTGATGAAACTGTAGCCCATGTGCTCAGCTGCTGCAAGAAAATCGCACAGACTGATTACAAATTACGACACAACTCTGTTGCACAAATGATCCACTGGAATTTATGCAAAAATTATAACATCCATACTGCTACAAACTGGTGGGAACACAAGCCTGAAAAAGTCACTGAAAATCAGATGGTCAAGATCTTGTGGGATTTTCGTATACAAACAGACAAGGTACTGGCGCATAATACACCAGACATCACGTTGGTCGAGAACAACAAGGTGACTATAATTGACATTGCAATACCAGGAGATAGCAAGGTCGATGAAAAGGAACACGAAAAAATTGCAAAATACCAGGACTTAAAAATTGAAATCCAACGATTATGGCACAAACCAGCAGTGGTAATTCCAGTAGTGATTGGAACACTGGGTGCTATCCCAAAAGCACTGGAATTACATTTAAAACAGCTCAAAATTGACAAAATCACCATCAGTCAAATGCAGAAAGCCGCACTGCTCGGTTCCGCACATATACTTCGAAAATACATTACGACTTCCTAGGCCCCTGGGTGGGGCTCGACTAGTAATCAATGCCAAATCCGGCGAAACAACTGGCCGCTGTGATACAATTGTATAATAATAATAATAATAATAATAATAATAATAATAATAATAATAATAATAATAATAATAATAATAATAATAATAATAATAATAATAATAATAATAATAATAATAATAATAATATAGCCCTACTAGATGTTTTGACATCCCAGGGCATAAGATAAGTGTTGTGAGATTTAGTTGTTTAGCAGAGTGAGGGCAGGGGGATAAAACCTGTCTTTGGGTCCAGTTCTTTTGGCGTGCAATGCCCTAAGCCACTGATGGCTAACCTTTTTGTTGTTGTGTGCCGAAAGCGCGCGTGCCGGCACCCATAATGCAATGTGGGGGGCCCTGTGCATGCACACATGACCCCCCATGCTCCCCATGCCCCCGTGCATGCGCACGCAACCCCCCATGCTCTCCCTGCCCCACACACATGCGCGTGTGACCCCCCCGACCCCCATTTTGGGCCTAGAAGGCCTCCCTGCAGCCTCTTGGGACCAAAAATGGGCTGCAGGGGGGTGCTGCATTCCCCCTCGCTCCCCCGCGCATGCATGCACGTCTCCTGCATGTGCCCCCCCCCCGCATCCTGAAAATCAGCTGGCCGGCGGGAGGCGCGTGCACGCATGCGCAGTAGAGCTGAGCTGGGCGACGGCTCGCGTGCCTGCAGAGAGGGCTCTGCGTGCCAGCTGTGGCACATGTGCCATAGGTTCGCCATCACAGACTAAGCTGAAACACTTTACATCCGGGATGTGAGGGCAGGGGTGAAATTCAAATTTTTTTCCCTACCGGTTCTGTGGCCGTGGCAGGGGAAGGATATTGCCAGCCAGAGGTGGTATTTGCCGGTTCTCCGAACCACTCAAAATTTCCGCTACTGGTTCTCCAGAACCTGCTGAATTTCATCCCTGTGTGATGGGTATGCAGATATTAATTCCAGATCGGGAGGGCTCAGCAAACGTGATTGGAGGATTTTTCTGGAAGCCCTTGGAAGTTTTGATACACCATCTAACGTCATTAGATCTATCTACAGGGGGAAGCTTTCCTCCGGATCACCTCTGCAGGAACCACTAGAATCAAGGCTGGGCAATTTTAAAACCCGTGGACTTCAACTCCCAGAATTCCCCAGCCAGATGGCTGGGGAATTCTGGGAATTGAAGTCTACAGGTTTTTGAAACTAGCTCTCCAATTTGTTGAATTTCTGCTTAGCCCAACTTTGTGCCAGGCCGCTCAAACCAGGAAACCCATCACCTCTCCCATGCTAAGGATGATGCTCTCTGGGAGGAATTCCGTGTGTGTGTGTGTGTGTGTGTGTGTGTGTGTGTGTGTGTGTGTGTGTGTGTTCACACCCTATCCAGCATGCCTGGAGACCCTTCCAAGCGCCCCAGCCGGGTGAAATAAACAATGAGCGTGAAATCTGACCATGTCCCTACTCCCTGCCCCAATTCTCTCTCTCACACACACACACAAACACACACACCCCTTTTTCCCTTGAAAGTGTGTCTGTTGCTTTAAATCAGCCAAAGACTTCATTTTTCAGGTGGAGTCTGGTCTTGCTTGGGTTATAAATTTGCAGGGAGGAAAGCCAGCAGCTGCTTTGCTGGAATCCCGACACAGGCATCATGGTAAGCCCACAGTCTGGGGTGCGGGTGGTCTTTGGGGGGGGGGTTCAGGGGCAAGGGGCTGCCCCGAAGGGGAGCATCCTTCGTAAACTTTTTATAAAGTTTATTTTTGTGGGGGAAGCAGGTACAGCGGAAGATTTCCTTTGGACGATCTGCTCCTTATAAGGCGAAAAAGTCAGCGCCAGAAAAAAAGGGTGTTTTGTTTGAGGAAGGGGTCTCTCCCTTTTGGCATGTCTCCCCCTTATCATTTCTCAGCGGCAGAAGTGGGGCTGAGTTTCTTGCAAAGTTTTATGGGTCTGGTGTGGGACACTTTTTTCCCCCACCCAGTGGGTATCTTCAGAGGCTAAGGGGGGGAAAATGTGACCGTACAGTAAATTCCATAATTTTTTTTGTCTCTTTTCTTGGTGTTATTTCACTCTGTCGCTACGAACACGATGAACTAACATTACTGTACTTTAGCACCAAAAAAAATAATCATCCCCTTTCTCCGTCTCTGGATAAGAGGAAACTGCCATATTGCCTTTGTTTGCTGTAATCCCAAGGGTTGATAAACTGAAGACCAGAACAAAAATGTGTTTCTTTCTTTTTCTTTTCTTTTTTGCAAAATCTTTATCGGAGGAACCGTCCCAAGCTGGGAAACTTTTTAACTTAAACTTAGAAACTGCTAGGCGAAAGCTGTGGACAGATTGTACTGATTGCATTGCCTATTCATCAACTTTTTGGGGTGGGTGGGACTGCAAAAGTATTTTTCCCCCTTCAAATGTTGGCAGACCACCTCGCTTTGAATCCAAGAAACTGCTGTCAGTTTACTCTTGAGCCGGCCCAGGAAAGTTGGCGTAGTTTAAGATAGATTGGAGTGTGATCTCTTCCTAGCTTCCCAAGCAAAACTAGGTTTAATTGGATATGTCTAGTTTAATGCTAAGAAGGACTAGGGGTGACATGATAGCAGTTTTCCAGTATTTGAGGGGCTGCCCCAAGGAAGAGGGGGGTGTCAACCTATTCTCCAAAGCCCCTGAAGGCAGAAGAAGCAATGGATGGAAACTAAACAAGGAGAGAAGCAACCTGGAATTAAGGAGAAACTTCCTGACAAAACAATCAGTGGAACAACTTGCCTCCAGAAGTTGTGGGTACTCCAACACTGGAAGTTTTCAAGAAGAGATTGGATAGCCATTTGTTTGGAAATTGTATAGGGTTTCCTGCTTGAACAGGGGGTTGGACTAGAAGACCTCCAAGGTCCCTTCAGCTCTGTTCTTTTATTCTATTATTCTCTAGTTCAAACCTTGGAAAGAAATAGCAATAGCACTTAGACTTATATACCGCTTCATAGTGTTTTACAGCCCTCTCTAAGCGGTTTACAGAGTTCAGCATATTGCCCCCAACAATCTGGGTCCTCATTTTACCCACCTCTTGGAAGGATGGAAGGCTGAGTCAACCTTGAGCCTGGTGAGATTTGTAATAACCAATGAAGGAGAGAACCAATCTAGAATTAAGGAGGAATTTCCTAACAGCGAGAACAATTAACCAGTGGGAAAACTTGCCTTCAAAAGTTTTGGGTGCTCCAACACTGGAGGTTTTCAAAAAGAGACCGGACAGCCATTTGTCTGGAATGGGAGAGGGTCTCCTGCTTGTGTGGTGGGTTGGACTAGAAGACCTCCAAGGCCCCTTCCAATTCTGGTTATTCTATTATAATGTTACCAGGAAGTTTTGGAAGGGGGGGGGCAGAAGTTTAAATGGAGAAAGGAGTCCAATCCTCTTTTAGCAAATTAAGGTATCTGTCATACGAGGCGAAACCTATTTTGCAGTTCTTGAGGTTTGGGAAGGCATGTGTGAATAAGGCAGCCGCCAGGAGCTGCCACTCCAGAGGGGCGCCCAAGCTTTGCCAGTCGAAGAAGAAATAATACAAATAGCAGCAGTTGTTTTGTGCAGGACAGCTGGTGCCTCTTGGCACACTTGTCGAGCGAGCGTGCGAGGGAGCACACATGGCCGCAGGGCGACTCCGGCAAATTTGGCCAAGGAGGTCTACCCTAGATGGCGAGGCCAGGAGACCAGCAAAATAGAAATAAAATAAAAATAGGACCGCATGCCTCTTTGGAAACGGTGATTTTCAGCTACGAGCAGAGGACGAGGCTAAGCCTGAAACCGTGGTTCTCTCTGGATGAAATCGGTCGTATAGTGAAGCTTTCATATATATATACATATATATATTTCACGTGGCTCAATGTAAAAGTACAGGCAGTCCTCGCCTTACGACCACAACTGAGCCCAACATTTCTGTTTCAAAGGGAGAGCTTGGTTAAGTGAGTTTTGCCCCATTTTACGACTTTTCTTGCCACCGTTGTTAAGTGAATCACTGCCATTGTTAAGTTAGTAACCCAGTCGTTAAGGGAATCTGGCTTCCCCCGTTGATTTTGCTCGTCAGGGGAGGTCACAAAAAGAGGATCACATGATCCCAGGACCGCTGCGACCGTCATAAATACAAGTCAGTTGCCAAGCATCTGAGTTTTGATCACGTCACCATGGGGACGTTCCAGTGTGAAAAACGCTCATCTGTTGCTTCTTCTCAAGGCCGTTGCAACCTTGAACGGTCACTAAACGAACTGTCGTAAGTTGAGGACTACCTGTAGTCCTCGGTGTACAAAGCAGGACTGGGACCAGAATTTCCCTTGATAAGCAAAATTGGTTGTTAAGTGAGTCCAGTCTGATTTTGTGACCTCTTTTGGCCACGATTGTTAAGCGAATCACTGCAGTGACTTGAATCGCTCTAGTGGTTAAGTGAATCACATGGTCATTAAGCGAAGCCGGCTTCCCCTCTTGGCTTTGCTTGTCGGAAGCCGGCTAGAAAGTTTGCAAACGGTGATCACATGACTAGGAAGATGCTGCAATGGTCGTTAAGTGTGAAAAACGGTCATAATTCCCTTTTCGAGGGCAGTTGTAACTTTGGTCGTTGAACGAATGATTGTAAGTTGAAGCGTATCTCCACGGGGAGGTACAGATGGTCCTCGGCTTACAACAGTTCGTTTAGTGACTGTTCGAAGTTACGGCGGCACTGAAATAAGGGACTTCTGTTAAGATATTCATGAACTGGGAGAGCCATGTTAACAAGGTTAGCCAATGAATAGGCATAGCAACTGAGTCAGCCAATAGGAGCTAACCACTTCTGAGTCTGTGCAGAGAATCAAAACTGGAACTTAAGCTTAAGGCTGAGTGTGGCTCCAGTCCCCACTCTTTGCTCTCTGTCCTCTCTGTACTGCTCTGCTGAAATGAAACTAACTCTCCTGCTTGTGTTTATTTGAAGAAAGAACTCTGCTAATGGTATTGTAAATTCATACATTACTATGTTTATAAAGAAGTTAATGAATCCAGCTGAATCAGTCATCTGTGTGTGCTTCCGTTTGATGTTTGCAACAAACTTTAATAACTTCTGACCGTTTTTCACACTTACGTCCCTTGCAGCATCCCCATAATCATGTAATTGATGCATTCGGATGCTTGGCAACTGCTTCATATTTATGACGGTCGCAGTGTCCCCGGATCACGTGATCAAAATTCAAACGCTGAGCAACGGACTCGTATTTATGACGGTGGCAGCGTCCCGGTGTGTGTGTGTCACGTGATCCCCTTTTGCGACCTTCTGATGAGCAAAATCAACGTGGAAGCCGGATTCACTTAACGACCGTGTCACAAACTTAACAAGTTCCGTGATCCACTGAACAACTGTGGCAAGGAAGGTCGTAAAATGGGGCAAAAGTCACTTAGTAACAGAAATTTCAGACCCAATTGTGGTCGTAAGTCAAGGACTACCTGTAGAGCTAGGTAATTGAAGACTTTGAGTAACACACAGTTGGAGCCTGTGTAATTGGTGCTTTTCTCAAGCTTGGGTGGACTTCAACTCGATCCTAGCTGGGGAATTCTGGGAGTTGAAGTCCACATGTATTAAAAGTTACCAAGTTGGTTGGCTAGGGAATTCTGGGAGTAGAAGTCCTCATGTCTTAAAGTTTGCAAGTTTGGTTGGCTAGGGAATTCTGGGAGTGGAAGTCCTCATGTCTTAAAGTTTGCAAGTTTGGCTGGCGGGGGAATTCTGGGAGTTGAAGTCCACAAGTCTTAAAGTGGCCATGTTTAGAGACCCCTGGCCTTAGAACCTGGGTATCCAAGGCTCAAGTTGACCTCTGAACTCAAGGAAGTAGTTTAGACAAACCATGTTTGCTTGGTCTAACTTTCCTTAAGAGAGATCTATTAAGCAGAAAAACTAGATATTTCTCTATATCCGTGAGCCTATGCCAGGGGTCGGCAACCTTAAACATTCAAAGAGCCATTTGGACCCGTTTCCCACAGAAAAGAAAACACCAGGAGCCACAAAACCCTTTTGACATCTAAAATGAAGATAACACTGCATATATCATTTTTACTTTTATGCTATGTATAAAAAAAAGTATAATGAGTTGCATTTATGAAATCAATGACCTGCTGCAGAGAAAACACATTTTTATTTCTGCATGCAACAAAAACATTTTGAACTCCGGAAAAAAAAAAGATGGGTCGAAAAGCTCAATAAATCACGTGCCGGCGGATGTCGCACATTGGCAGTTGTGACGCATATTTTGAGCGATGGAGCCGCAGCAGAGGGATGAAAGAGCCACATGCGGCTCCAGAGCCGCAGGTTGCAGACCCCTGGCCTATGCTAATGGCAAATTGATACAGATACTCCTCAAGTTATGACATTGGTGTACAGACAGGAAGTTTCAACTTAGAACCATTCATTTAGTGAGCATTCAAAGTTACAACGGCACTGAAAAAAATGATTTATGACCGTCTTTCACACTTACGACCGTTACAGAATCCCCGTGGTCACGTGATTTACATTCAGACGCTTGGTCACTGACTCACATTTATGACGGTTGCAAGTTCCCGGGGTCACGCGATCCCCTTTTGCGACCTTCCGCCCAGCAAAGTCCACGGGGAAGCCAAATTCCCTTAACAACCGTGTGAACTAAGCGACGATTCACTTAACGAACGTGGCGAGAAAGGTCATAAAAAGGGAGGGAAAACTCACTTAACTGTCTCGCTTAGCAACAGAAATTTTGGGCTTCATCGTGGTCGTAAGTCAAAGACTACCTGTCATGTGATTCACTTATCGATTGCAGCGAGAGCTTGTAAAATCGGCTGTGATCCACTTAATAACCAGCTTGTTTAGCGACAGAGGTTCCAGCGGTCTTCGGTCGAGGATTTTAACCGGTTGAGCGTTGTTCTTCGAAATCCAAAGACCCTCTTCTTCGACACACAAAAAAGGAATAATTATTGCTAGAAAACCTGAGTCTTAAAGTTGAGGAGTCAGCCTGGAACTTGTTGCAGGGTAAAAAATATTCTTTTCAAATCTGTTCTGGCAAACTCTCAAACGGACTAAATAGTTCACAGATGTTCTGCGTGCAAACACACCCATGTTTTCCCCTCACTTTCCAGGGTAAGCAGTATTATGCAAATTGCAGAAAAGAAATTACTAAGCGAAAAATGGGAAGGTAGATAAGCTGAAAGGAAAAGAATCGTAGCCAAATGTCGAGTTTGCGTTGAGGCTGTAGATTTTTCTAGATTTAGCACTTAGACTTATATACCGCTTCATAGTGCTTGACAGCCCTCTCTAAGCGGTTTACAGAGTTCAGCCTCTTGCCCCCAACAATCTGGGTCCTCTTTTTACCCACCTCAGAAGGATGGAAGGCCGAGTCAACCTTGAGCCTGGTGAGATTTGAACAGCTGAACTGCTGAACTAGCAGTCAGCTGAAGTAGGTTGCAGTGCTGCTTTTAACCACGGCTCCTTGATTTGCAAAACCATCTTTTTTTTTAATCTACCCAGACCACGTTTACCGTATTTTTCGGAGTATAAGACGCACCTTTTTCCTCCCTAAAAGAGGCTGAAAATTTGGGTGCTTCTTATACCTTGAATGTAGCTTTTTCAAAGCCTTTTTTCCCAGCCCTAACGAGGTGCTAACGATCTTCCTGGCTTCCTACTCCCTCCGAATAAGTTTTTTCCCAGCCCTAAGTCTTTGCAGGCTTGTTTTCATTGCTACTCCCTCCGAAGAATATTTTTTTCAGCCCTAACCAGAGGATAAAATAATGTGCTGAAGCTGAACAGACTAAGGACGCTAGCCAGATGAATACCTGGTGGGTAGATTTTTTCCCCCTATTTTCCTCCCCAAAAACTAGGGTGCGTCTTATACTCCGAAAAATACGGTATATTTTTATATTTAGATTTTAACTACTTGTTTTTTAAGATTCGGACTGATTTGAAAGTGGGTTTAAAAATGACAGGGTAGATGCAAGAATGACTGAGAAAATGATGTTACGCTGCATGTATAAAAGAGATCAGGTGATGTCTTCATAGGTAAAAGGGATATACAGAAAGTCCTCGACTTACAACGGTTCGCTTAGTGACTGTTTGAAGTTACAACGGCGCTGAAAAACGGGACTTAGGACCGTTTTTCACAGTTCCAGCATCCCTGTGGTCACGTCATCAAAACCCGGACAACTGATTCATACTTATGACCATTGCTGTGTCCCAAGGTCACGTGATTCCCACCTTTTGCGGCCTTTTGGCAAGCCAAGTCAGCGGGGGAAGCCAGATTCGCTTAACAACCGGGTTTCTGATTTATCAACTGCAGTGATTCACATAACAACTGTGGCATGCATGGAAGGTCGTAAAATAGGGCAAAATTCACTGAACAAATGTCTTCACTTAATGAAGGAAATGTTGGGGCTCCATTGTGGTCATAAGTCGAGGACTGCCTGTACAAACAACAAACCAAGAGAGTGACCTGGATAATTTTCTTCCATTAGATACAGATCGTCCTCGACTTACGACCTCAATGGAGCCCAACATTTCTGTTGCTAAACGATGACCGTTCTTCAGTTTTGCCCCATTTTATGACCTTTCTTGCCACCGTTGCTAAGTGAATCACGGCAATTATTAAGCTAGTTAGCCTGGTTGTTAAGTGAATCTGGCTTCCACCTTGACTTTGTCAGTAGGTCGTAAAGGGGATCACATAACGCTGTGACCGTCATAAATATGAACCAGTTGCCAAGCCTCTGAATTTTTGATCACGTGACCACGGGGATCCTGAAATGGTCATAGGTGTGAAAAATGGTCATTTTTTTCAGTGCCCTTATAACTCTGAACGGTCACTAAGTAAACTGTTGTAAGTCGAGGACAGCCTGTATTTGCTCACTTAACTACCACAGTTTCGTTTAACATCTGCCGCATTTGCTTTAGCTGCGTGGCCTTCGCTTAACAACGGCCCTCCAAAAATGTAAAATCACATCAGTCGTGTGGGTGCTTCGACTTACAACGGTCATGCCCTACGACAGAAATTCCAGAGTCCTTTATGGTCATGAGTCAAGGACTTCCTATACACTAAACTAGATCTCCCTAATCTACACAAGGTAAAAAAAACACTGAAATTATCATCGTAACGGCCCCATAATCCCTTGTATTGGGGTGGAGTCGGGGCAACTGAATGGAGCTAGCAGAGGGTTTGAGTGGCCGGATGCCCTTCCCTGTTGCCAATGTGGAGTTTTGTTCAGCAGATATATTCTCATTGTGTCCGGAGAGAGAAATATCTGCCTCTACCTAGGATCAAACTCACAGCCTCCTGATTAGGGAGGTGAGAGCGCCACCTCCAGGCCACCGCACCATTCCAGAGTATGTTGCTGACCATACATGTTGAAGTCCTCTCTGCTCTTTTTTCCAGAGGGAATGTCTCTCGATCCACATCGGTCAGGCGGGAGTCCAAATGGGGAATGCATGCTGGGAACTTTACTGCCTGGAACATGGGATTCAGGCGGATGGCACCATTCTGGACAACCAAGCCCCGCCGAAGGCCGTGGCCGAGACAGAGCAAGTGGATTCCTCTTTCGAGACCTTCTTTTGCGAGACGGCCTCCGGGAAGCACGTGCCCCGGGCGGTGTTCGTGGATCTGGAGCCCACCGTCATTGGTAAGAGACTCGACCAAAATCTCTTGGAAGAAGAAGAAGAGCATCTATTGAGGTTCTTCAACAAGGGTTAGAACAGGGGTCCCCAAACTGGGCAACTTTTAAGACTTGTGGACTTCAACTCCCAGAATTCTCCAGCCAGCTATTCTTCTGGGAGTTGAAGTCCACAAGTCTTCAAGTTTATTTATTCATTTATTTATTTAGTGAGATTTATATACCGCCTCACAGTGCAAGCACTCTCTAAGCGGTTTACACCAGTAAGCAATGTATATTTATATATTGCCCCCAACAATCTGGGTCCTCATTTTACCTACCTCGGAAGGGCTGGAAGGTTGAGTCAACCTTGAGCCTGGTGAGATTTGAACCGCTGACCTGCGGATCACAGTCAGCTAAAGTGGCCTGCAGTACTGCCTCTAACCGCTGCGCCACCTCGGCTCTTATTCCAGAGCAACTTCCAAAGTTGCCAAGTTTGAAGACCTCTGGGTTAGAACATAGAATCTTGCAACTGGAAGCGACCTTGGAGATCTTGCAGAACTTCAGAAGTTCTGGGTGCTCCATCCCTGGAGGTTTTTAAGAAGAGATTGGACGACCGTTGGTCTGAAATGGGAGAGGGTCTCCTGGTGTTGAGCCAGGGGTTGGATTAGAAGAGCAACAAAGATGGTTAGGGGAGCTGGAGGCTAAAACATATGAAGAACGGTTGCAGGAACTGGGTATGTCTAGTTTAATGAAAAGAAGGACTAGGGGAGACATGATAGCAGTCTTCCAATATTTGAGGGGCTGCCCCAAAGAAGAGAGGGGTCCACCTATTCTCCAAAGCACCAGAAGGCAAAACAAAGAAGCAACGGGTGGAAACTAATCAAGGAGAGAAGCAACCTGGAACTAAGGAGAAAATGATTGACAGCGAGAACAATCAACCGGTGGAACGGCTTGCCTCCAGAAATTGTGGGTGCTCCATCCCTGGAGGTTTTTAAGAAGAGATTGAACATTTATCTGAAACAATAGAGGGTCTCCTGGGTTGGACTACAAGAACGAATAAGACGGTTAGTGGGCTGGAGGCTAAAACATATGAAGAACGGTTGCAGCAACTGGGTATGTCTACTCTAATGAAAAGAAGAACTAGGGGAGACATGATAGCAATACCCCAATATTTGAAGGGCTGCCCCAAAGAAGAGTGAGGTCAGCCTATTCTCCAAAGCACCTGAAAGCAGGACAAGAAGCAAGGGATGGACACTCATCAAGGAGAGAAACAACCTGGAGCTAAGGAGAACTTTCCTGACAGTGAGGACAATTAACCAGTGGAACTACTTGCCTCCAGAAGTTGTGGGTGCTCCATCATTGGAGGTTTTTAAGGCGAGATTGGACAACCATTTGTCTGGAATGGCCTATGGTCTCCCGCTCCAGCAAGGGGTTGGACTAGAAGACCTCCAAGGTCCCTTCCAAGTCTGTTATTTGGTTAACCCAACCCCTGCTCAAGGCAGGAGCCGGATCTCCTCACCGTCAGGAAATTTCTCCTTAATTCCAGGTTGCTTCTTTCCTTGATTAGTTTCCACCCGTTGCTTCTTCTCCTGCCTTTTGGAGATTAGGTCTGACCCCCTTCTTCTTTGGGGCAGCCCCTCAAGTATCAGAGCACTGCTATCATGTCGCCCCTAGTGCTTCTAGTCATTAAACTAGACATATTCAATTCCTGTAACTCTTAACAGAATAACAGAGTTGGAAGGGACCTTAGAGATCTTCTAGTCCAACCCCCTGGTCAGGCAGGAGACCTATACCATTCCACACAACTAGCTGTTCAGTCTCTTCTTAAAAGCCTCCAGGGATGGAACACCCACAATTTCTGGTGGCAAGCAGTTCCACTGGTTAATTGTGGAAATTTCTCCTGCAATGCCGGCTGGCGGGCCCAAGGGGGAGAGCCTTCTCTGTGGCTGGCCCCGCTCTCTGGAACCAACTTCCACCAGAGACCCGAACTATCCCCACTCTGCTGGCCTTCCGAAAAGCCGTTAAGACATGGCTCTTCCTGCAGGCGGGGGGTAGAGCTTAATTCACTCGAGCTCACCCCCCAAGTATGTATGATGTTGAATGGTTGTTGATTTCTTATATTGTGTTTTAATTTTTATATTGTTTTAATTACTATTTTAGATTTTGGTTGTTCTTGTATTTTTCACTGATGTACGCCGCCCTGAGTCCTTAGGGAGTTGGGCGGCATATAAGAATTCCAAAATAAATAAATAAATAAATAAATAAATTCCAGGTTGCTTCTCTCCTTGGTTAGTTTCCATCCATTGTTTCTTATCTTGCCTTCAGATCCTTTGGAGAAAAGGTGGACCCCTCTCTTCTTTGGGGCAGCCCCTCAAATATTAGAACACTGCTATCATGTCCGTCCGTCCCCAATCCTTCTCTTCGTTAGGCTAGAGATGGCTTATGTGTAGCCTTAGGTAGCCAGGTTTCAATGCTGCCAGTCACTTCTCTGCACCCACGGGACTGCACCCACGGGATGAGGACTTCCTTCCTCATCCCGTGAAGTCCCCTTTCAACTCCCGGCGGCTTCTGTGAAAACGATTGTGCCGTTTTCGTGACAAAAGATGGAAGTGGTTTTTAAACCATTGCCCCCTTTCTTGTTTGGACTTCCCGGCTTAAGACAACAATCGTGAGGTTTCCTGTTGGCGCCTATCACGCTCTGAACAGGGTCCGGTCTGTGTAGCTGTAGAGATTAGGGAAGGTTAGCAAGCCCAGCTCTCTGCAGCCAACAAACAGTTGCAGGAAATGCGGAAGGGGGTGATATTTGCACTTGTGCATCTTTTTGAAATCGCAAGCTTAATTTAAAAAAAAAAAAGAAGAAAAATCCACTATTGCTGGTCCTGAACGGCAGCTTTCCTTAATGTTTCTTGCCTGGTGCCTTTAAAAGGTGCATAAATCTATTTATCCATAGCTGCCTTCAGAAAGCTTTTATGAAGAGGTTCCTTGCTTTTTGTGAAATGTGTATTTATTTCTTTATTAAATGCATGTATTAAATTTAATACAATTTAAATTTCAGTGGCTAAGACGCTGAGCTTGTCGATCAGAAAGGTCGGCAGTTCGGCGGTTCGAACCCCTAGCGCCGTGTAACAGAGTGAGCTCCCGTTACTTGTCTCAGCTTCTGCCAACCCAGCAGTTCGAAAGCACGTAAAAATGCAAGTAGAAAAATAGGGACCACTTTTGGTGGGAAGGTAACAGTGTTCCGTGCGCCTTTGGCGTTTAGGGATGCCGGCCATATGACCACGGAGACGTCTTCGGACAGCGCTGGCTCTTCGGCTTTGAAACGGAGATGAGCACCGCCCCCTAGAGTCGGGAACAACTAGCACATTTGTGCGAGGGAAACCTTTACCTTTACCTTATGAAATTTAACTCCACGCTATTTATTTATTAAATAGCAGGTCTTCTCAATGAAAGCTGGAGAGGAGACTGATCACTGAATATTGAGGGCATTAAGTGATCTTCAATATTGATCCGCAGGAAGTAAGCCGATAACGATACACAACATGATACAATCTGCAGAAAGTTCCAGAAAAATCTGAACTGCAGCACTCCCTGAGCCCTGGTTAGAAAATGGCATTTGACATCCTCAAAATGATTGCCACGAATCTGATGTGAAAACAACAAAGGTTGGGAAAGGTTGAAAAAACCCAATCTACACTACTGATAGAATATTTGTGGTTTAGGGATTGAATGGTGCCGTCCTTGCTGCTCTCTGGGCTTCGTTGGTTCTTGCAGACGTTTCACAACCCAACTAGATAACATCATCAGTTCTGGAAAGGAGTGAGGTGTGTGGAGAGCCGAAGAAGGATAAGGGGAGGAGGAGGAGAGGAGGACTGTGAGGTCCTCTGTGCTTTTTGAGCTTGACTGTTTCCTTCCAGACGTTTCATGAACCGTCTAGGTAACATCAATGCATAGAAGCCTTCAGGCAGAAGTTTACTAGCACTGATGATATTACCTAGTCAGGTCATGAAACGTCTGCAAGGAAACAACCAAACTCAGAGCATTAAGGACCCCACAGTCCTCCTCCTGCTCCTCCTCCTCCACAAACCTCACTCCCTTCTAGCACTGATGGTGTTACCTAGTTGGGGCATGAAACATCCGGAAGAAAACCTGCAAGCTGAGAGAGCACCAAAGACCCCACAGTTGTTGTTGTTGTTATTGTTGTTGTTTCTTCTTCTCCTCTTCTTCTTCCTCCTCCTCTTCCTCCTGCTCTTCTTCTTCTTCTTCTTCCTCCTCTTCCTCCTGCTCTTCTTCTTCTTCTTCTTCTCCTCCTCCTCCTCCTCTTCTTCTTCTCCTCCTCCTCTTCCTCCTGCTCTTCTTCTTCTTCTTCTTCTTCCTCCTCCTCTTCCCCCTCTCCTCCTCCTCCTCCTCCTCCTCCTCCTCCTCTTCGTCTTCTTCTTCCCCCTCCTCCTCCTCCTCTTCCCCCTCTCCTCCTCCTCCTCCTCCTCCTCCTCCTCCTCCTCCTCCTCCTCCTCCTCCTCCTCCTCCTCCTCTTCTTCTTCTTCTTCTTCTTCTTCTTCTTCTTCTTCTTCTTCTTCTTCTTCTTCTTCTTCTTCTTCTTCTTCCTTCTCCTCCTCCTCCTCCTTCCTTCTTCCCTCCTCCTCCTCCTATTACCTAGTTGAGTTGGGTCATGAAACATCCGCAAGGAAACAATCAAGCTCAGAGAACACCCAGGATCCCACACTCTTCCTTCTCTCCACACACCCACTCCTTTCTAGCACTGATGATGTTACCATGTTGGGTCACAAAACGTCAACAAGGAAACCCCAAAGCTCAGAGAGCACCAAGGACCCCACCATTCTACAGTAGAAGCATTCTACTTCACGTTCCTTCTTTTAACCTTTCCCTGTGGCTAATCGACTGGCAATTTCCAAAACTCCCGTTTTGGTGGATGGGGCCCGCCAGCTCATTCTTCTCCCTCTTGGCAGATGAGATCCGCACAGGAACCTATCACTCCCTGTTCCACCCAGAGCAGCTGATCAGTGGCAAAGAAGACGCTGCCAACAATTACGCCCGAGGCCACTACACCATTGGCAAAGAAATCATCGACACCGTCCTGGGCAGGATTCGCAAAATGGCAAGTGACCGTGTCGTTTCCCCCCCCCTCCCCCCCTTTAATGACTGCCATTTGAAGCTTCTTGCCAGAGGCCGATAGGGTGAAATTCCCAAAATTTAAGTTGCATAAGTCTTCGCTGGCGTGGCGGAACGTGGCTTTTCGCGCCAGCGTCTCCTGCGGGAATAAACCTCTCTTTCCCAGTATTGGCAACTTTAAGACCTCTGGACTTCAATTCCCAGAATTCCCCCAGCCAGTTAGAACAGGGTTTCCCAACCTTGGCAACTTTGAGACCCATGCTCCACAGCGATAGAAAGGTCATAAAGGGTCATGCTTAAATCTGGCCAGCGGGGAAGGCCTGGAAATACCAAAGGACCAGCCCGCGGTTCCTCTGCTGGCCAAAATGGGCCACAAGGGGAGGGCGTACGTTTTTGGCTGGTAGAGTACTTCTGGAGGCCAGGGAGGTGAAAAACGGGCCACGCGGGGGCCTCCGCACAACCCGTTTTTGGCCGGCAAGAATGCTTCCCTACCGGTTCGGAAGCACGCACTTTGCGTCTCGCACGCTTTTTCACCCTCTGCGCAGGAGGAGAAGGCCTTGCACATGCGCAGAGGGTTAAAAAAGAAAGAAAATGGCGATGTCCAGGCAGGTGGGCGAAGACTCGCGCTGCCGCCACTGCTGATTCTCCGAACCACCGGCGGCGGCTGCTACCGGTACGCCCAAACTGGGCCGAACCAGTAGTATTTCACCCCTAGGTCAAACATAACCCTGATGCGGCCCTCAATGAAATCGAATTTGACACCCCTGGCCTAGATTGCCTTGAGATGGCACCAATAACCACATTTTTTCTCGTCAACGCAGGCTGACCAGTGCAGCGGCCTTCAAGGTTTCCTGGTTTTCCACAGCTTCGGTGGTGGCACCGGGTCCGGCTTTACGTCTCTCCTGATGGAACGGCTTTCGGTCGAATACAGCAAGAAGTCCAAGCTGGAATTTTCGGTGTATCCCGCCCCGCAGGTCTCCACGGCCGTGGTGGAGCCTTACAACTCCATCCTGACCACTCACACCACCCTGGAGCACTCGGACTGTTCCTTCATGGTGGACAACGAAGCCATCTACGACATTTGCAACCGAAACCTGGACATCGAACGTCCAACCTACACGAACCTCAACCGTCTAATCGGGCAGATTGTCTCCTCCGTCACAGCTTCCCTGAGATTTAACGGGGCCCTGAATGTCGACCTGATTGAATTCCAGACCAACCTGGTGCCGTACCCCCGCATCCACTTCCCCTTGACCACGTACGCCCCCATCATCTCGGCTGAAAAAGCCTACCACGAGCAGCTCTCAGTGCCAGAGATCACCAACGCCTGCTTTGAATTCTCCAACCAGATGGTGAAGTGCGACCCGCGGCGGGGCAAATACATGGCGTGTTGCCTCTTGTACCGTGGAGACGTCGTGCCGAAGGACGTCAACGCGGCCATCGCGGCCATCAAAACCCGGCGGTCCATCCAGTTTGTCGACTGGTGCCCGACCGGCTTCAAAGTGGGCATCAACTACCAACCGCCCACTGTGGTGCCCGGAGGAGACCTGGCTAAGGTCCAGCGGGCCGTCTGCATGCTCAGCAACACCACGGCGATCGCTGAGGCCTGGGCCCGTCTGGACCACAAATTTGACCTCATGTACGCCAAGCGGGCTTTTGTCCACTGGTATGTGGGCGAGGGCATGGAGGAAGGAGAGTTCGCGGAAGCCCGAGAAGACCTGGCGGCTCTGGAGAAGGATTACGAAGAAGTCGGGAGAGATTATGCCGATGGTGAGGAAGAGGAGGCAGAGGAAGATTTTTAGAACCAAAAAATTTGGGCGTAACCAAGAAAATATCCCGTCGGTTAGCATCGGGATTCTCCTGCTTTTGTTTTTTAAATTTACAATCCCCTATTCTTCAAGGACTATAGAACACATTGTACTTGGCTAGAAATCACCCCCTGTATCCGTTTCTTCCTAGTTAGAATGATAAAAAAATAAATAAAAATTAACGCTCAAGTGAGGATTGGGAAATTTCCGAGGTTTGACAAAAGGCATTATGTATGGCTGTTGTAAATCGTTTTCTGCACTGCTTGAACAATTGTGTGAGGGAAATCCCTCGATATTATTATGAGATGCAATAATCCGCTTCTTTGTACTTCATTAAAAAGTTGAAATAGCAATAGCACTTAGACTGATATATCACTTCACAGTGTTCTGCAGGTCCTCTCTAAGTGCTTGATAAAGTCAGTCTATTGTCCTCAACAATCTAGGTCCTCGTTTTACCGACTTCGGAAAGATGGAAGGCGGAGTCAACCTTGAGCCGGTCAGGATCGAACTGCTGGCAGTCGGCAGAGTTTGCCTGCAATATTGCTTTCTAACCACTGGGTCACCACGACTCTTGTTGTAGGAGGAGGGCTTCGTTCCGATGTAGCAATGGAGGTCTCCCAGATTCTGACAAGGGGGTTGCTCTGTCCCACAGAAAGGTTAAATAGTTCCACTGCGGACACTGTACTTATCCTATTTTCCTCTTTAACAATTTCAGGTACAACTAGTCCTTGACTTACAACATTTAGTGACCGTTTGGAGTCACTAAATGAATTCCCAGAATTCTCCAGCCAGGATGTTTTAAGATGGGTGGACTTCAACTGCCAGAATTCCCCAGCCAGCATGGTTTAAGATGCGTGGACTTCAATTCCCAGAATTCCCCAGCCAGCATGGTTTAAGATGCGTGGACTTCAATTCCCAGAATTCCCCAGCCAGCATGCTTTAAGATGGGTGGACTTCAACTCCCAGAATTCCCCAGCCAGCATGCTTTAAGATGCATAGACTTCAATTCCCAGAATTCCCCAGCCAGCATGCTTTAAGATGGGTGGACTTCAATTCCCAGAATTCCCCAGGCAGCAGGCTTTGAGATGCTTGGACTTCTAAAGAACTCTGGGAATTGAAGTCCGTACCTCATGGTTGCCAAGCTTGAGAAACACTGGTGACAAACCAAAAGCCACCTGCAGGGGGCGACTATGGCTCCACCCCGAAAAGTCGCCGAATCCCCCGCGCTCCTTGATGGCGAGGGGGCGTGGAAAACGTGGGCGGGGCTCATGCAAAACAGCAAAAACGGGACGCCTGTTTGACGTTACCAGGGAGGCCGGTCCCACCGCTTGAGCGTCATCCCCGCGAGCCACTGACGTCGGCGAAGGTTGGCCCTGTGGCGACCGGTGACGGGGCGGGATTTCCTGTCCGCGGGCCGAGCGGGGACGCCGAAGTGAGCGGCGGGGAGCCAACCGGCCGCTGCCGTCGCCATGATCAAGAAGTTCGACAAGAAAGATGAGGAGTCCGGTAGGAGCTTCCCCCCCCTCCCACCGCTGAGATTCAACTTGAAACGGTTGTTGGGCAGATTTGAAGAGCCCCTTCCCTTCGGGGCGGTGAGCCCCGTTGTTCCCCGAGAGACCTATCGGCTCCGCCCTTTGGGGGCGTGGCCCGCGCATCCTCTCCTGAGAGGTTCGAATCGGTTAGCTGGGCGTGGTCAGAGAGGGGCGTGGCCAGAGGAGCAGTGGAAAGAGGAGCCTGTTCCCGCTTAGCAATCTTCCCCCTTCCACGTTGCCTGACACAAACCCTGCTTTGCACGTCTGCACGGGCGCTCCGCTGCTGTTTTTTGGGGGGGCATGCAAAGCGGGTCAGCAGATTGGGCCCTCTGGGTCAAGGGGCTCCTGGGGGCCCCTGGGCTGACCGTTCCCTGTGTTTCCTCTGTGCGTTTCTCAGGTGTGTTACTTAGCAACCAGCAATGACACCCCTCCCCAAATAGATGGGGAACGCAGGTTACAGGTGTGTCTCTCTGGGTAAGGGGCGGGGCTAGGGGAAGCTGGGGGGGGGGGCTGAACGGACCCCACCACTCAAGGCTATTGCCTTGGGGTGGGGGTGGGGGAAATGGAAGAAAAAGCCCAGGATTTAAATCCTAGGGGTGGAAAGGACCTTGGAGGTCATCTAGTCCAACCCTCTTATACAGGTGGTTCTCAGTCATGGCATCTTCAGGATAGGTGGATTTCAGCTCCCAGAATTCCCCATTCGCCTTGGATCCATGGGGTCCTCGGGAAGTCTTCTACAGGTGACTCTCAACTTACAACAGTTCATTTAGTGACCGTTCAAAGTTAGAGTGGCCCTGAAAAAAAGGATTTAAGACCATTTTTTCACACTTACGACCGTTGCAGCATTCCCCACGGTCACGTGATTTACATTCCCAAGGTCAGATTCCCCCTATTTGTGACCACCTGACAAGCAAAGTCAATGGGGAAGTGAGACTCACTTCACCTCTGCTGTGATTTGCTAACAATTGCGGCAAGAAAGGTCGTAAAATGGGTCAAAACTCACTTAACAAATTTTTCTTTTCTTTTTTTAAAAATATTTTTATTGAACATTTTTTAAGTTAAAAACAAACACAGAAATTTATGCAATTTCCTTCTTTACAACAATTGCACGTCGCTAAACATTTTAAGTTTTACAATTTTTTCCTCTTCAATTTTTCATTTCATTTTATACATTTATTTCACAATTCTATTTGTATGCATCATATAATAGTGTACTCTATTTCTATCTTATTTTCTATTTCCCTTTTATTTATTTATTATTAATACCACCTAGTAACTCCATTATCCTCTTTCTTAAGTTATTCTCTTACCCTTTGACTCTCTTCTCTAACCACTCATACCACTTTTCCCATACTTTGTAATATTCTGTTTTCTCTTTTTCTTGTATTTCCTTTGTAAGTTTATCCATTTTGGCACACTCTTAAGACCTTTCTAATCAAGTTTTCTTCTGATAGTGTATATTTATTTTTCTAATTTTGAGCATATAATATTCTTTGCAGCCGTTATCACATGTATTATTAGGTAGTTTTTATAGGTTTCAGGCAATATTCCCAATAAAAATATTTCAGGTTTCATCTCTATTTTTTCTTTGGTGATCTCTTCTAATTGTATTTTAATTTTATTCCAATATTGTTTTGCTTTTGGGCAGGTCCACCACAGTGGTAATATGTTCCTTGGGTTTGATTGCATTTCCAACAATTTAACGCTGTCTTTGAGAACATCTTAGCCAACCGTGCAGGTGGGAGGAGATGCCACCTGTAAAACATTTTTGTACATATTTTCCTTATAGGCTACAGACATTGTTAGTTTATAGTTTTTATTCCATAATCTCTCCCATTTATCTAAATCTATATTATAACCAAAAGTTTTGGCCCAAATTATCATATTTTCTTTAACTACTACTTCTTCCAATTTGTATCTCAATAGATAATTATAAACCTTGGTTATCAATTTATCTTCTGTACCTTGTAAAATCTTATCTAATTCATGTTTTTCTTTTTGAAATCCACATTTTTCCAAATCCGTTTTGTATTGTATCTGGACTGTATTTGCATGTATGGCCACCAATCAATGTCTGTACCCTCTTCTTTAATCTCTTCTCTTGTTTTCAGTTCCCCTTGGTCGTCTATTAGATCTTTGTATCTCTTGGTTTTATCGATATTCAATGTATTTGGATATATTTGTGCCTCCATGGGTGATAACCATTCTGGGATTTTTCTATAATGATTATTCTTTATTGTTAACCATGTTTGTAATAGGGCATCTCTAATTAACTTAACAAATGTTTCACTGAGCCGCATAAATGTTGGGCTCATTTGTGGTCATAAGGCGAGAGGATTACCTGTACTAGAGATGTCCAACTTTGACCAATTTAAGATCCATGGACTTCAACTCCCAGAATTCCCCAGCCAGCCATGAATGAATGACTAGGTGTGTTCAATCTTGGCTACTTTTAAGATCTCTGCATTTTAACTCCATGAACGGCTTGCTGGGGAATTCTGGGAGTTGAAGTCCACAGATGTTAAAGTGGCCAAGGTTGGACCCAACTACGGTAGTATTCATTCATGGCTGGCTGGGGAATGCTGGGAGTTGACGTCCACTGGTCTTACAAGGGCCAAGGTTAGACACCCTTGCCTTATGCAATCCTGGTTAAATGGTTGTTTATTTTTGAAACCTTCCAATGATGGAGCATTCACACCTCTGGGAAGCAGTGACACCCATTACTACTTCTCCTGTTTCCAGGGGTCTTGGAAGAATCACTTTTTCTCAATCATGGCAACTTCAAGATCGAATGGACTTCAACTCCCAGAATTCTCCCCATGCATCGGAGGTGTGCCTTTATGGGCCATAATTGTTTGCTAGTTGTGTGCCTGCCAACAACCTCAGGACACACAGCTCTATAACAATCATAGAACAGCCATTAAGTCACAATAAATCCTGGCTGGGGAATTCTGGGAGTTCTTCAAGCAGATGAAACTGTGAAACATTGCCATTCTTCTTCTTCTGCCATATCCGTCATCGGACGTTGGCGATCATGTTGGCGATCCTATTTTTGTCAACAGCCGCACGAAAAAGGGCGGCTGAGTTTTGTCCAAACCGGTCCCTTAGATCTGGAAGCCATGATTGTTCTTCTTCTGCCTGGACCTTGTTTGCCTTCAATCTTTCCCTGGAGGATTAAGTGAAGGATGGCGTATTTTTCCAGGTGTCGCTTCACATGCCCGAAATATTCTAAGTGCCGCTTTTTTTACGGTTTTGATGATTTCCCTTGGCTTTCCCAGGCGGCTTATCCCCTCCTGATTTCTGATTTTGTCAACCCAGATTATACGTAACAGCCGCCTGTAAATCCACGTTTCAAATGCTTCTAAGTCTCCTCGAGGGGCTTTCTGTCCAGAGACCGACTCTCCGCTCCGCAGAGCAGGATAGAAAAGATGCAGCATCTGACAAGCCTGGTTTTTCAATCTTAGGCTTACGTCGTGACTGCAGAAGGCCTTGTTCATTTGGAAGTTCATTTGCTGTTCGAGCTTTCTCTATCCTTGTTTTTACTTCAGTGGTCATGTTCCATAGACACTACTTAAATGCAATTACATTCAACTTCCTATTATGTTTTTCCTGCCATGTAAAAACTCTCATTTTTATATGTTACACAATCTCTGGTAAAGGCTCTACTTTGATTGATCAGCAATCACGTAGCTTTCCTGCAGGACGATCTGTCCTCAACCTGGCCCTTCAGGTCTTCTAGGTGCAACAACCATGAAGAATGAGGACTACACATAATTTCCAGTTCAGAAGATTTATTACTCATGTCTATCCACAAGAATCTAGTCAACCAACGGCCAGCACTGAATTGGCTCTAGATGAAAGTCAATGTAATTCAAGGGGAATTAAATTCGGAGCCTTTGTGATAATGTAACGATTCCAGGCTGATTCCTCTTTTGACTCCACCCCTAGGCTCTGTTGCTTCTTTTCCTATAACCTTGATGGTGAACCTATGGCACGCGTGCCACAGCTGGCATGCAGAGCCCTCTCTGCGGGCATGCGAGTCATCACCCAGCTCAGCTCCACCGCGCATGCGCACCTCCCACAGGCCAGCTGATTTTCAGGATGCAGGGGGTGTAGGGCGCATGCAGGAGATGCGTGCAAATGCATGGGGGTTGCACATGCATGTGCGGGGGCGGGAGCAGTGCCCCCCTCCCACGGCCCATTTTTGGTCCCAGGAGGCTGCAGGGAGGCCTGCTAGGCCCAAAACAGAGGGCAGGGTGTCATGCGCGAGGGAGCATGGGGGGGGGTCGCATACACATGCGCCAGGGGGAGCGGGGAGGTCATGCACACATGTGCAGAGGGGCTGCATTGCATTATGGGTGCCGGCACGGGCGTTTGTTACGTGCACGTGCTTTCAGCACACGACGAGAACATGGTTAGCCATCACTGTCCTATAACATCTTCCATGTTTGAGCAAAAGCAGACCCTCTCTAGCCTGGCCCCTTCCCCAAAGAAGGCCCCTGACTCTTGGATTAAGAGAGAGGGACTGGCCCGAAATCCCCCAGATAATAGCCTCCAGGGCTCAAATTAGACTTGAGCTCCCATCTTCTCAATCTTAATGAAAACAACTACAAATGAGGGTCCCAAAAGTGCTTTTTCAAGAGGCAACTGGATTTTCTGGGATTTTTAAAGACATTTCCCTGCTTATCCAAGCAGCTTCCTCAGTTCTGACTGAATGGTGGAGGATGGAAGGATTAATATTTCTTGCAGACAGCTGGTCATTTGCATCCTTTTTGATAATCATTGAGGCCACTTGGAGGTTTATCTGTGTCCTCAGGGTCACCTGAGTGGTGCAAATGGGGGTGGAGCCTTCTTGGAACTGCTGAAAGGACTGTGTTGTAGACTGGAGATAGATGATGTTGTATCCCTCCCCCTCTGTTAAGAGGGGGCTGTTTAATTTTGACATAGATGGCCTCTCTGACCCCTCTTTCAAACCAGCGGTCCTCTCTGTCCAAAATGTGGACTTTGCTGTCTTCCAAAGAGTCGCCTTTGTCTTTCAAATGCAGGTGAACTGCTGAAACTTGTCCCGATGGCTTTCTTCTCCGATGTTGTGCCATGCGTTCGTGAAGCGGTTGGTTTTTTTTACAAATGAGAGTCCCCAGGTTCAGATGCCATCCACACCTGCCTGTTTGGGGTCACAAGGTCCTTGCATGGCAAACATTGCCAGGCAACATATTACTAAAACTCATTTTCATGACCTTTCACCGGGTGAAACAGTGCATCATAAGGCAGCCATTTTGGAACCAAGGTATCCAATGGGCTACTGTACAGAGTGTGTCCAAATCCTGGGATCTGTTATTCCCCAAGGAATGAAATTTGGGGAAATGGTGGCTGCTTCGGGTGCTGCTGGTTGCTGCTTGTAGTCACGCGATCTTCATTTTCAACGTTCTGTGACAGTTTCCCAGCCACTCTCGCAATCCCTCTGTCACGGTGTGATTTATTGTCAGTTGTATGTATATGCAGGGAGCTGCATCCCTATCTAATATAATGGTACATTCCTGAGCACGTGATTGATATGTTCTTGTACGCATGTGTGCATTCCTAAATCTCCATTCTTCCTTCCTTCTTACTTGACTCTTGACTGGGAGAGTCGCATTTTATAGCAGAGATGTAAACAATGAGATTTTATTGTTTTTGTACCGAAATAAATATTTTAATTAGACTTTTAAACTCCGGCTTTATTTCTAATGTCTGAATTCCGGGAGAAAGATCAAACATCGCCTCTGTGAGATTAATTCTCACTCCGACACCCTCTTTGTCACGTAGTGAATATTGTCAGTTGTATGTCTATGCAGGGTGATGCACCCCTATCCTAATATTATGGTACATTCCAATACAGGCAGAACATGTGATATGAGTTGTACGCACATGTGCATTCCTGATTCTCATTCTTTCTCTTGTGGTTTGATTCTGACCGGGAGCGGTCGCATTTAATTAGCAAGAATGTAATTATTCAGAATTTATTGTTTTTGTACCGAAATAAATATTTTTATTAGACTTTTAACTTCGGCTTTGTTTCTAAATGTCTGAGTTCCGAGAGAAAGATCAACATCGCCTCTATGGAGATTTATTCTCCTTAACACTCTTTCCCTCTGATACTTGTACAGGTAGTTCTTGACTTACCGCAGTTCATTCAGTGACTGTTCAAAGTTTCAATGACCCTGGAAAAAATGACTTATGACCGTTTTTCACACTTAGGACCGTTGCACAGCGGCCCCACGGTCACCTGATCAAAATTGGGTTGCTTGGCCACTGGTTCATATTTGTGATGTTTGTAATGTCCTGAGGTTATGTGATCATTTTTTGTAATTTTCCGACCAGGAAAGTCAATGGGGAAGCCAGATTCACTTAACTGTGTTACTAGAAGTCCTCCAAGGTCCCTTCCCTGCTCTGTTACTCTGTAGTTCAAGCCTTGGGAAGAAAAATTCATGAGGCCAAGACGGCCTGCTTTGCCTCATCACCGTCATGTACAACTCCTATTGCTCGCGCATTTTCACATTGCAAAGCAGCATCCATTCCGTGGGGATGGGACCCTTTGACGGGAAGGTCTCACCTGGCATTGCTGAAAGTATCTAAGGAAGCTTCTCAAATCCCTCTTGTTTGAAATGTCATGGACTCACGTCATGCACTCTTGTCTCCTTCAGGTAGCGGCTCGAACCCTTTCCAACATTTGGAAAAAAGCGCGATTCTCCAGGAGGTATGGTGGAGTCGTCTTTGACTTTATTTTGTGTGGTTGTTACTGTCGCTATGGCCGTCCATCTCTGGTTAGTGTGCCAACAGATCGCTATTTATTTTTGTGTGTAATTGCTTGAAGATGTCAGGACTTCAACTCCCAGAATTCCCCAGCCAGCGAATGCTGGCTGGGGAATTCTGGGAGTTGAAGTCCAGACATCTTCAAGTTGCCAAGGTTGGGAAACACTGTTTTAACCACTTGTCAGTGGACTTCCAAGTTCTCTCCCCTGACCCTCTCGATCAGTGGTTCTCAACCTTCCTAATGCCGCAACCCTTTAATACAGTTCCTCATATTGTGGTGACCCCCAACCATAAAATAATAAAATTATTAGGAAACTTAGGGGTGGGTTCTAACTTACCTCGCTGCCAGTTCGCTTCCTCCTGCGCTGCGTGGCCACGCTGCGTGGCCACGCCTCGTGGGCGCTTTGCGTGCGCACGTAAGCGCAGTGCCGAATTTATTTTAGAAAAAATTGGGGGGGGAAGCCGGAAACAAGATGGCGACGCATGCGCAGTGCCGGAAATTCGGCTTCTGCGCATGCTCAGAAGTTCCCAGATTTTTTTTTTGTTTGCAGTAGTCTATTTGCATGTGGGTGGACCCGCCTGGAGACGGATAGAGGAGCGGTGTCTCGGTTCCTAAGACCATCGGAAATATGTGTTTTCCAATGGTCTTAGGTGACCCCTGTGAAAGGGTCGTTCGACCCCCCAAAGGGGTCGCGATCTACAGGTTGAGAACCGCTGATCTAGATAGACCAGGGGTGTCAAACTTAATTTTATTGAGGGCCACATCAGGGTTGTGTTTGACCTCGGGGGGGGGGGGGAGGTGGGCGTGGCCAGGGTGGGCCTGGCCAGCTTGACGTCAATCGTGTCGGGGGCGTCTGTGGTGGCCCGAGCACTCCGCCAGTGAAAACGGGCTTCCCGATCTCTGTTTTTGCTGGCAGAGAGTGGCAAGAGGTCGTCGTGGCCGAAAATGGAGCCTGCGGGGGCCGCGCGCAACCCTCCCGATCTCCGTTTTCGCTGACAGAGGCACCACAGGCCGGTTCTTCACTGTTTCCAGGGTGACCCTGCAGGCCGGATCTGGCCCGCGGACCTTGAGTTTGACACCCCTTTCTCTGAACTCCAGTGTATCCATGGCTGTTTCAAAGAGTGGGGTCCACAATTGGACTCAGAGTCCCACGAGAAACATCAGCAAGAGGGGGACCCCGTCTTCCCTGAGTTCGACTCTACGCTTCTGTTCCTTCATCCGAAGTCGCGTTTCCTCCGGTCTAAAGTCCTAGATTTTTTCTCTCTCCCTCCCCAGGCTCGTCTTTTCAACGAGACGCCCATCAACCCACGAAGATGCCTGCACATCCTAACCAAGATCCTATACCTCTTGAACCAGGTAAAGGCAGCCGGTCCAGGGCAGGATGGTTGCGGGGTTGCGCTTCTCCGTCTGGGCCAGCCTGTGGGGAGGAGGGGAAGGCGCTGGGTGGGGGAGTTATTGCAGCCCCCCTGAAATTGGGGACCAGGACATCATTCCCATTTTAAGTGGAAGCACAAGGAATTGGGGTAATCTGCGTCCCCGCTCCCCAAGTAGCAATAGCAATAGCACTTGGACTTATATAACACTTCATAGTGCTTTTACAGCCCTCTCTAAGCGGTTTACAGAGTTCAGCATATTGCCCCCAACAATCTGGGTCCTCATTTTACCGACCTCAGAAGGATGGAAGGCTGAGTCAACCTTGAGCTGGTGAGATTTGAACAGCTGAACTGCTGAACTAGCAGTCACTGAAGTAGTTGAATAAGGGTTGCAGATAAGTCCTGATGCAAACGGGACAACCTGGCTTAGCCCCCTCCGTTGACATACACCCCCGCTGGATTTCAAACAGGACCCTCCTCAATTTTGGGGTTCCTCTGAATATGCATTCCTCTTGTCCCTTTCTGCAGTTCATTACTTCTGTCTTGTCGCTCTTTGGAAACGAAGAGGGTGGTTTTATATATTCATTTTCTTCCCGCCTTTATTCTTTTCATAAATCATTCAAGGCGGCCAACACACCAAATAACCCTTCCTCCTCCTCTTTTCACCATAACAACAACCCTGTGAGGTGGGCTGGACTGAGAGAGAGAGGGACTGGCCCAAAGTCAACCAGCCAGCTTTCATGACGAAGGCAGGACTAGAACTCACCATCTCGTTTTAGTTGGCCCAAGGTCACACAGCCAGCTTTCATGCCTAAAGTGGGATTAGAATTCCCCTGTCGCCTGGTGATTAACCCAAAGTCACCCAGTTCGCTTTGATGCCTAAGGTGGGACTAGAACTCCCCGTTGCCTGGTGATTCGCCCAAAGACACACATCCAGCTTTCATGCCTAAAGTGGGATTAGAATTCCCCTGTAGCCTGGTGATTGGCCCAACATCACCCAGCTGGCTTTAATGCCTAAGGTGGGACTAGAACTCCCAATCGCCTGCTGATTGGCCCAAAGTCACCCAGACGGCTTTAATGCCTAAAGTGGGACTAGAACTCCCAATCGCCTGGTGATTGGCCCAAAGTCACCGAGCCGGCTTTAATGCCTAAGGTAGGACTAGAATTCCTCGTCGCCTGGTTGGCAACCACATCTATATTTTTCTACCCCTGAAACACCTGCATAGACGGATCCATTAAATCGACAGGAAGTGAAATCGAGCCAAGGTCGTCTTTACCTGTAGACTAATATTCTTGATGTTTGATGTGTATCACCTTAGCATTAGTGGCCCCTGCTGCAGTCCAGAAGCTGGTGTGAAATTGACTGGGTCTGTTTTGGTTTCCTTTGTGGGGCGATCCCATCATTTGAGACCAGGAGAAAGGACAATGGAGTCTAGCAGTTGAAGGAATAAAGTGTTCGCTCTTTGCTTGTCTTTTTTAGGGTGAGCATTTCGGGACAACGGAAGCCACCGAAGCCTTTTTTGCAATGACAAGATTATTCCAGTCCAACGATGTGAGTGATTTCTTCAGGGATTTCTCCTGGTTTTCCTGTTCCTGGGTTGGGGGCTGCTGGCAGAGTCCTTAGGGCTGTCCAAGCAGGGGGTTTCCAACCATGACCACTTAAGCAGGGGGTTTCCAACCATGACCACTTAAAAGACTTGTGGACTTCAACTCCCAGAATTCCCCAGCCAGCCTTGCTGGCTGGGTAATTCTGGGAGATGAAGTCCACAAGTCTTCAAGTGATCAAGGTTGGACCCCCGTGCTCGAAGGCCCTTCGAGAGGTCTTGTGGACCACAAATGATAAAACGGCAGTGGCTCAGCAACCCCTTGGAAAATTCAACTTTAATTGTCGTCTTTCCGCAGCAAACCTTAAGGAGAATGTGTTACCTTACCATCAAAGAGATGGCCAACATCTCAGAAGACGTGATCATCGTCACCAGCAGGTATCTGGCTTTTGATTCTGGGGCTAGAAGCATCGGTATTTCAGCTAGAATGGGAATGGGAATGGGAATGGGAATGGAAGAGAAGAGAAGAGAAGAGAAGAGAAGAGAAGAGAAGAGGGAAGGGAAGGGAAGGGAAGGGAAGGGAATAGAATAAGATTTAGAATAGAATGGAGTAAGATTTAGAATAGAATAGAATAGAATGGAGTAAGATTTAGAATAGAATAGAATAGAATAGAATAGAATAGAATAGAATAGAATAGAATAGAATAAGATTTAGAATAGAATGGCATAGAATAGCATAGAATATAGAATAGAATAGAATAGAATAGAATAGAATATAGAAGAGAGCAGAAGAGAATAAACAGAGTTGGAAGGGACCTTGGAGGTCTTCTAGTCCAACCCTCTGCCCAGGCAGGATAGCCTACAACAATTCAGACAAATGGTTATCTAATCTCTTCTTAAAAACTTCCAGTGTTGGAGCATTCACAACTTCTGGAGGCATGGGATGAAGAATCTAGGAGGAGTGACTCTCTTTGCTACCCAGAAGCCTATAGATCACATTCCAGAATCTGTTCGCTCACCAAGGGATTGCCTTCTGCAGGTTGAAACAAGCTGCATCCGGTGCCTCCTGAAGGACCGATTATTCTGCCTAAGGCACATTGCAATCACAGCTCGGTCTCCCGGGCACCCTTAAAAAATCCAAGCAGACACATTTATCCTGGGAAAGTAACATTTCCCCCTGTTTTAATACTTTAATTAAGCTAACAGAAAATTTACAAACTAGAATACAGGCTGATGAGAGATCGTTTGATGCAGTGGATAAGGCATCAGACTAGAAAGTGGGAGACTGTGAATTCTAGTTCTGCCTTAGGCGTGAAAGCTGGCTGGATGTCTTTGGGTCAATCACCAGGAGACAGTGAGTTCTAGTTCTCACCTTAGGCATGAAAGCCGACTGGGTGACTTTGGGCCAATCACCAGGAGCCTGGAAATTCTAGTCCCATTTTAGACATGAAAGCCAGCTGGGTGGCTTTGGACCAATCACAAGGAGATGATGCATTCTAGTTTCACCTTAGGAAGAAAGCGAGCTGGGTGGCCTTGGGCCAGTCACTTTCTCCCAGCCGTAGGAAGGAACCAATGGCAAACCCACTTCTGAAAAGAAACCTTGCCAAGGAAACTCCAGGGACTTGTCTGCCTGAGGAATTCTGGGAGTTGAAGTCCACACACCTTGGGAAAGACTGCTTTAGAGTAACAATTGCAATGGATCTCAGAAGTCACCAAATAGGATTGCAGGACAAAAATCTCCTGGCTGCATTTCATACCAGCTGAAGCTTCCAAGCTGTCCAAGGGCTGCCCCGGGCAGGACCCATGGCAGTAATCTAGCTTCAAGATATCTAAAGTACAGATGGCTGAACCCCAAGCCTCCTGGCCTCTATGTTAATACGAGTCCCAAATGTGCTTTTTTTCAAGAGGCAACTGGACTTTGTGTTTTTTCTTTGAAGACGTTTCGCTTCTCATCCAAGAAGCTTCTTCATCTCTCACTGGATGGTGGGGAATGGAAGGATTTATATTCCTTGCAGACAGCTGGTCATTTGCATCCTTTTAGAGGGTCATTGAGGCCACTTGGAGGTTTGTCTGTGTCATCTGAGTAGTGGAGCCTTCTTGGAACTGCTGGAAGGATTGTGTTGTGGAGCTGTGTTTTCCGCAGGATGTTTCTGCCCTGTAGAATCCAAGAAGGCTCCACACCCATTTGCACCACTCAGGTGACCCTGAGGACACAGACAAACCTCCAAGTGGCCTCAACGACTCTCTAAAAAGGATGCAAATGACCGGCTGTCTGCAAGGAATATCAATCTTTCCATTCTCCACCATCCAGTCAGATCTGAGGAAGCTTCTTGGATGAGAAGCGAAACGTCTTCAAAGAAAAACCAGAAAGTCCAGTTGCCTCTTCAAAAAGCACCTTTGGGACAACCACGACCTGGATGACTGTGAATCTCCATAGATTAATACGAGCTTTGTCTTCTGTGTCCTAGCCTAACTAAAGATATGACAGGGAAGGAAGACGTTTACCGAGGCCCGGCGATTCGAGCCCTGTGTCGGATCACGGATGTGAGTACAGGATTTTTCCAATTGTGAAAGAGGATGATGAAAAAACTAGGGATATTTTGGTTCACGGATGAGATTTTGAACCCCTGCTAAATGCTGGGGGGTATCCGGAGATCTTACCCGCAGTTTCAGTGTCTTTTACAGGTAGTCCTCAACTTACGACCACAGTCGACTACGGTTGGGAGTCATGACGATTGTAAAGCAGGCCATCGCATGACCCATCCGATTGTCTAACCTTGTGTTGGCGTGCTTCTTAATCAAATCACCCTGGCCGTTAAGCGAATTGGTGGCCATTAAGCAAACCCATTATTTTCCATGGGGCGTTTTTGCCAAAAACGCCAGAAGACCAGTTTTCAGAAAAATGTCAGAATTTGTTGTCACGTCTCCGCAAATCTTTTTTTTTTTTTTTTTTTTTGGGTGAACAATTGCTGAATACAAAGACATATTGCTGAATTTCATAACTGGCTCCTAAAGTATTTTTTCTGGGGTCTGTTGTATCTTTGATTGGTTGCTAAGCAAGCTGTCATAAGTCGAGGACTACCTATAGACAGATGGGTACTTTTGGCAAGCTTAAAAGTTTTCCCCAAACCAGCATCTTCTGGAGGTGTTGAATCCTTTAGCTAAAAGCTAGTCAGTAGCCTCTTAAGCAGGGGTGGGATTCTACCGATTCGCATCGGTTCGGGTGAACTGGATGCTCCGACGATCAGGTTTTACTCACCTATATCTTCTGTAAGTTAATTTTTTTGTTAAACTTCGCCAGGTACCACCTATGCCAGTGTGCGATCACCGAACTGGTTGTTAAACCGGCACGATCCCACCACTGCTCTCAAGGACACAAGCAGCCATGGAATCATAAATAAATGCAGGCGTAATTTCTATTTATTCTAAGTGTAAATAAATCCTAATCCCTAAATGGTTGGAAGGGACCATGCTTGTTGTCTAATTCGATGTTTCTCAACCTTGGTTATTTTAAGATGGGTGGACTTCAGCTCCCGGAATTCCCTAGCCAGCATGGCCAGTTGGGGAATTCCGAGAGCTGAAGTCCAGCCATTTTAAAATGGCTGAGGTTGGGAAATGCTGGTTTAGAGGAGGGGTCGCTGAACTTGGCAACTTGGAAGACTTGTGGACATCAACTCCCAGAATTCCCCAGCCAGCCAATATGGCTGGCTGGGGAATTCTGAGAGTTGAAGTCCACCCATCTTAAAATGGCTAAGGTTGTGGTCTGTTTTCCACCGGCCCCCCCAGCAGCCAAATCAGAGGAGGAGGAGGAGGCGTGGGAATCAGGGTCAGCATCAAGGCAACCTGAGAGCTCCAAGGGGGAAGAGGGAATGGAGTTATCAGAGAGAGAGAGAGACAGAGGCAGAGCCTGGGCCGTCCGTCAGCCCTCAGATGAAGAGTCAACAGCCCCCAGGTCTGGAGGTGGCTGATGAGGAAGAGGAAGAATAGCTGGGTCCAGTGCCTGATGCCCGGATGCGCAGAAGGCAGAGGAGAGGAGAGCAGTGGAAATCTATGGGCCGGTCCTTGGGACGGAAGAGCCACCGCTGCTAGCGAAGCCCCACCCGAGCTCTGAGGATAAAAGGCATGGGGCAGAGATGAATAGGTGGGGCAGACAACTATTCTTCTCCCCTGCCGGACGGACTTGTTAGCCTGAGGTGAGAGAGGAACTTTTTGCCGGGGCTGCCGGCGCTCCTAATAAAGGAATCATTGCTTCAACTATAGAGGGTTTGTCGTGTTTGGGGAGCTGGGTCAGAACAGAAACACTAAATTGCTGGCTGAGGAAATCTGGGAATTGAAGTCCACAAGTTGTCAAGTTTGGACTTCCCTGGTTTTAGAGGCTTGTTTCCGCAAATGTGAAGGACTAGAAACTTATCTTTTAAATCAGACGGCGAATAACCTCAGCCAAAAAAATTACTCAGTTTTGTTTTGTGAAGTACTAAAGAGCCTCAAGTGAATGTAATTCCATTTTCTTTAATTTCTGGCCAATGTGCCATCTGAAAGTCTGTCTCACCTCCAGACTTCTCGCTTTCCCAGGGAACAATGCTCCAGGCCATCGAGCGATACATGAAGCAAGCCATTGTCGACAAAGTCCCCAGTGTGTCCAGTTCTGCCTTGGTGTCGTCCTTGGTAAGTAAAGAAGGCCAGAGCTCTCGCACCCGTGATCTAAATCCGAATTCTCGGCAACCGGCATGTATTTTCGACAAGCAAAGTCGACGAGGAATCCGAATTTGCTTAACACGTGATTCATTTAACAACTGGGCCCTATCTAACAAAACGAAATTCAGTGTAGAGAAAAGGAAGGTTTTTTACATTTAGGCAAGAAAAACCAAATGTCTCGGGGTGCGAGACGCTATTCCAGGCGGTGCAAAAACTTGGGTTTAGAAGTTTCAAAATGATAGTGTGTAGCAATAGCAATAGCACTTAGACTTATATACCGCTTCATAGTGCTTTACAGCCCTCTCTAAGCGGTTTACAGAGTTCAGCCTATTGCCCCCAACAATCTGGGTCCTCATTTTACCCACCTCGGAAGGATGGAAGGCTGAGTCCAACCTTGAGCTGGTGAGATTTGAACAGCTGAACTGCTGAACTAGCAGTCAGCTGAGGTAGGTTGCAGTGCTGCTTTTAACCACTGCGCCACCTCGGCTCCTGTATGTATAATGATATGCATATAATTATTTATTTTTAAGGGGTGTGAGAATATATCAGAAGCGCTCTAGGGGTGCAGGGGTATAGAAAAGGTTGGGAACCCTTGGCATAGGTGGTACCTGGCTCAATTGTAGTAATTCTGAGAGGGATCTTGGAGTCCTGGTGGACAACCATTTAAATATGAGCCAGCCGTATGCAGCAGCAGCCAAAAAAGCCAATGCAATCCTAGGCTGCATTAACAGAGGGATAGAATCAAGATCACGTGAAGGGTTAATGCCACAATATGATGCTTTGGTAAGCCCACACTTGGAATTAAACTAGACCTACCTAATTCCAGCAAGCATTTTTATATATTTTAGCCTCCGGTCCCCTAATCATCTTGGTTGCTCTTCTCTGCACTCTTTCAAGAGTCTCCACATCTTTTTTTTTTTAAACATTGTGACGACCAAAACTGTATGCAATATTTCAAGTGCGGTCTTACCAAGGTATTTGGTAGTTCGCTTCCTCCCGTGCCGCATGGCCGTGCCACATGGGCGCACGCGCTTTGCGCAGTACCAAAAAATCCAAAAAGCCGAAAACAAGATGGCAACGCATGCGCAGTGCCGGAAACTCGGCTTCTGCACATGCTCAGAAGAAAAAAAATAAGAACAAAATTTCAATAAAAATAAATTTAAAAAAAAGATGGCAGCGCCCACGGACCAGCACCGACCGAACTGGTTCCGTGATGTCATCGTGATGTCGCCAGCGGGTCGCTATCGGTTCGGGCAAACCGATCCGAGCCCACCTCTGATACAGTGTCCTCCTGGTTTGGAGATGCAACCCTTCCAGATGAATCTCTCTTGTCCTTCAACTTCCAGACTCTTAAAACCCCCTCCCCCAAAGCACATCACTTGATTGACATGATTGAGGATTAGGTATTATTAACCCAGATTAGTTTTGGCTACAGCCACAGCTGAGATTTTTGATTCTTGGCCCTCTTTTCCAGCATTTGATGAAGGTCAACTACGATGTGGTCAAGAGGTGGATCAATGAAGCCCAGGAAGCTGCTTCCAGTGACAACGTCATGGTGCAGGTAGGGATTCCCCGGAGCAGGGGTGGGATTCTGGGAAGCTTTCTGGACCCAGCCTGAAAGTTGGAACATATTTGGAGGCCTCCTGGTCAGTCTACCTTACTTCACTTGATGCCTTCTCTGCAGATAGCAATAGCATTTAGACCTATATACATAGACCTTTATAGCCCTCTCTAAGCGGTTTACAGAATTAGCCTTTTGCCCCCAACAATCTGAGTCCTCCTTTTACAGACCTCGGAAAAGGTGGACGGCTGAGTCAACTTTGAGTCAATCAGGACTGAACTCCTGGCAGTAGGCAGAGCTAGTCTGCAATACTGCATTCTAACCACTGTGCCACTATGGCCATTCCTTCCTTCCTTTCCTTGAGCCATTCAGAATCGAACTGCTGGCAGTCAGCAGAATCCGCCTGCAATACTCCATTCTAACTACTGCGCCACCACAGCTTAGATAAATAGATAGATAGCTGGATGGATGGATGGATAGGTAAATAGATGGATGATGATAGACAGATGGATAGATAGATAAATAGATGGATGAGATGAGAGAGAGATTAGATAGATGATGATAGATAGATAGATAGATAGATAGATAGATAGATAGATAGATAGATAGATAGATAGATAGATAGATAGATAGATAGATAGGACAGATAAATAAGATAGATAAGAGATAGATAAGATAAATGATAGATAGATAGATAGATAGATAGATAGATAGATAGATAGATAGATAGATAGATAGATAGATAGATAGATAGAGTTAGCAATAGCAATAGCACTTAGACTTATATACCGCTTCATAGTGCTTTACAGCCCTCTATACCAGTTTACAGAGTCAGCCTCTTGCCCCCAACAATCTGGGTCCTCATTTTACCCACCTCGGAAGGACGAATCAACCTTGAGCCGGTCAGGATCGAACGGTTGGCAGTCGGCAGAATTAGCCTGTAATACTCCATTCTACCCACTGCGCCATCCGAGCCCTTTATTGTTGGTTTACATCTGCCATCATTCTCAGACAGCTCAACACTGGTTAAGAATCGTGTGGGCTCTCATCACAAAGTCAGTAGTGGAGGAGCTGCGTTCACACATTCTAGGTCAGGGGTGTTAAACTCAAGGCCCGCAGGCCGGATCTGGCCCGCGAGGTAGTTAGAACCGGCCTGCGGAGCTGTCCTGGAAACCGTGAAGGACCATCCCACGGCACCTCGAACGGACGCTGATCTTCAACCTGATGGGGGCCATCCGGACCAGACCATTCCTCTGGTGGAAAAGGGTTCGGCACTCGCCCTGGTCTCGCCTTTCTTTGCTGGAGGCAATGGATCCACCCAGCCCACCACAGGCACCCCCAGCCACGTGACGTCAAGCTGAACACGCCCACACTGCCCCCCGCCCCCAAGGTCAGCCACAACCCTGATACGGCCCTCAATGAAATTGAGTGTCAGGATTCCAAGTAACGCCCCCAACTAAGTAAGACTCCGAGGCAGGCATTTCCTCAAAGCTCCATTTTATTAGAGATGTCATATTGGCACATCTGGGAAAACCCGAATCTGAAACCTCCCGGGTTTTCCCCACCCAAGGGAAAGTCAGACTCCCTTCCTCTTCTACACCCACACGTCCATCGCATGGTCCAATCAATCCACCATCCCAACTGGAGTTGCTTCCCAGTCACGCCTCTCCTGGTGCAGGCTGAACGTCCTTGACTCCCAGAGGGAAGAATGTCGCCCTCGTGGCTGTACATCTCACCCCGTCGCCATCCACCACCCCCCTCCCAGTTCCCACATCATGACCATCCACCAAGTGTGGCAGCCCAGAAGATCCAAAGAAAAAGATGGCCTCTGGGGCTGAGATCGAGTTTGACACCCCTGTTCTAGGTCAATCCCCATCCACCCACCCCGGAGGCACGCATGAGAAGGTGCTACCTGTGTTGAGGTCCCTGGCTTTGAGCTGATCCCGGTCACCTCAGCATGGGGAAAAATAAATCTTTCTTTCTTTCTTTCTTTCTTTCTTTCTTTCTTTCTTTCTTTCTTTCTTTCTTTCTTTCTTTCTTTCTCCCTCCCTCCCTCCCTCCCTCCCTCCCTCCCTCCCTCCCTCCCTCTTTCTTTCTTTCTTTCTTTCTTTCTTTCTTTCTTTCTTTCTTTCTTTCTTTCTTTCTTTCTTTCTTTCTTTCTTTCTTTCTTTCTTTCTTTCTTTCTTCCGCAGTACCATGCCCTCGGTTTGCTCTACCATCTGAGGAAAAACGACCGCCTCGCCGTTTCCAAAATGCTGAACAAATTCACCAGATCCGGATTGAAATCTCAGTTCGCCTACTGCTTGCTGATCCGGATTGCCAGCCGGCTGCTGAAGGAGTCTGAGGAGGGGTAAAGAGATCGGGGGGGGGGGGGGGTCGGCAGAACAGAATCTGGAATGAGTCAAGGTGTGATGACCCCGGGGCGGGGCACGAAAGCAACACAGCCAGAGAACAGGTCTAACCCCCTCTAATTGCTCCAACTGTGCCCCCAAGCGTCCCCACATTTACTACAAGTCGTGGAGCAAAGCTCTCACACGCACCTTCAGCAGCCTCTCGCTGCGAGTAGTCCAGTAAGCCAGGTGAGCAAAGCAGTAACCGGAGCCAGAAGTTCAGCGAAGCAGGCAAAGCTATTAAAGTTCATTGCAAAATCCAAACCAGAAGCACACACAGATGACTGATTCAGCTGGATTCAATAACTTCTTTATAAACATAATAATATATATATTTACAATACCACAAGTAGAATTCTTCTTCAATCAGTTACAAGTAAACACAAGCAGGAGAGTTAGTTTCATTTCAGCAGAGTTCAGAGTGGAAGAGTACAGAGTGGAGACTGGAGCCACACCCAGCCTTAAGCTTAAGCTTTCCAGTTTCGATTCTCTGCACAGACTCAGGTGGTTAGCTCCCATTGGCTGACTTAGTTGCTATGCCTATTCATTGGCTAACCTTGTTACCATGGCTCTCCCAGTTCATGAATATGTTAACAAAACTGGGCAATCTCCACAAGACAGAGCAGAGTAATCTCCAGGCGTCGGCAAATGCACACGTGGCTCCACAGATTCAACGCTTGTTCCCGACAAATGCCCCTCCCACCGGCACCTCCTTACATCTCAGTCCCCAGGTGTGCCTTGTGAAAGGGGACGGGGCACTCTCTTCCCTCGTAAGCCGGCTCAATATGCGTTGGTCTCGCCTTCTCTCTTCTCTCCTTGCTCTAGGATCAGGAGGGGGTGGTTCTTGCTCATCGCCTGAGCTCTGCCTCTCCTGCTCCTCCCTGTCTACAAGCCTTTTCTGATCCTGAAAAGCCCTGCCTGGACTGGCCCTGCCCTTCCCCAGTTTCCTCCAAAGCCAACGGAGCCGCCCCCTCCATCTCTTTCGGCTCCTGTTCCAGCTCATCTCCCCCCCCCACACCCGCAGATTCAGGCTGCGAGGGGGGGGCATGACGATGGAAGCTGCTGGTTTTGTGGCAGGTTTACGATTGTTCACCTATGGACAGAATCTTGCCAGCTAAAGCAACTATCTGAATAACTAAATAGGTATCCTTGACTTTCAATCACAATTGAGCCCAAAATTTCTGTTGCTAAGCAAGATCATTGTTAAGTCAGCTTTGCCCCATTTGACGACCTTTCTTGACAAGGTTGTGAAGTCAATCACTGCAGATGTTAACGTTAGTAACATGGTCGTTAAGTGAATCTGGCATCCCCGTTGGCCTGGCTTGTCAGGAGGTGGCAAAAGGGGATCACAGGACGCCGGGACAATGCAACCGTCATAAATACAGGTAGTCCTCGACTTACAACCGTTCATTTAGTGACCGTGCAAAGTTACAATGGCGCTGAAAAAAGGCACGTAGGACCGTTTTTCACACGTCCATGGCAGCATCCCCACAGTCACATGATCAAAATTCAGATGCTTGGCAACCGGTTCATATTTACGACAGTTGCAGGGTCCCTGGAGGTCACGTGATCAGCTTTTTCGAACTTCTGACAAGCCAAATCAACGGGGAAGCCTGATTCGATTAACAACCGTGTGACTAACTCAACAAATGCAATGATTCGCTTAACAACCCGGGGCACTTAACAACAATAAACGTTGGGCTCGATTGTGGTCGTCACTCGAGGCATACCTGTATGAGCCAGTTGCCACGTGTCCTAATTTTGGTCATGTGACCATGGGGTGGAGGGATGCTGCAACGGTCGTAAGTGTGAAAAACAGTCGGAAGTCACTTTTTTCAGGACTGTCGTAACTTTGAACGGTCACTATGCGAAGGGTTGTAAGTCGAGAACTACCTGTAGATATCCCTTGTGAACTGCTAGGGTGGAGCCGTTGTAACCCTCTTCCTGCCTACCAGACATTCCAAGATCCGCTGCCTCTTTGCCTTTTGCCCCTCCCTCCTGGGAATCCAGAGGACAATCCACTACACCCCTGTTCTGTCCCCAGTTACGAACATATCAAAAACACACCGTTTGAACGAACTTAGTTTAAGGAACCACTGCTAATAACTGGCTTAGCAGTAGTGAAGCACACAAATCAAAAGAAGTATTCATTAGCAGCTGGCGTAAGTTCAGTCAGTCTTAGCTCAAAACAACGCAATTCGTTTTGGTTATCTCACATAATGTCCGAAGGCTTGGCGAAATGCCCAGGAGTCTTTCTTGATAAGAAATCTGAAGCAGAGAAAGAGGAATTCACAAGACAATGCACGACAGATACTTGAGTCTGAACTATTGTTTCCTGCAGCTTTCCAGTTGCCTCTCCTGTTCTTAAGTAGACTAGGGGAGTGGCCAATGAGCCCCAAGTCTTACTCCCGAGGAGACCTCCTCTGAAGTAACCATTCCTGCTTCTTGGCAGCCCTGCGTGCTTTTGCATCAAGAAGAGGAGAAGCCCCTCCTTCCTCATCACTGCAAGAGGTGCTGGAGGTTCCGAAGGCCCTGGCTGCACTTCTGGCTCTGGCACCGAGTCCTCGCCAGCCTCCTCACTGTCCGACAGGGGCCACAACAACCCCTGTCCAATCAGCTGGGATCTTAATGGTGAGGTCACACGGCCTGTAAACGCAACCATGTCTTTTCTCGTCAGGCACGACAACCCACTCTTCGATTTCATCGAAAGCTGCCTGCGCAACAAACACGAGATGGTGATTTACGAGGCCGCCTCGGCCATCATCCACCTCCCCAATTGCACAGCCCGGGAACTGGCCCCGGCAGTCTCAGGTGAGTGCAACATGGGAATCCGGGGCCTTCATTTCAGACCCCGGAGTCCCTGGTGGCCAGGGCGACCAAGTGACCAGATCCGGCCGGCAGGCCTTGAGTTTGACCCCCCTGATTTAGACACAGATGTAGAAGAGGGTGTTATTTGGGTCACAAATATGCTAATGGGTGAGCTGTCCGTCAAGCTTGTGATCCCCTCCCCTCCCCTCCTCGCATTGTGTGACAATATTGTGTGACAAAATTCCAAATGGTCAATTTTTGCTTCTCCTTTCAGTGCTTCAGCTCTTCTGCAGTTCGCCGAAGCCCGTTCTGAGATACGCGGCGGTCAGGACCCTTAATAAGGTGAGCGCTTCAGAGGGGCCGTCTGTCACAGGTGGTCCTCGACTTACGGCCGCAATGGAGCCCAAGATTTATGTTGCTAAGGGAGACAACATTTGTTTGTCCCATTTTACGACTTTCCTTGCCGCCTTTGTTCAGCGAATCACCGCTGTTGTTCAAGTAGTAACACGGTTGTTAAGTGAATCTGGCTCTCCCCCCCCCCCCCATGGACTTGGCTTGTTAGAAGGTCGCCAAAGGGGATCACGTGACTGACCCCGGGACACTGCGACTATCGTAAACGTGGATCCGTGACCGAGCATCCGAAAGTAAATCACGTGATCGTGGGGATGCTGCAATGGTCATAAGTGTGAGAAATGGTCGCTTTTTTCAGTGCCGCTGTAACTTCAAACGGTCACTAAGTGAACTGTTCTAAGTTGTGGACAACCTGTGTTTATTTATCAATTGAATTTAGATGCTATTTGTGTCACCATCAGGCGACTGGGGGCAATTGACAACAGCGCAAAAACAAGGACAAAACATTGCAACATTGAACACACATAGTCCTCCTTTTATGACAGTTTAGTGAGCAAAAAACTTTACTGAAAGAAGTGACTTATGACCGTTTTTCACACTTACAACCGTTGCAGCATCCCTATGGTCACGTGATCAAAATTCGTAGGCTTGGCAACTGGCATGTACTTGAACTGTTGCAGTGTCCCGGGGTCATGTGATCCCATTTTACGACTTTCTGACAAGCAAAGTCAATGGGATTCACTTAATAACTGTGTTACTAAATTAACAGCTGCAGTGATTCACTTAACTACATCAAGAAAGATCATAAAATAGAGCGAAACTCATTTAGCGGAAATGTTTTATTTCATATTTTATTTTTTATTACTTATTTTATTTTACTTTAATTTTATTTTATCTTTACTTTATGATTTATTTTATTGCATTTTATTTTATTATTTTATTTTATATTTTATTTTATCTTATTACTTTAGTTTATTATTTTATTGCATTTTTTATTTTATATTGCATTTTATCTTATTTTATATTTTATTGCATTTTATTTTATTACTTTAGTTTATTACTTATTTTATTGCATTTTATTGTATTATTTTATTATACTTTTATTTTATTTTATTTTATTTTATTTTATATTGCATTTTATCTTATTACTATTTTTTATATTTTATTGCATTTTATTTTATTACTTTAGTTTATTATTTTGCATTTTATTGCATTCTATTTTATTTTATTCTACTTTATTTTATTTTATATTTTATTTTATCTTATTTACTTTAGTTTATTATTTATTTTATTGCATTTTATTTTTATTTTATACTGCATTTTATCTTATTACTTTAGTTTATTTTATATTTTATTGCATTTTATTTTATTACTTTAGTTTATTATTATTTTTATTGCATTTTATTTTATTTTATTCTACCTTATTTTATTTATTATTTATTTATTTATTTTATTTTGTGAGATTTATATACCGCCTTATTTATATACATTTTATTTTATATTTTATTTTATCTTACTACTTTAGTTTAGTTTATTATTTATTTTAGTGCATTTTATTGCATTCTGTTTTATTTTATATTTTATATTAATCATTGCTGGATGCAGGATTCCTATCAGCAGTCTTCTTCCTGTAAGGCTTTCTGGGTTGTACTTTCAGGTGGCAATGAAACATCCGTCTGCAGTGACGGCCTGCAATTTGGATCTGGAGAACCTGATCACCGATTCCAACCGCAGCATCGCCACATTGGCCATCACCACCCTGCTGAAGACGGGCAGCGAGAGCAGCGTGGATCGGCTCATGAAACAGATTTCCTCCTTCGTCTCCGAGATATCGGATGAGTTTAAGGTCAGCCTGCTAAAATCTGGTTCTTGGCTTTCTCTTCGGCCAGCCAGAATTGTTAGCGATGGGATGTTGGGCTCTTCTCTGCCAAAATTGGCACAGAGGGGAGTCTGCAGAATTTAGAAAAAGTGTCACTAAGTTATGCTATCAGATATGCACTGCAAAAAATTGTGCCATCACTATGGGGCAGCAGAGAGTTTCCTTCCGTATCTCCTTTGTGCCATCTAGTGGCCATCTGTTGTTCTGCAGCCCAGATCAGATCACCCTTGAATTAAAAGTCTATGGAGATTCTCAATCCTTCAGATCAGGTTTCTTCCAAAAGTGCTTTTTCCAAAAGGCAATTGGACTTTCTTGGGTTTATTTTCCCTGAAGACGTTTCGCTTCTCATCCAAGAAGCTTCTCCAGTTCTAAAGAACTGAGAAAGTCCAGTTGCCTTTTGGAAAAGGCACTAACTGAATAACAGAATTGGAAAGGATTTTGGAGGTCTTGAAGTCCGGGGCACCCCAACCTCCGGTCCGTGGGCCGATACCAGGCCGTGGCCTGTGGCGGGCGAGCACGTGAGTGTGCACAGCTGCATTTGCATAATCGGCAGGCGCTTGTGCATCCCCGTATTAAAATGGCCAAAACCTTAGAATTGAAGTTTAGCGTCTTAGTTGGCTGGGGAATTCTGGGACTTGAAGTCCAGCAGAGCTGGCTGGGGAATTCTGGGAGTTGACGTCCCGTGTCTTTAAACTTGCCAAGCTTGAGAAACGCCATCTTGTTCTGCCCCAGCTACGGACCAGAAAGAACGTAGCACACACGCAGTTTGTTCAAACCTATGTTTACTCAATTAACGACTACTAATAAGCTTGCTTAGTAGTTGACACACACAAACACAAGTTAAAGGAATCTTTTCTTGAAAAACCAACTGTTAATTAAACTGCATTAACAGCTAGCAGAAGTCCATGAAATCAGAAAGCAAGTCTAAGTACCGGTAAATAATCCTGGATATCTCAAGAAGCTTACAAGGGTTGGCAAAATGCCTAGAAGCAGTCCGCAGGAAGAATGCCAAAACAGTTAAGCTGAGCAGACGTTTTCAGAACACGAAGGCACATGAACGAACAAACATTGTTTCCTGCAGAGTTTTTGTGTCGTTGTCATCCCTTAAATAGGCTACGGGAGTGGCCAATTAGTCCCAAGCCTTACTCCCAAGGAGATCTCTTCCTGAAGTCGCGACCCCCAGGTTGGGAACCGCTGACCTACAGGAAGATGGGTTTATTTCCCCAGAAGCTCTTTAATTGACTTGATACAGAGAACCGACCGGTCCTCACTTAACGTCATCCTGTTGTTTGCCTTGCAGGTGGTAGTCGTCCAAGCCATCAGTGCTCTGTGCCAGAAGTACCCACGGAAACACAGTGTCATGATGACTTTCCTGTCCAATATGCTTCGCGATGACGTAGGTCGCTTCACCTGCATTAGGGGGCTCCCGCAGCGCCTCCTGTCGAGGGAACTTACCTAGGCCGCTCCTGGCAGCAAGTCTTGAGGACTATAAACTTGGGAAGCCTAGAGACTCAAGAGCAAGAAAGTCTTGAGAAGTCGTCCTCGACGTACGACCGTAACAGAGCCACGGTCGTACGTCGGAACGTTCGTAAAGCAGGTCGCCCACATGACCAACCCCAGTTTTTTTTGCAGCAGTCGTTAAATGAACCGCTGCAGTTGTTAAGTAAACCTGTTGTTTGCTATTGGCCGTTTTTGCTGCAACCTGGAAGTTAATGCCAGTTTTTTTGGAGGAAAAAAGAAATTGTAAATTGTGGCCATGGGACCACAGGACGCCACAAATAGCCACAAAGATGTGATTGTATTTTGGTCACGTGACCTTTGGGGGCGACCATTGGAACTCCAAAAACGGGTTAGAAGTATCTTTTGGGGGTGGGGTTGTCATATCTTTGAACAGTCGCTAAGCAGACCATCGTAAGTCGAGTTGTACTGTATGTTGACGGATCATCCTCATTTAATGACCCCATAATCCCTTGTATCGGGGTGAAGTCTGGGCAACTGAATGGAGCTAAGTGTTTACTGGCCGGATGCCCTTCCTGTCGCCAATGCGGAGTTATATTCAGCAGATATATTCTTATCGTAGCCAGAGAGAGAAAGATGTGCCTCTACCGTAGACTGTTTGTCTATGGGTGATACAACTTAACGTTGGCTGGCAATATTTTGATGGACTATTTTGATGGAAAATAGACCAAGGGAGAAGCTAACAGAATACAGACTAGCAGAATTAGAAGGGACCTTGGAAGTCTTCTAGTCCAACCCCCTGCTTAGGCAGGAAACCCTATACCACTTTAGACAAATCTCTTCTTAAAAACTTCCAGTGTTGGAGCATTCACAACTTCTGGAGGCAAGCTGTTCCACGGATTAATTGTTCTCAATATCAGGAAATTTCTCCTTAGTTCCAAGTTGCTTCTCTCCTTGTTTAGTTTCCACCCGTTGCTTCTTGTCCTGCCCTCAGGTGCTTTGGAGAATAACTTGACTCCCTCTTCTTTGTGGCAGCCCCTGAGATATTGGAACACTGCTATCGTGTTCCCCCCTAGTCCTTCTTTTCATTAAAGAAATTGTACTACAGGTAGTCCTCGACTTATAACCATTCACTTAGTAACCTCTCGCTTCGACAGTACTGAAAAAAAAAGTGACTTGTGGCCATTTTCCACACTCACGAGCATTGCAGCATCCCCACAGTCACCTGATCCAAATTGGCTTGGCAACTGACTCATATTTATGATGGTCGCCCTGTCCCCGGGGTCACCTGATCCCCTTGGGCGACCTTCCGAGGTCAACGGGTGAAGCCAGATTCATCTAACAACCGAATTACTAACTTAACAACTGCAGCGATTCACATAATAACGGTCTTAACAATGGTCTTAAAACTCACGCCCCCCAACTGCCTCGCTTAGCAACGGAGAATTTGGGGGGGCTCAATTGCGGTCGTAAGTCGAGGACTAGCCGCAGTTCCGCTGCCGCACACGCATGTCTTGTGTGTCCCCGCAGGGCGGCTTCGAGTACAAGCGGGCCATCGTGGACTGCATCATCAGCATCATCGAAGAAAACCCCGAAAGCAAAGAGACGGGCCTGGCCCACCTCTGCGAGTTCATCGAGGACTGCGAGCACACGGTGCTGGCCACCAAGATCCTCCACCTGCTGGGCAAGGAGGGGCCCAGGACCCCCACCCCTTCCAAGTACATCCGCTTCATCTTCAACCGAGTGGTGCTGGAAAACGAAGCCGTTCGGGCTGGTGAGTTTGGCGGGAGGGCCAAAAGATCTCCATTGCTCTTGTCTTTTCTCTGCCCTGAGTGCTCTCGGATCAAGCATGGAAGGCAGCTTCTCTTCCTCTTCCCTGCCCGTCCGCCCCTGCAAGCTGTCTTCAGCCGAAACCTCACTGTAAATCTCTTTTGGACGGCTGATCAGTGTCATCAATTAACCCAGTTCCTGACATGCCAGAAATGAGCTCATCCACCCTTGATCCAGCCTCCGAGGAAGAATCCGGGGAGTCATCCAAGGGAGGCATCACACCCACTCGCGCAAGCGTTGCGGGTGCTCACGGCCCCATTTGCGCGAGTAACAGTTGCTTGCCTGCCCCTCCCACAAAACCATCCCCTCTTTCCCCACTCCACCCACCTACCCACCCACCCAGGCCACCAACTCGGAAAGCTTGGGAAAGTCTGGCTTAGAGCATAAAAACATTGAAAAGAAAACATGAATATCGTCAGCTATAAGACAACAAAGCAGATAAAAGGAAACCATTAACCTTTTGCCTCCCGACTTTTCTTCCCCTGCAGCGGCCGTCAGCGCTCTGGCCAAATTCGGGGCTCAGAATGAGAATCTGCTGCCCAGCATTTTGGTGCTCTTGCAGAGGTGAGTACACACACACACACACACACACACACACACACACACACACACACACCACATCAAACTCAATCAAAATTTCTTCAAAATGGATTTTCTCTTCTCCTGACTCCCAAGAGCTGGACTGGACTGGCCAAGAAATGACTCTGAAGCCATCTATAGGGATGTTAGTCTTTCTGGGCTTTCGTTGGGGTTGAGCTGAATTACGTGATCGAAAACATGTGGGTGATTTTGGCAGGGGAGGGCTGAGGCCCCATTTCAGTTTTTGGGGATGGCTGAGTGACTTCGGGCCAGTCCCCCCCCCCCCTCTCTCTCAGCCCAACTCACCCCGCAGGGTTATTGTGGGGAAAAGAGAATGGGGAAAGTTTGTTGGATATAGCACTTAGGAATAGCCCTTAGACTTATATACCACTTCACAGTGCTTTCCAGCCCTCTCTAAGCACTTTACAGAGTCAGCCTATTTGCCCCCCAACAATCTGGGTCCTCATTTTACCCACCTCGGAAGGATGGAAGGCTTGAGTCAACCTTGAGCCTGGTGAAAATCGAACTGCTGGCAGTGGGCAGAATCCGCTTGTAATACTGCATTCTAACCACTGTGTCACCAAGGCCTTTCCTTTCCTTCCTTCCTTCCTTCCTTCCTTCCTTCCTTCCTTCCTTCCTTCCTTCCTTCCTTCCTTCCTTCCTTCCCACTTAGCAGTAGCCCTTAGACTTATATACCACTTCACAGTGCTTTCCAGCCCACTCTAAGCACTTTACAGAGTCAGCCTATTTGCCCCCCAACAATCTGGGTCCTCATTTTACCCACCTCGGAAGGATGGAAGGCTTGAGTCAACCTTGAGCCTGGTGAAAATCGAACTGCTGGCAGTGGGCAGAATCCGCTTGTAATACTGCATTCTAACCACTGTGTCACCAAGGCCTTTCCTTCCTTCCTTCCTTCCTTCCTTCCTTCCTTCCTTCCTTCCTTCCTTCCTTCCTTCCTTCCTTCCTTCCTTCCTTCCTTCCTTCCTTCCTTCCCACTTAGCAATAGAACTTATATACTGCTTTACAGTGCTTTGTTACAGCCCTCTAAGCGGTTTACAGAGTCAGCCTCTTGCCCCCAATAATCTGGGGCCTCATTTTACCCACCTCGGAAGGGTGGAAGGCTGAGTCAACCTTGAGCCGGTCAGGATCGAACTGCCAAACTGCTGGCATGCAGCAGCATATCTCTGCCACCTTGAATTATTTGTAAAAAAAAATAAAGGCGGGATAACAAAAAAAAATCTAAAGTGGCTAGAGGTATGTGTGTTTGTGGGCTTTGTGGGCTTAAGCTGGCAGTTCATAAATTGCATTTTAAAGCTGGTCATTTTTGTCCACCAAGAAGCTTCTGACCAGTGTTGGTCTCATATTTCTTTTTTTGCTTCCTCCTCCTCCTCCTCCTCGCAGGTGCGTGATGGACAGTGATGATGAAGTCCGGGACCGAGCCACTTTCTACCTGAACGTTCTTCAGCAGAGACAGCTGGCTCTCAATGCTGCCTACATCTTTAATGGTAGGTGACAGAATAACAGCTGGAAGGGACCTTGGAGGTCTTCTAGTCCAACCCCTTGCTCAAGCAGGAAACCCTAGACCATTCCAGACAAATGGCTGTCCAATCTCTTCTTTAAAACCCCCAGCGTTGGAGCGCCCACAAGTTCTGGAGGCAACCCATTCCACTGGTTTATTGTTTTCACTGTCAGGAAATTTCTCCTTAGTTCCAGGTTGCTTCTCTCCTTCTTTAGTTTCCACCCATTGCTTCTTGTTCTACCCTCAGGTGCTTTGGAGAATAGGCTGACCCCCCTCTTCTTTGTGGCTGCCCCTGAGATATTGGAACCCTGCTATCATGTCTCCCCTGGTCCTTCTTTTCATTAAACTAGACCTACCCAGTTCCTGCAACCGTTCTTCGTATGTTTTAGCCTCCAGTCCCCTTAATCCTCTTTGTTGCTCTTCTCTGCACTCTTTCTAGAGTCTCAACATCCTTTTTACATTGTGGCGACCAAAACTGAATGCAGTATTCCAAGTGTGGCCTTACCAAGGCCTTATAAAGTGGTATTAACACTTCACGTGATCTTGATTCCATCCCTCTGTTGATGCAGCCTAGAACTGTGTTGGCTTTTTTGGCAGCTGCTCCACACTGCTGGCTCATATTTAAACGGTTGTCCACTAGGACTCCAAGATCCCTCTCACAGTTACTACTATTGAGCAAGGTACCACATATACTGTACCTGTGCATTTTGTTTTTCTTGCCTAAATGTAGAACCTTACTTTTTTCACCATTGAATTTCATCTTGTTAGATAGCGCCCAATGTTCAAGTGGATCTTGATCCCATCTTCTGAAGTGTTGTGTCACGATGTGAATTTTGATTGTCAGCTGTGCTCATACACCAAACTGTATGGTACCCAGACTTCCTAGCAAAGCAGGCACGTGATGAGTGATCTGCGATGAGTGATCTGCGCATGTGCAACATTCCATTCATTCTTTTTTCTTCTGCCTGTGTCCTCTCCGAAGGATGATGTGTGTATCTTAGATTGCAGAGATGTAGCTTTTAGGTTTTATATTCTTTTCTACTGAAATAAATATTTTATTACTTAGACAATATTCTCGGGCTTTTTTTTTTAACAAGGATTAGATTCAAGGGGAAAAGATCTTATCACCTCTAGCAGTAAATTCTTATTCCGTCATGTTGGCTATTCCTGCCAGCTTGGTGTTATCTGCAAATGCTTCCATGGTCCCCCCCCCCCCCCCCCGCATTCAGCCCTATGCACCCTGGTCTTCAAGTTCTTCCGAACGCCTTCTGGTTTCAAACCCCCTTTCTTGTCTTCGGCAGTTCTGACCGTCTCCATTCCCGGCATGGAAAAAGCCCTCCACCAATACACGCTGGAGCCTTCGGAGAAGCCTTTCGACTTGAGGTCTGTGCCGCTGGCCACCGCCCCGGTCTTTGAGCAAAAAGCAGGTACTGGATTTAGAGAACTCTCAGGCTAACAACCGAGCTCAGAAGACCACCAAGGACCCCCCCTCACAGTCCTCTTCCTCCTCCTCCACAAACCCCACTACTTTCTAGCACTGATGATGTTCATGATTGTTGAGTGTTTTTGTGTTAAATTTATGTTTTACCGACAAAAGAAATAAAGGAAGACCAGTATAGATGATTTCAAGCTATTTAGCTCTCGTCAGCTAGCCATACCCTTACTGGGATTCGAACCCCAGGCTGCTTACATATTAGGTAGATGTATTAACCTCTAAGCCACGGGCTCTCCTCGCTTTGTCAGCTAAACCAGGGGGGAGATTAAATGTTTCTTCTATCGGGGCAACCTGGTCTACCCAATTATGGGATGGAGGATCCTGCTTCTGCTTTAGCCTTTCAGCCCCAATCCAGGAGCCTTCGCAGGCAGTCGCATTTGCGACAAACTATTTTTGTGTTAAATTTATATTTACCGACATATGATTTACCGATTTATGGTTGCAGCATCCACAGGTTTCATGATCGCCATTTGTGACTTTCCAAGAAGTTATTTGCTTCACAACTGGCAAAAAAAAAAAAGCCTGTAGAATAAGATGCGAGTCATTTAACAATTGCCTTGCTTAACAACGGAAATCCCAATTCTGGCCGTAAGTCGAGGTCTGGTTACGTCGGTTTCCAGTCCTTGGAGACCTGGCCTTCTCACAGCAGGCTCCATTACGCTCGTACCCCGAGAACTCCTTTGTATGAGTGTGAGGTTTTTCTCTTTGCATCCAATTCTCTTGCACTCCCCAGTCAGAAATATTAACCGTTGTTTAATTTTCCATTTCAGAGATTTCCCTGGTAGCCAACAAACCTGAGAAAATGGCTCCTTCACGCCAAGACATATTCCAAGGTAAGGATATTTCTCTCCCTCTTCTTTCTTTCTTTCTTTCTTTCTTTCTTTCTTTCTTTCTTTCTTTCTTTCTTTCTTTCTTTCTTTCTTTCTTTCCTTCCTTCCTTCCTTCCTTCCTTCCTTCCTTCCTTCCTTCCTTCCTTTTTCTCTCTTTCTTCTTTGCTTTTTTCTTTCTCCCTTTCTTTTTTCTTCTTTTTTTATTTCTTTCTGTATTTTTCTTTCTTTCTCTCTTTTTCTTTCTGTTTTTTTTCTTTCTCTCTTTTTTCTTCTTTCTTTCTCTATCTCTCTTTTTCTTTTTTCTTTCTTCTTTCTTTCTCTTCTTTGCTTTTTTCTTTCTCTCCCTCTTTCTTTTTTCTTCTTTCTTTCTATCTCTTTTTCTTTCTTTTTCTCTCTTTTCATTTTTTCTTTCTCTTTCTTCTTTGTTTTTTCTTTCTCTCTCTTTCTTTTTCTTCCTTCTTTCTCTCTCTCTCTTTTTCTTTCTTTTTCTCTCACTTTTTCTTTCTTCTTTCTTTCTCTTTTTTCTTCCTCTCTCTTTTTTCTTCCTTCCTTTCTTCCTTCCTTTTTCTTCCTTTCTTCCTTTCTCTTTCTCTCTTTTTCTTTCTTTCTTTCTTTTTTTCTCTCTTTCTCTCTTTTTCTTTCTTTCCTTCCTTCCTTCCTTTCTTTCTTTTTCTACAAATAAATCAAGGTATTGAACATATATCCACACCTTCCTCCTCCTCTTTTCCCCATAACAAGAACCCTGTAAGGTGGGTTGGGTTGAGAGAGAGGGACTGGCCCAAAGATACCCAGATGGCTTTCATGCCTAAGGCAGGACTAGAACTCCTTGTCTCCTCTTTCTTATCTGCCATTCTGACCCTGAACTCGTTTCTTTCCCCCTGTTTAGAACAATTGGCCGCCATTCCTGAATTCAAGAACCTGGGCCCACTTTTCAAGTCCTCTGAGGCTGTGCAGCTGACAGAGGCCGAGACCGAGTATTTCGTCCGCTGCATTAAGCACGTCTTCTCCAATCACATTGTCTTCCAGGTAAAAAAAAAATATGTTGAAAAAGCAAAAATTAGGCAGAGTAAATTAATTAAGAAGACTTGAAGCTAGTTGAGTTTAGTATCTTCATCGTCGCCTCTTCATAGAGCATGGGTGTCCAATATTGTCCCCTTTAACACCTGTGGACTTCAACTCCCAGAATCCCCCTGGGAGGAATTCCCGCCCAGGGGAATTCTGGGAGTTGAAGTCCACAGGTGTTAAAGGAGCCAATATTGGATATCACTCACAGAGCAGGGTTTCTGAGCCACTTTTAAGATGTGTGGACTTCAACTCCCAGAATTCCACAGCCAGCCAGGTGGGAGATACTGTCCTGATGGACAGTATCTCCTGTGCAGAGAGGTCCCCAGATGGGATCAACATGCGACCCATGTTAAGAAGGGACAGGATTTCAGTCCCATGTATTCGTCCACCATTTTGGTCCTTGGTGGTCTCTGAGCTTGGTGGTTTTCTTGCAGACGTTTCATGACCCAACTAGGTAACATCATCAGTGCTAGAAGGGAGTGGAGCTTATGGAGAGGAGGAGGAGAAGGAGAAAGAGGAGGAGGAGGAGGAGAACTGGAGTCCTTGGTGCTCTCTGAGCTTAGTTGTTTTCTTGCAGACGTTTCATTACCCAACTAGGTAACGTAATCAGTGCGGTTGTGATTTACATCAGTGGTTCTCAAACTTTTCTTCAGCACGGACCCCTTTAAATACCTTTTGTGGCCAGGGACCGCCAAGAGTTAACTCAAGATTGAAATCATAACATTTTTTCAAGCCTTTTGGTTGAGAACACTGATGATATTACCTAGTTTGGTAATGAGAGGTCTGCAAGAAGACAACCAAGCTCAGAGAGCCTCAAGGGCCCCACAGTCCTCTTCTTCCTCCCCACAACCCCCCCTCCCTCCTAGCGCCGATATTACCTAATATCAGGGGTCTCCAACCTTGGTCACTTTAAGACTTGTGGACTTCAACTCCCAGAGTTCCTCAGCCAGCAAAGCTGGCTGAGGAATTCTGAGAGTTGAAGTCCACAAGTCTTAAAGTGTCCAAGGTTGGAGACCCCTGACCTAGTTGGATCGCAAAACATCTGCAAGAAAACCACGAAGCTCAGAGAGTACCGAGGATCCCACAGTCCCTCCTCCCAACTCCCCCTCCCTTGTAGCATTGATGACGTTACCTAGTTGGGTCATGAAACGTCTGCAAGAAAACAACCAAGCTCAGAGAGCACCAAAGGCCCCACACTTCTTCTCTTCCTCCTCCTCCTTCTTTCCCTTCTCCTCCCTCTGCAAACTTCCTCTCCCTTGTAGCATTGATGACGTTACCTAGTTGGGTCATGAAACGTCTGCAAGAAAACAACCAAGCTCAGAGAGCACCAAAGGCCCCACACTTCTTCTCTTCCTCCTCCTCCTTCTTTCCCTTCTCCTCCCTCTGCAAACTTCCTCTCCCTTGTAGCATTGATGACGTTACCTAGTTGGGTCATGAAACGTCTGCAAGAAAACAACCAAGCTCAGAGAGCACCAACCTCGAGCTACAAAATATTCTCCTCTATTGGTTCCCTCTTGGCTGTTTGATAAACCCACCCACCTGCGCCTGGTTTTACCTCGAGAGTTCTTGCTTGTCAAAGTTAACGCTGCTCAGCCAAGTTCTGGAACAAAAGCATACTAGAAATCCCAACCAGGCGCTCTCCTTTGTTTTTAGTTCGATTGCACCAACACTCTCAATGACCAGCTCTTGGGAAAAGTGACGGTTCAGATGGAGCCTTCGGAAGCTTATGAAGTTCTCCGCTGTATCCCGGCACCCAGCCTTTCGTACAACCAGCCGGGCATGTGCTACACGCTGGTGCGCCTGCCTCTGGATGACCCCACCGCAGGTACCACCGGGAAAGCCTTTCTGCTCCTGATGTTCTGCCAGATGTTAATCCCTCCCTGTGGGTGCATCTCTGTCTGAGGGGTTCACCAGAGGTGGGTTCCTCCCGGTTCGGACCGGTTCGCCCAAACCGGTAGCGACCCGCTGGTGATGTCACGATGACATCACGGAACCGGTTCGGTCAGTGCCAGATCATGGGCGCTGCCATCTTTTTTTTTTCTTCTGAGCATGTGCAGAAGCCGAGTTTCCAGCACTGTGCATGCGGTCCCCATCTTGTTTTTGGCTTTTTAAAAAAAAATTTATTTATTTATTTATTTTGAATTTATTTTGTATTTTTTATTTTCTTCTGAGCATGTGCAGAAGCCGAGTTTCCGGCACTGTGCATGCGGTCACCATCTTGTTTTCAGCTTATTTTTTATTATTATTATTATTTTGGATTTTTCGGCAACTGACTCACATTTATGACGGTTGGCGTGCCCTGTTGCGACCTTCCAACAAGCCAAGCCCATGGGGAATCCAGATTCACTTAACAATCCATGTGACTAATTTTACAAGTGTAGCGATTCGCTTAACAAAGGTGGCAAGAAAAGTCGTAAAATGGGGCAAAACTCACTTAAGAAATGTCTCCGTTAGCAGCAGAAATGTTGGGCTCAATTGCGGTCGTAAGTCGAGGACAGCCTGTAGCTAATGTTTTTAAAAAAGGACCAGTGGGTTAATCAGTCTTCCTTTGCGCCTTGTCTCTCTCTCTCTCTCGCCCCCTAGTGGCTTGCACGTTTAGCTGCACGATGAAGTTCACGGTTCGAGACTGCGACCCCAACACTGGGGTGCCGGAAGATGACGGTTACGAGGACGAATACGTGGTACGAACCGGGGAGTTTGTGGTCATTTGGGGCACGGTTTTGATCGCGCAATTGCAGCCGCCATCTTGACTTTTTTTTAAACCCACTTTAACAACCATCTTAGCAATGGAAATTTGGGGCTCCGTTGTGGTCGTAAGTCCGAGGACTACTTGTAATTCTTTCTGGGCTTCCCTTCCACAGCTGGAGGATCTGGAGCTCACTCTCTCCGACCACATGCAGAGAATCCTGAAGCCGAACTTCGCCGCAGCCTGGGAGGAAGTGGGCGACGACTACGAGAAGGAGGAAACTTTCGCACTCAGCACCATTAAAAGCCTGGAGGGTAAGAGGGTGGCGGCTCTTTCCATTTGTGTTTTAAACCAGAAATGGGTTTTGGGGAAGACCACCTACCCAAATCTCTGCACATTCAATGATTTTTCAAAACGTGGCAGGATTTTTGGTAGGCTCAGAGTGCTGCCTAGAGCTGGCTGAGGGATTCTGGGAGTTGAAGTCCACCCATCTCAAAGCCTGCTGGCTGGGGAATTCTGGGAGTTGAAGTCCACTCATCTTAATGCATGCTGGCTGGGGAATACTGGGAGTTGAAGTCCATCCATCTTAAACCATGCTGGCTGGGGAATTCTGGGAGTTGAAGTCCACTCATCTTAATGCATGCTGGCTGGGGAATACTGGGAGTTGAAGTCCACCCATCTTAAAACATGTTGGCTGAGGGATTCTGGGAGTTGAAGTCCACTCATCTTAATGCATGCTGGCTGGGGAATACTGGGAGTTGAAGTCCACCCATCTTAAAACATTTTGTCTGAGGGATTCTGGGAGTTGAAGTCCACTCATCTTAATGCATGCTGGCTGGGGAATACTGGGAGTTGAAGTCCACCCATCTTAAAACATGTTGTCTGAGGGATTCTGGGAGTTGAAGTCCACTCATCTTAATGTATGCTGGCTGGGGAATACTGGGAGTTGAAGTCCACCCATCTTAAAACATGTTGGCTGAGGGATTCTGGGAGTTGAAGTCCACTCATCTTAATGCATGCTGGCTGGGGAATACTGGGAGTTGAAGTCCACCCATCTTAAAACATGTTGGCTGAGGGATTCTGGGAGTTGAAGTCCACTCATCTTAATGCATGCTGGCTGGGGAATACTGGGAGTTGAAGTCCACCCATCTTAAAACATTTTGTCTGAGGGATTCTGGGAGTTGAAGTCCACCCATCTTAAACCATGTTGGCTGAGGGATTCTGGGAGTTGAAGTCCACTCATCTTAATGCATGCTGGCTGGGGAATACTGGGAGTTGAAGTCCACCCATCTTAAAACATTTTGTCTGAGGGATTCTGGGAGTTGAAGTCCACTCATCTTAATGCATGCTGGCTGGGGAATACTGGGAGTTGAAGTCCACCCATCTTAAAACATGTTGGCTGAGGGATTCTGGGAGTTGAAGTCCACTCATCTTAATGCATGCTGGCTGGGGAATACTGGGAGTTGAAGTCCACCCATCTTAAAACATTTTGTCTGAGGGATTCTGGGAGTTGAAGTCCACTCATCTTAATGCATGCTGGCTGGGGAATACTGGGAGTTGAAGTCCACCCATCTTAAACCATGTTGTCTGAGGGATTCTGGGAGTTGAAGTCCACTCATCTTAATGCATGCTGGCTGGGGAATACTGGGAGTTGAAGTCCACCCATCTTAAAACATGTTGGCTGAGGGATTCTGGGAGTTGAAGTCCACTCATCTTAATGCATGCTGGCTGGGGAATACTGGGAGTTGAAGTCCACCCATCTTAAAACATGTTGGCTGAGGGATTCTGGGAGTTGAAGTCCACTCATCTTAATGCATGCTGGCTGGGGAATACTGGGAGTTGAAGTCCACCCATCTTAAAACATTTTGTCTGAGGGATTCTGGGAGTTGAAGTCCACTCATCTTAATGCATGCTGGCTGGGGAATACTGGGAGTTGAAGTCCACCTATCTTAAAACATTTTGTCTGAGGGATTCTGGGAGTTGAAGTCCACTCATCTTAATGCATGCTGGCTGGGGAATACTGGGAGTTGAAGTCCACCCATCTTAAAACATGTTGGCTGAGGGATTCTGGGAGTTGAAGTCCACTCATCTTAATGCATGCTGGCTGGGGAATACTGGGAGTTGAAGTCCACCCATCTTAAAACATTTTGTCTGAGGGATTCTGGGAGTTGAAGTCCACCCATCTTAAACCATGTTGGCTGAGGGATTCTGGGAGTTGAAGTCCACCCATCTTAAAGCATGCTGGCTGGGGAATTCTGGGATTTGAAGTCCACCCATCTTGGGAGTTGAAGTCCACCCATCTTAAAGCCTGCTGGCTGGGGAATTCTGGGAGTTGAGATCTATACATCTTCAACATGCCCACTGCCCAGACCACCCTTGGTAGAGAATCTCATCTCCAAATTATCAGAAGACACCTGAATGCAATATACTTTTTATTATTTTGAAATAAAGGTAGTTCTTGAGTTACATCCATAATTGTGCCCCACAATTATGTTGGTAAGTCGTTGACGGTCCTAAAGTGAGTCACCATATGATTGGGCCCGATGTTAACGATCTTTTTTGCGCTGCTTGTAAAGCCAACCTGTAAGCCGGTCCTTAAGGGAGACCATTGTTTTTGCCGGAAACGGAAGTACCGTAAATACCTATTTCCCCCCAGAAATTCATAAATCGTAGTCCTGTATCTGTGGAGCACCTGGAAATGTGGATTGGTTGCCAGCTGGTCATGTGACCCTAGGGAGGGGCCAGACGATGGAATTTCGACTCTGGACCATTCATGCATCTTTTCTTTTGTGGGGGAGTTTATATTTGATGGTTTTAGTTTTTTTTATACTATACACTGCCCAGAGTCACTTTGAAACGAGATGGGCAGCAAATAAATTTAATAAATAAGTAAACCTTGAACTGTCAGCCAATAGTCCTTGACTTACGACTGGTTGCTTAGCGACTGTTCAAACTTTATTTATTTATTAAAGGAAGCCCAAGATGCCCTTTGCAGCTCCCAGCAAGGAAAAGGGGTGCCTCTACCTGCCCATACAGGTAGTCCTCAGCTTACAACAGTTCGCTTAGTGACCGTTCGAAGTTAGAACGGCACTGAAAAAAGTGACTTATGACCATTTTTCACACTTAACGACCGTTTCAACATGCCCCGTTGGTCACGTGATTTACATTCGGGTACTTGACAACTGATTCACATTGATGACGGTTGCAGCGTCCCTGGAGGGGGGTCACAACGTGATCCCCTTTTTGCGACCTTCTGGCAAGGAGAATCAAGGGGGAGGCCAGGTTCGCTTAACAACCCGTGTGACTCATTTAACAACGGAACCAAGGTGGCAAGAAAAGTTGTCAAAAACCTGGAGCCAAACTCATTTAACATATTGCTCACTTAACAACGGGAATGTTGGGCTCGGTTATGGTCGTAAGTCGAGGATTACCTGTCCAATTCACTCCCCTTGCTTGATCAACCCTCCTTAAACCTCTGAATTCCTCCTGTGTGTTGAGGACTTAACCCCAATTGTTGTTGTTTTTCTCGAAATCCTTTTCAATGTAGAAGCGGTGAACAACATTGTGAAATTCCTTGGCATGCAACCTTGCGAGAGATCGGATAAAGTGCCCGAGAACAAGAATTCCCACACCCTCTACCTGGCAGGTACGAACCCATCGGGACATTAGGGATGGTGGTGTCACAGGTGGTATTTGGCCGGTTCGGACCGGTTTGGGCGAACCGGTAGTAGCGACCTGCGGGTGAGCCTGCCCCGGCGCTATGCCAGCCTATTTACTGTATTTTTTCGAGTATAAGACGCATCTTTTTCCCCCCCTAAAAGAGGCTGAAAATTTGGGTGCGTCTTATACTCCGAATGTAGCTTTTCCGAAGCTTTTTTTTTCACCCCTAAGGAGGCGCTAACGATCTTCCCGGCTTGCAGGATTTTTTCATTGCTATTCCGAATAAGTTTTTTTCTAGCCCTAAGTCATTGCAGGCTTGTTTTCATTGCTACTCCCTCCGAAAAAGGTTTTTTTCAGCCCTAACCAGGGGATAAAATAATGTGCTGAAGCTGACCAGATTAAGGACGCTAGCCAGATGAATACCTGGTAGGTAGATTTTTTTCCCTCTATTTTCCTCCCCCAAAACTAAGGTGCATCTTATACTCTGAAAAATACGGTAGGCACTTTTTCAAGCCATGCGCAGGCGTGAAAGCCACACGCACGAGCAAAGCGCATGCACGGGAGGCCATGTGCATGTGCGGGAGGGGCACGTGCGAGCAAAGCAAGTGTGCTGGCGCACTCACATTTGCGAACCGGTAGGGAAAGTAAGTAAATACCACCCCTGATGTGTGTGTGTGTGTGTGTGTGTGTGTGTGTGTGTGTGTGTGTGTGTGTGTGAGGATACTGAAGCTCCCTGCAGCTACAGCCAGGGTTCCCAGTGAAAAAGTTTCCTCCTTCACACACAGAACACATACAAACACACAACTTTTGGTTCAGGAAGGAGGAGCCCAGACCAACCCTTGGGTGAATTTTGGGGGCTTCAAACTGAAGATGATCATTGTTCACCCTCTTGGGGAATCACGGCACCCACCCGTAAAGATTTTGTGGGATGTTGATTTGTTGGAGAGCTTTTTTTCTGACCTTGTCTAAACAAGATTTAGGGCTAGTGTGTTGTTCTGCCCACACTGAGAGGACCAGGATGGAAAGGAACTTGGCATTCAGACACGAGAGTTATAGTTTAGCATCCGGGCACTAGAAGATCAGATATGGAGTTTATTTTATTATTTTATTTTGCTGTTTTTATATGCCGCCCTACTCCCTGGGGACTCCCTGGAGTTCCTGTGATATAAACAATATTTTACTTAATGTTCTTTTTTAGGTGGGCCATAGATGTGTTAGAACTGTGGTTTCCAACCTTGGCAACTTTAAGCCTGGAGGACTTCAACTCCCAGAATTCCCCAGGGGAATTAGAATGTTCCCATCAGTTAAAAATTTCCTGCCCCTCCCACTGCTAAGTAATGATAGGCGAATGAATCTATTTTGTAATTTTTTAGATTTTTATCTCAGCTTCATTACTTTATCTGTAATTCAAGATGAAGATACTTAATACTCCTTCCTCCTACTCCTTTCCCCCATAACAACCACTTTGTGAGGTGGGTTGGGTTGAAAGAGAGGGAGGGACTGGCCCAAAGTCACCCAGCCGGCTTTCATGGCCGAGGTGGGACTAGAACTCACCTTGTCCTGGTGATTGGCCCAAAGTTACTCACTTGGCTTTCATACATAAGGCAAGATTAGAACTCACCGTCTCCCAGTGATTGGCTCAGTCACCCAACTGACTTTTATTCCAAGGTAGAACTAGAACTCGGCATGTCACGGCGATTGGCAGAAACGTCACTCAGCCGGCATCCATGCCTAAGGCAGAACTAGAACTCACTATCTCCCAGTGATTGGCTTAGTCACCCAGCTGGCTTTTACTCCAAGGCAGAACTAGAACTCACCATCTCCCTGTGATTGGCACAAACGTCACTCAGCTGGCTTTCACGCCTAAGGCAGAACTAGAACTCACCATCACCCGGTGATTGGCAGAAAAGTCACTCAGCTGGCTTTCACACCTAAGGCAGAACTAGAACTCACCATCTCCCAGTGATTGGCAGAAAAGTCACTCAGCTGGCTTTCACACCTAAGGCAGAACTAGAACTCACCATCACCCGGTGATTGGCAGAAAAGTCACTCAGCTGGCTTTCACACCTAAGGCAGAACTAGAACTCACCATCACCCGGTGATTGGCAGAAAAGTCACTCAGCTGGCTTTCACACCTAAGGCAGAACTAGAACTCACCATCTCCCAGTGATTGGCAGAAAAGTCACTCAGCTGGCTTTCACACCTAAGGCAGAACTAGAACTCACCATCACCCGGTGATTGGCAGAAAAGTCACTCAGCTGGCTTTCACACCTAAGGCAGAACTAGAACTCACCATCACCCGGTGATTGGCAGAAAAGTCACTCAGCTGGCTTTCACACCTAAGGCAGAACTAGAACTCACCATCACCCGGTGATTGGCAGAAAAGTCACTCAGCTGGCTTTCACACCTAAGGCAGAACTGGAACTCACTGTCTCCTGGTTTCTCGACCTACACCTTTACCACTACACCCTACAGCCGATTGATCGATCGATTGATCGCTTTGGGAAGACCATGGAAGGCCCTAAGATACAGTGGTGCAGTGGCCTAGAAGTGGATCTCTCGCCTCACAATCAGGAGGCTGAGTTCGATCCTAGGTAGAGGCAGATATTTCTCTCTCTGGGCATGTTGAGAATATATCAGCTGAAAAAAACTCCGCATTGGCGACAGGAAGGGCATCCGGCCATTAAAACACTCTGCTAGCTCCATTCAGTTGCCCCGACTCCACCCCGCAAGGAATTATGGGGTCGTTAAAAGATGATGGAAGGCCCTAAGATAATACTGTCTCATTTATTCTGAAATCGTGACTCCCGGCCTACCTTCTCTCATTTCCTCCCCCCACCCCCAGGTATGTTCAGAGGCGGCTTGGATGTCCTGGTCAGAGCCCGACTCGCTCTTGGCGACGGCGTGACAATGCAAGTGACCGTCAGGAGCATCGTAGAAACCCCCGTAGACGTCATCTTGGCTTCCGTCGGCTAACGGTCATACCCCAAGGCTGCCCCGTCCCCGACTCCTCTTCCTCTTCCGTCGGGCAAGGCGCCACCCGGATCTGGGGTGGTGCGTTCGTTCGGTTGGGCGATTCCCTTCGACGGTTATTCGTCTTTCATGGAATTTTGGCATTCCTTTTGCATTTCCGCCCCAAAGGCAAGGCAGAAACTCAGTCACACCTTCGTTCCGGTTACAAATTATTGCCTTTGTGAGTAAGATTAAAGGGGAGGGGGTTCATTCCTTTTTTTTTTCTTTTTTTTTTTCCTTTTCTTTTTTTTTCTTTTTTTTCCCTTTTCTTTTTTTTTTTAAAAAAAGAGAAGTTCCCGGATTGGATTTTTATTGGCCGCCAATAAATGGGCTGTTTTCAGCACTTCCAGAGGTTTTCGCTTGGGTCTGAATGATAAAACGCGCTCGGTAATATATCCGTCTTTCTCAGCTTTAAAACGTCTGTGGCCTTCAGCTCTCCTTCCTTCCTGGCTGGGGAATTCTGGGAGTTGAAGTCCAGACCTTTTAAAAGCTGCCAAAGTTAAAAAATGATGGACCAAAAGCAACTTTCTCCACCCTGAGAAGAGACCTTGGGCTGTTTCAACTTAGGACAAAAGCTGAACTTGCCTCAACTTACAATACAGGGAGTCCTCGACTTACAACAGTTCGCTTAGTGACCGTTCAACGTTCAAGGTACAACAGCACTGAAAAAAAGTTGACTTTTGTCCATTTTTCACCCTTACGGCCGTTTCAGCATCCCCATGGTCATGTGATGGACATTCGGATGCTTGAGAACTGACTCACATTTATGACGGTTGCACGCGATCCCCTTTTGCGACCTTCTGAGAAGCAAAAGTCCAGGGGAGGGAAAGCCGGATTCACTTAACGACCGGGTTACTAATTTAACAACTGCAGTGGTTCGCTTAACAAACGTGGCAAGAAAAGTCGTAAAACGGGGTAAAACTCACTTTAAGAAATTTCTCACTTAGCAACATAAATTTTGGGCTCAATTGTGGTCGTAAATTGAGGATTACCTCAATTAGTGGTATTAGTGGTTCATTTAGTGACCATTAAGTACAATGGTACTGAAAGAAGTGACTTATGACAGTTTTCCCCACTTAACGACTGTTGCAGCATTCCCCCGTGGTCACGTGATCAAAATTCACCCACTCGGCAACTGACTCATATTTATGACGGTTGCAGTGTCCGGGAGTCACGCGGTCCCCTTTTGCGACCTTCTGACAAGCAAAGTCAACGGGGAAGCCGGATTCACTTAACAACCCCGTGGCTAACTTAAACAATTGCAGTGATTTGTTTAACGACTGCAGCTAGGAAGGTCGTAAAAATGGGGCAAAACTCACTTAAGTGTCTCGTTTAGCGACATCAATATTGGGCTCAATTGTGGTCGTAAGCCGAGGACTACCTGTAATTGGGGTGTTTAAAAAAGCAGCAGGGAAAATAATTCACTCTTACGACCCAAGGTTATAAATAGGGAGCCAGGATTCATGAGAATAATCAAAAGAATGTCTTTATATAATGCATAGTTGCGTTCCCAAATTTACAATTTAAATGGAGAAGACAAACTTACAGAAGATGAAGCTCATCAAGGGTTCCATAAGGCAGTCCTCAACTTTACAACGGTTCATTTAGTGACTGTACCGCTAAAAACGGTACAGGAAAAAACGACCATTTTTCCACGCCTTGCGTCCATTCCAGCATGCCCATGTCCCCGTGATCAAACTTCAGGCGTTTGGCATCTGACTCACACTTACAACGGTCGCGGGGTCACGTGATCCCCTCTTGCGACCTTCCAACAAGCAAAGTCAAGGGGGAATCCGGATCCACTTAACGACCGGGTAACTCACTTAACAACCGCAGAGATTCAATTCACGACGGCGGCGTCAAAAGTCGTGAAACCCGGCCAAGCGCACTTTGCAAATGTCTCACTTAGCAACAAGAGGTTTGGGGCTCCGTCATGGTCATAAGCCAAGGACTACTGAGTGCCAAACGATGAGTCCCTGGGGCAAACTTTTTGTGTCAAAATGCAATGACTACCAAATTCATTGATTTTCAAAGCAGTTGAGTTCCAAAATGACACATGATCTGGGACACTTCGACTGTCTTAAATATGAGTCAGTTATCAAGCGTCTAAAGTTTGATCACTTAACCACGGGGATGCTGCAATGGTCATAAGTGTGAAAAACGCTCAGGTCCCTTTTGTTCAGTGCCGTTGTAACTTCGAACGGTCACTAAACGAACTGTTGTAAGTCCAGGACTACCTGCACTGTTATCATCCTGATCCTGATGGGCCGTTCTCATTTCTGCTCGCTTATTCACCTGGTCTTCCTCTCCCCGCATCCTCCAGAGGCAGGATTTTTTTGGGGGGGATGGGGGGGCTCCCTTCAAACTGCTTCAGACCCCTCCACCACCGTCCCCACCAATCCGTTGGTTAGATTCGGTCAATTTCCTCGCCGACGCAGAGATTGCTTTAAAGGCTGGTTCACCGGCGTCCAGTGTTTCCATCCGCTCTTCCCACGCCTCTCCTATTGCTCCAGAGTGCAAAATTGTCCTAAGAGCAGCGGGAATGGTTTCTGTCCATCGTGTTTGTGGCTGTCATGCCCCCGTCAGAGTCTGACTCTGAGACGGAAGACGAACAGCTGACAGAGAGCGGGAGAGTGGCTCCGTTGGCTGTGGAGGAAACTGGGGAAGGGCAAAGTCAGGCTGCGCAGAGCAAGGGAGAGGTAGAACAAGGGAGAGGGGGTTCAGATGAAAAGCAAGGCCCACCCCCTCCTCATCCTAGGGTGCGCAGGGAAGAACGCAGAAGAGAGCAACGTGGGTTGTGTGGCTTACGAGGAAGGAAAGGGCCCCGATTCCCTTCACAAGGCACACCTGGGGATGGAGTTTAAAGGAGAGGCATTTGGGAAGGGCGTTTGTCAGGAACAAACACTGAGTTCATAATGTGAGAGTTGTGGCCTGCATTCCTGGCATTCCTCCTGACTGTTTGAATTATTGTCGTGCTTCTGTGTGCTTATCCTGTCTTGCTGGAATTATTGCCGTGAATTCTTAGCTTCTGGGACTCATTATCTTGCCCTGCTGGAGTGATTGATTTGCAGTCATTCTGCTTACAAAGTTTGCACTGGAGAATCTGCAGCCAGAAGCTGCTGCAGGTTTGTGGGTGAGCTTTTCTCCAGGCCGGAGAGTAAACGGGACGTTGGGGGCAAAGTTGGTGCCAATAAAGGGACTCATACCGGTTCTCTGGCTGTGTTGCCTTCGTGCCACACCCCGGGTCATCACAGTGGCTCAGAAGGAGTTGATGAAGTTTAAGTACGCGTTCAGAAAACCCTGAGGCTCCTCCAGCTGTGGATAATGGCTGATGTGATCATCCAGCACCGTCACTGTTGACATGGGAAGCATCTGTCTGTCAAAAAAAAAAGGCCAAAAGCTTTGGGGTGCTCCTTCCAAAGGGCATGGGGACGAGGGGGACTAGCACCATGTCAGGTCCATTTACATGGGGAGGGTCTCTAAAATTTTAAGACTTGTGGACTTCAACTCCCAGAATTCCCCCCGCTAACCAGCTGTTCTTCAGAACTGAAGAAGCTTCCTTGGAGGAGAAGCGAAACCTCTTCAAGGAAAAAAAGAGTCCAGTTGCCTTTTGGGAAAAGTTTCTATAGCTAGTCCTCGAATTACAACGATAATGCAGCCTGAAGTCATAACACGGTTGTAAAACAGGTCAATCACGTGACCGAGCCAATTGCACAACATTTTTTTACAGCGTTTGTTAAGCAAACCAACAGGATAAGGGGTAAACACCACAGTCATTAAATAAAAGTAAAAGCTGGGGTTTTTTTCCGCAAAACCGTCCTGTATAGCAGGGGTCTCCAACCTTGGCAACTTTAAGACTTGTGGACTTCAACTCCCAGAATTCCACAGCCAGCAAAGCTAACAAAGCTGGCTGTGGAATTCTGGGAGTTGAAGTCCACAAGTCTTAAAATTGTCAAGGTTGGAGACCCCTGCTGTATAGCACACTCACACTACAGGATGCTTCAAACAGCCGTAAATGCGGCAATCTTGCCCAGCATCCGAAGTTGGCCGTGTGAACTTCAGATCAGGGCCGTAAGTACCCTTTTTCAAGTTGGTCGTAGCTTTGCTAAGCAGCCGGTCGTAAGTCAAGGACTGCCTACCGTATTTTTCGGAAAAGAAGACGCACCTTTTTCCTCCCTAAAAGAGGCTGGAAATTTGGGTGCATCTTATAATGCAGCTTTTCTGAAGCTTTTTTTCCCAGCCCTAACGAGGTGCTAACGATCCTCCCGGCTTCCTACTCCATCCGAAGAAGTTTTTTCCAGCCCTAAGTCTTTGCAGGCTTGTTTTCATTCCTACTCCCTTCGAAGAATATTTTTTTCAGCCCTGACCAGGGGATAAAATAATGTGCTGAAGCTGAACAGACTAAGGACGCTAGCCAGATGAATACCTGGTAGGCATATTTTTTTTCTCTATTTTCCTCCCCCAAAACTAAGGTGCATCTTATACTCCGAAAAATATGGTATATAACGGGAGGCCTTCAGAGGCTTTAGCAAGGATGGGCATCCTCATTCCGGGGTTACCAAAAAAAAGGGGGGGGGGTATTTCTTGATTATTATTTGGAGGAGTCATTTTATGGCAGTAATTGCACAGTGCATTTAGCCACTGATGTTCATAGAACGTAAGATAATACCGTTGGAAGGGACCTTGGAGGTCTTCTAGTCCAACCCCCCTGCCCCTTCCCTGAAGCCTCCAGAGTGTGAAAAATGGCCCAACGGGCAAACAGAAAGTCTTTTTCTGAACTTCCGGTTTGCCCGTTGGGTCGTTTTCCTACTCTGAAGCCTGGGGAGGGCGAAAACAGGCTTCCCCAAAGCCGAAAATCAGCTGACATGCGCACTGGAGCTGACATAGGGCAATGCCTCGCATGCCCTCAGATATGACTCCGCGTGCCACCTGTGGCACACGTGCCATAGGTTCACCATCACGGTTCTATACCGATGTGAGAAAAGACACACTTTTGCTTCGGATCAAGAAAAGGGGGAAGTCTTGAAATGTGATGGGGAGGCCTTCTGCCCACCCCACCCAGCTTACTTGTAAAGCCAAAGAAATTCCGCGTGAGGGTTGACCGGATCCAGTGGTCCATAAATCAGATGCACTGGGAGAGAGAAAGGGGGACACGTTGGACATTAAGACCCAAATGAAAACGAATGTCCTACATTTTTCCCCGCTCTTACGAAGCCCGTCAAAGCTCCGAGGAGCCCGTCCTACTCACAGGGAACGGAGGTGGATTGCAGGGCTCCGACCCAACGGTCTCTGTGTTGCTTCCGCTGGGTGATATAGTGTAAAAGGCTGCAAGGCAAAATTAAAGGGGTGAACAATTTCCAGGATAACAGAGTCAGAAGGGAGCTCAGAGGTCTTCTAGTCCAGCCTCCCGCTCGAGCAGGAGACCCTACTATACCAGGAGTCTTCAACCTTGGCAACTGTAAGGCTTAGGGACTTCGACTCCCAGAATTCCCCAGCCAACCATGCAATTTACAACATTTCCCCCCAGAAACCAGTAACTTTTATTTTCCAAAAAAAAAGAAGAGAAGAGAAGAGGAAAAAAGAAAAAAGAAAAGAAAAAGAAAAAAGAAAAGAAAAACAATAGAAAAGAAAAGAAAAAAAGAAGAGAAAAAAGAAAAGAAAATAGAATAGAATAGAATAGAATAGAATAGAATAGAATAGAATAGAATAGAATAGAATAGAATAGAATAGAATAGAATAACAGAGTTGGAAGGGACCTTGGAGGTCTTCTAGTCTAACCCCCTGCTTAGGCAGGAAACTCTGATATTTGTTTAATGGTCCCACACAAAAAAATCAGAAAAATGGATCCGTTCGTGGGATGACCCATTACAGCCATCACGTCTCATGACCGTAATTGGCAGGCTCAATGACGGTCGGAAGTCAAGGACTAAACCTGTATTGCATTTGGGGATTTAATGTCCTACCTGTCCACCACAAGGTTTCCGTCGTTTGTTCGCAGGGCTGTCCACATGTCCCACAATTCGGCCTCTGAAGGCTGGGTGTGCGGGCCGAAGACCTCAGCCAGGCTGGAGGGATTCAAGATGAGATAAATCAACGTGAAGAATTCACACAGTCCAAACCCCCCACTCAATATTCTTGATGAGCGATTCTCCAATCCAAATGCCTTTCTTTGGGGCTTAAATATAATCCGATTTTTAGGGCTCTAGGAAGATTATTTGAGCAGCCTTATTCTAGAACAGTTTCTCAAACTTAAGACATTTGAAGACAAGTGGACTTCAACTCCCAGAATTCCCCATTGAAAATGCTTTAAGATGGGTGGACTTCAACTCCCAGAATTCCCCATTGAAAATGCTTTAAGATGGGTGGACTTCAACTCCCAGAATTCCTCAGCCAGCATGCTTTAAGAGGGGTGGACTTCAATTCCCAGAATTCCCTGGTCAGTATGCTTTAAGATGAGTGGATTTCAACTCCCAGAATTCCTCACCCAGCATGCTTTGAGTGGACGTCAACTCCCAGAATTCCCTAGCCAGCATGCTTTACAATGGGCAGACTTCAACTCCCAGAATTCCCCATCCAAAATGCTTTAAGACGGGCGGACTTCGACTCCCAGAATTCCCCAGCCAGCATGCTTTAAGATGGGTGGGCTACAACTCCCAGAATTCCCCATCGAAAATTATTTAAGATGGGTGGACTTCAACTCCCAGAATTCCCTGGTCAGTATGCTTTAAGACGAGTGGACTTCAACTCTCAGAATTCCTCAGCCAGCATGCTTTGAGTGGACTTCAACTCCCAGAATTCCCCATCCAAAATGCTTTAAGACGGGTGGACTTCAACTCCCAGAATTTCCCAGCCAGCATGCTTTACGATGGGCGGACCACAATTCCCAGAATTCCCCAGCTGGCTCAGGAATTCAGGGTTTCGAAGTCCGCCTCTCTTCAAGTGGCCAAATTTTGAGAAACGCTGTTCTAAAAGGGCCAAAATCTGTGTTTAACCATTTAAAATGCAAACTCACCTTTTGGTGAAGATGAAATAGTTCGTTAGCCGAATAAGAATGGCCGACAGCAGTCCGCCATCTTTGAGAATCTGGAAAGGAGGAGGACACTTGAAATAGTTTGCATGGGGAGGAAGAGCAGCAAAATGGAAGAGAAACGTGTCAGCTGCTAGCTAGCAGGTAAAATTTATTTATTATTTATTTATTTATTCGCACTTGTATGCCGCCCACTCCACAGAGACTCTGGGCGGCTCACAACAATAAGAAATCTACATGCAAACAATAAATATAGAAACAACATTAAAAACAATAATTATTAAAAATGTTAAAAAACAACAATTTAAAAACCCCATACAATTAATTCATTCATGGGGCAAAGAGTACTGGATGTTATATTGAAATCATTGGCCCCAGGCCTGTCGACAAAGCCAGGTTTTTAGCGCTTTTCTGAAGGCTGGCAGGGTAGGAATAATGCGGATCTCGGGGGGTAGCGTATTCCAGAGAGCCGGTGCCGCCACAGAGAAGGCCCTCGCTCGTGGGCCCACCAGCCGGCATTGTTTGGCTGACGGGACCACCAGCAGACCAACTCTGTGGGCTCTAATCGGTCTTAGGGAGGTATGTTGGAGAAGGCGGTCTCGGAGGTAAACTGGTCCTAAGCCATGTAGGGCTTTAAAGGTAATCACCAACACCTTGAATTGCGCTCGGAGACCTATAGGCAGCCAGTGCAGTTCGCGAAGGATGGGTGTCACATGGGTGTATCTAGGGACACCCATCACCACATGCGCCGCTGCATTCTGCACTAGCTGCAGTCTCCGAACGTTCTTCAATGTAGGTGCGTTGCAGTAGTCAAGACGTGAGGTAACAAGGGCGTGAGTGACTGTGAGTAGTGCCTCCCGGTCCAAAAAAGGGCGCAACTGGTGCACAAGACGAACTTGTGCAAAGGTCCCTCTGGCCACAGCTGTTAGATGGCTTCCCAAAATTAAAATGGCTTCCCAAAATTAAAAATCCCTATTTGCATCTGTGTCCAGGTTGCTAAACCTGCCCATTTTCGCCGTATTGTTTTGAGGTTCAGGACTTCCAAACCTCAAAGCAGAAAAAGATCAAGAAACAGAGGTCTTCCTGGCGAGACCGGTTCAGTTCAGAATGAAAGGATATGCGGGTACTCCTCGACATACGACCGCAATGGAGCTCCCAATTGCTGCTGCTAAATGAGACAGTTCTGAGGTTTGCCCCGTTCGACGACCTTTCTTGCCGCAGCTGTTGAGCGAATCACTGCAGCTCTTAAGGGAATGGTGTGGCCGTTAAATGAATCTGGCTTCCCTCCTGCTTGTCAGAAGGTCTCATCCGGGCTCATTTGTGGTCGTAAGTCGAGGACCGCCTGGGTAACGTATTAATAAATTTAACTGGTTAATATTTAAGCAGCAGCCTTTGTGTGAAAAGAGAATATTCAGGAAGTAAAAATCAGCTCACCAACTCCTATTGCAATTTTTATTTATTTCTTCCTACACCGAGTATTTATCGATCTTCTAGGTGATTTTACTTAATCTGCTTTTTTCAAAAAAATAATAATAATAAAAGCTGTCTGTTCCAAGAAAGAAACTTCGCTGCCAGAGCTTAAGCGGACATAACACAGACAAGGGTATTTATTTGCTGGATTACTGGATGACCCAAAAAAGGAATTCTTCAGAACAGAAATCGTCAACTAAACTTGGCCTTTTTTTCTGTTAAGAGCAAATTACCTTCTGGATGAATCTGGGATAATGAACTTCTGGAAAGATGCCTGCAAATTTAAGAGAGGAATGGAAATCAGATTATTTGTTCCAAAACTTTTCCAAGCCACGAAAACCATTTTTATTCGAGGGGATTATGCTAGGATCAAGTGTGACAGGAGATGGGGCCAAAACAGAGCAGCGATCAAAAGGCATCTCCTAAAGTTTTAAATTGCATAAGAATCATAAGGCAGGAAGGGACCTTTGAGGTCATGTAGTCCAACCCCCCGCCCGACCAGGAGACCTTATAACATTCCGAACAAATAGCTGTCCGATCTTGTCTTGAAAACCTCCAGCGATGGAGCACCCAAAACTCCAGCAGGCAAACTCTTCCACTGATCCACTGTTCTGTCAGGAAATTCCTCCCGATTCCCAGATTGGATCTCCTTTGGAGATCCACTCATTGCTTCTTGTCCTGTCCCTGGGTGCAACCCCATCATCTGGGATGGCCCCTCAAGTACCGGAAGACAGCTATCATGTCTCCCCCAATCCTTCTCTTCCTAAGCTTCCTAAGATTTCATCATATTCTTTCCAGAAAGAATGTGGAAAGAATAGGAATAGGGAATGGAAGAGAATAGAAGAACAGAACAGAACTGGAAGGGACCTTGGAGGTCTTCTAGTCCATCCCCCTACTCCAGTAGGAGACCCTATACCCGTGGTGGCAAACTTATGGAACGTGTGCCGGAAACGGCACGCAGAGCCATCCCACGCGGGATGCGCGACCACGCTGGCTCCTCTTCTGCGTTCCTGTGCACACACGCGCACCAGTCAGCTGGTCTTTGCACGCGCAGGAGCCCTGAAACCCGGAAGAGCAGCGTTCTGGCGCGCATGCGCTCGCCGGCATCCGAACTTCCCGGGTTTCCGGTGCGTGCCAGCTGTTCATCGGGCTCGCGTCAGCGCCAGAAACCGGAGGTTTGGGAGCCGGCATGCGTATGCGCGCCAGAACGCTGCTCTTCCGGGTTTCAGAGCTCCTGCGCGTGCAAAGACCAGCTGACTGGTGCGCGTGTGTGCACAGGAACGCGGAAGAGCGTGCGCGAAGGCCAGCGAGGCCGCGCAGTCCAGGCGGAATGGTTTTGTGCGCCATTTCTGGCACACAGTGACGTAAAAGGTTAGCCACCACTGCCCTCTACCATTTCAGACCAATGGATGTCCAGTCTCTTCTTGAAAACCTCCAGTGATGGAGCATTCACAGCTTCTAGTGGCAAGCTGTTCCACTGGTTAATTGTCCTCACTGTTAGGAAGTTTCTCCTTAATTCCAGGTTGCTTCTCTCCTTGGTTAGTTTCCATCCATTGCTTCTTGTCCTGCCTTCAGGGGCTTTGGAAAATAGGTTGACTCCCTCTTCTTTGGGGCAGCCTCTCAAATACTGGAGGGCTGGAAGGGACTCTAGAGGTCTTCTAATCCAACCCCCTGCTCAAGGTACAGGGAGTCATAAAGGTGAGTCAATTTTCAAGCATCCGAACATAAGTAATGTGACCATGAGGATGCTGTAATGGTTGTAAGTGTGAAAAATGGCCATAAGTCACTTTTTTCAGTGCCTTTATAATGTTGAAGTCACTAAGTGAACGGTCATAAGTCGAGGACCCCTGTACCTGTAACAGGGAGTGGGGACTTGGATAGCGATGTCATCTTTCCCTCTCACTTGCTTGACTTCCCCAACCCTCTTCTGCTCCAAGTAATTTTTCAGTGGGAATGTGCGGGAGATTTTCCCCCTTAAATCGCTTACCTCCGTTTGACAGACACAGGCTGTTGATGAGGACGCATCCAGTTCTGTTCTGTTCATACCTGAAAGTAGAGAAAATGGTGTAAAATAGAGTTAAATGTAATATAAATATAACGATTCGCCAAAGTAACATTTTGGGGAAGTTCTGAGAATGTTTTTGTTGTGGCCTGTCGGCCGCCGGCCCCTCCAACAGCCGAATCAGAGGAGGAAGTGGAGGAGGCGTGGGAGTCAGGGTCAGCATCCAGGCAACCTGAGAGCTACGAGGGGGAAGAGGGAGTAGAGCTGTCAGAGAGAGAGACAGAGGTGGAGCCTGGGCTGTCCGTCAGATGGAGAGTCAACAGCCCCCAGGTCTGGAGGTGGCTGATGAGGAAGAGGAGGAACAGCTGGGTCCAGTGCCTGATGTGCGGATATGCAGAAGGCAGAGGAGAGGAGAGCAGTGGAAATCTATGGGCCGGTCCTTGGGACGGAAGAGCCACCGCTGCTAGCGAAGCCCCACCCGAGCTCTGGGGATAAAAGGCAGGGGGTGGAGATGAATAGGTGGGGCAGACAACTATTCTTCTCCCCTGCCAGACAGACTTCTTAGCCTGCGGTGAGAGAGAAACTTTTTGCCGGGGCTGCCGGCGCTCCTAATAAAGGACTCATTGATTTAAATACAGAGAGTTTGTCGTGTTTGGGGAGCTGGGTCAGAACACTTCTGCTTTGTTTTAACAGCAATAAGAATCATCAACTCTCAAGGCTACCTGGATTCCAGGTGTATGTACCTTCACTGAGGATATGCCCGGTTTCTTGCCCGAAGGTTGAAATACAAAGTAATACAGGGAGTTCTCATTTAGTGACCACGATTGAAACCAGCGATTCGGTCATTAAACAAAGCAGTAGCTAAGCAAACTCCCAACTGCGGTGATGATCCTCCTTGGGTTTACAGACCTGTGGAGGTCATAAATGCGAGGACTGGCAGTTTTCCTCACCATGCTAACCGCAAAGAGTCACTAAATGAGACCGTCGCTAAACAAGGACTGCCTGTATTTTACAACACTAAGCCCAACCCGAGCTCGGGCTTCTGCACAGACCCCAAAAGGCAGCTCCAAACCCCAACCACCACTCTGCAAAATCTCAGGAAGGTTCCTGACAGTTTATAGGCAGTCCTCGACTTACAACAATTCACTTAGCAACCGTTTGAAATTACGACGGCATTGAAAAGAGTGACTTATGACTTGTTTTCACACTTAAAGACCGTGGCAGCATCCCCGCGGCCACGTGATCAAAATTCAGACGCCTGGCCACCCACCAACTCATATTTATGACGGTTGCAGCACCCTAGGACACATGATAAATTATTTCTGACCTTCCCACCCAGCTTCTGACCAGCAGGTCAATGGGGGGGGGAAGCCAGACTCGTTTAATGACCGCATGAATCACTGAAGAACCACGGCGATTCGCTTAACAACCGTGGCGAAGAACGGTCGTCAAATCGGCCACGGCTCGCTTAACGACCGCCTCGCTTAGCAACAGAAACCACGCTCCCAATGGTGGTCGTAGAGCGAGGACCTCCCGTCGTCCTTGTGAGTTTCCACACACACACCTGTAGAGCAGTTCTTGGGCAACGGTGTCTCCGTAGTCGTGCGAAAGGAGGTTGATCCGTTGATTCAGAAGGCCCAGGTGGCGCAACAGGCTTTCCACAATGCTGGCTTGTTCGAAGATGGAGTACGCGTGAGGCCGCTGTTGGCAATGCAAAGAGAGAGGAGTGAGCACCGAGTTCGAATCAAGCCCCGTTACTTCAGTGGCCAACCTGAACCCTACCTTTCAGGTTGCAACCACGCCAGCCGCAGGTGGAGCAGAGACGCCTCCAGTCAAGATGGAAGCTGCGATCGCCCCACTGAGGCCCCAGAGTTTGTGCGTAAAACTGGTGCAAAATGCGGCTGCGCGAGCTGTGGTGGGTGTTTCCAGATACACCCACATAACACCCATACTCCGCCAGCTGCACTGGTTGCCCATTGGTCTCCGGGTGCAATTCAAGGTGTTGATTATCATCTTTAAAGCCCTACATGGCTTAGGACCAGGCTATCTCCGGGACCGCATTCTGCCTCATACTTCCCTTCGACCGGTCAGGTCCCACAGAGTCGGTCTCCTCCAGGTCCCTTCAACCAAACAATGCCGGCTGGCGGGGCCGAGGGGGAGAGCCTTCTCTGTGGGGGCTCCGGCTCTCTGGAACCAACTCCCCCCAGAGATCCGAATTATCCCCACCTTGCTGGCCTTCCGGAAAGCCGTTAAGACATGGCTCTTCCTGCAGGCGGGGTGATTGAGACTGTTGCTTGGGTTGTTTTTATCCCTTTTAATCACTATTTTATTATTATTGTTTTTATTGTACTCTTTGATAGTATTCAGCTGTTCTTATATATGTTGTACGCCGCCCTGAGTCCCCGGGGAGTAGGGCGGCCTATAAGAATCGCAAAATAATAGAGAGAGAGAGAGAGAGAGAGAGAGAGAGAGAGAGAGAGAGAGAGAGAGAGAGAGAGAGAGAGAGAGAGAGAGAGAGAGAGAGAGAGAGAAAGAAAGAAAGAAAGAAAGAAAGAAAGAAAGAAAGAAAGAAAGAAAGAAAGAAAGAAAGAAAGAAAGAAAGAAAGAAAGGCCGGCGGCTTCTATTGTGCCGTCACACGGCCATCTTGAGACTTTTGACCTCCCCAGAGATGCTGAGATGCCTGGCAAGAATTTTCTCTCCCTTCTGTGGGCCTAAGTTGGTTTTCCCCCACCTGCAAATTGTTTCTGTAATGGTATTTATGTATTTATTTATGTCCCGCCTTTATTACTTCGACAAATAACTCAAAGCAGCAAACATATCCAACACATTTTCCTCCTTTCTATTTTCACAACGACAGCCCTGTGAGGTGGGCTGGGCTGAAAGAGGGACTGGCCCAAAGTTACCCAGCTGGCTTTCATGCCTACGGTGGGACTAGAACTCACCGTCTCCTGATGATTGGTCCAATGTTACCTACCCAACTTTTGGGCTTAAGGTGGGACTAGAACTCACCGTCTCCTGGTGATTGGCCCAAAGTCACCCAACTTTAATAATTTTATAAATAACTCAAGGCGGCGAACAGCAGTGAAAAAAGTGACTTATGGCCTTTTTCACACTTACAAACATACATCCCCATAGTCGCATGATCAAAAGTCATATGCTTGATAACTGATTCATATTCATTTTTCTAGACCGTCCAAACCCAATTCCTGTAATCGTTCTTCATACGTTTTAGTCTCCAGGCCTTCAATCATCTTAGTTGCTCTTCTCTGCATTTTTTTCCCAAAATCTCAACACCTTTTTTTGTAAGGGGATGACCCAAACGGGATGCGGTATTCCCGTTTTTGTGCTTGTGTGTGTTCCACTTTTGTGTTGTGTTTGCACTTTCAAACCTGCAAGATTCCGTTAACGTAGCCTCGCCGTCAGACAGAATTGGCTCGTGCGATCCGTTTCCTCTCTGGTAGGCTGACAATATTTGGAAAAAAAAGGAAATTAAGAAAGAAACCACCCAGCGTCCGTCGGAATGTACTTACAGGTTTATCGCTGAAGCCAAACCCCACAAAATCCAGTGCGATCACACGATGAAATCGTTGCATGAGCCCTTCCCAAATCTGCAGGCGGGACGAGAAATAGGAGGGAGGGAGTGTTGCCACTACTTCCTACGGCAGTGTTTCCCAACCTTGGCAACTTGAAGATGTCTGGACTTCAACTCCCAGAATTCCCCAGCCAGCATTCGCTGGCTGGGGAATTCTGGGAGTTGAAGTCCAGACATCTTCAAGTTGCCAAGGTTGGGAAACACTGTCCTACGGCATCTCTACAGCCCATCCTGCCCTTATCCAACATGTCTGCCCCCCCATCACCTTGTACCAGTCGTAACTCGAGGTCGGAAATCCGTGCAACAGGACCACAATGTCCGAACTCCCGACAGCGCCGGGCGAATCTAAAGAGGCAAAGAGAAATATTCCTTAGAGAACTCTTGGGTTTGAGCAGAACGTACCGAAATAAAAAAGAAGGTTCTAAATTTAAATGTGAAATCAATCGTGAATTCTTAACCGGAAATTTCAACTGACTTGAAATAAAGAGTTTGGGTGTTCGGTTTTCCAAAATTTAATAGTATTTGCAAGCAAACAAAAAGAGAACGGTAACCCGAAGACTGAATTACCAAAGATGCATCTCTGCGCGAGGCCTCTCGCGCGCATGTCAGAAGAGGACAAATTGTCCAACATTGGGGAAAGAGTCGGTGACACACACACACAAACACACAAGCAGCATGCTCTTAAGTTTGCAAAAAGGAAGCACGCCTTGTGTTTGTGTTTAAAAACCCTGGGTGCGTTTCCCCCCCTCCCAAGGATATTACAGGACCACAACTTCTGCCTCTGCCAGATGTTAAACCGCAAACTAGCCTCGACAAGCTAAGATTTACTACAAGTCTGTAGAGGTTCTCAGTCGTCCAGGTCGTGGTTGTCCCAAAGGTGCTTTTTTCAAGAGGCAACTGGACTTTCTTGTTTTTTTCTTTGAAGCCGTTCCGCTTCTCATCCAAGGAGCTTCTTCAGCTCTGACTGGATGGTGGGGAAGGGAAGGATTTATACTCCTTGCAGACAGACGGGTCATTTGCATCCTTTTGGAGGGTCGTTGAGGCCACTTGGAGGTTCTTACTCACCTGAGTAAGAAGCTTCTTGGATGAGAAGCGAAACGTCTTCAAAGAAAAAACCAGAAAGTCCAGTTGCCTCCTGAAAAAGCACCTTTGGGACAACCATGACCTGGAGGACTGAGAATCTCTACAGACTTTTAACTATACAATTTGGGACGAACACCCTTGGAATGGTGTGGGAGTAGGAATGGATTTCCAGAGGGAAACAAATTACAAGACTACAGGAACCAGGAGCACTAACTCAGGTGACCCTGAGGAAACAGATAAACCTCCAAGTGGCCTCAATGACTGTCTAAAAGAATGCAAATGACCAGCTGTCTGCAAGGAGTATCAATCCTTCCGTTCCCCACCATCCAGTCAGAACTGAAGAAGCTTCTCGGACGAGAAGCGAAATGCCTTCTAAGAAAAAAACAAGAAAGTCCAGTTGCCTCTTGAAAAAGCACCTTTGGGATAAGATCTGCTACCTTTATACAGGATATCGTTTTGCCTTTATGCCCAAGCCCTTAACGACCCAGGATGGCAACATGTCAAGAATCACCCCTTTCTAAATCTCTCTCTCTCTCTCTCTCTCTCTCTCTCTCTCTCTCTCACACACACACACACACACACACACACACACACACACCCCTCCTGGCCAGGGGTGAGATGCTCACTTACCCAGACCGGTGCGCTGCTCCGCGGTCCTTCGTGATTTGTCGCGCGCGTGCACGCTACGCGCGCGCGCCCTTTTGCGCAATTTTGCTTCTGCGCATGCGCGGAAGCAAAATCGCGCCAAAATCTCACTGAAATCTCGCGCACGCGCGTCCCCTCGCAAGATTTTGGCACGATTTTGCTTCCGCGCATGCGCAGAAGCAAAATCGCGCGAAAATTCACAAAAAAGAGATGGCGACGCGCGCGACTGCCCGGTGGAGACAGTACCGGAGCAGTCGCGCGCATATTGGGGTATCGGCGGGTCCCTACCGGAGCTCCGCACTGGACCGCACCGGTAGGATCCCACCCCTGCTCCTGGCGCTTTGAATTTAATTCAGCTCAGAAAAGGGGTTTCGAAAGAGCCAGGCGTGCCAAACGCAGCTCCACTCTGCAACCGATTAAAGCAGCTGCCTCGGTTTTACGGCTGTGCAACTGCACAAACTTTTCTGGAGAATGCCGCGGCTGCTTTAAGGAGATACCAATGAGTTTGGGATCTGATGTCTTTTTTAAAAAAACCTTTCTAAATCGAACTGGCACCTCCATTCAATTACAGGAAGTCCTCGACTTACCACCATTCGTTTAGTGACCTCTTGAAGTAACAGCGGCCATGAACAAAGGGACTTATGACCGTTTTTCACTCATATGACTGCTGCAGCATCCCTACAGTCATGTGATCAAAATTTGGACGCTTGGCAACCGACTCATGAAGGTTGCCGTGTCCCGGGGTCCCCTTTTAAGACCTTCGGACGAGCAATGGGGAAGCCAGATTCACTTAACAAATGAGTTACTACCACCAGTCATTCAGCTTGACAACTGTGGCGAGAAAGGTCGTAAAACGGGGCCAAACTCACTTAGCAACGGAAACCGCAACAATACACGAGCACATAATAGATTCAAACTTAGTAAACCGCTCCAAACTCAACTGCAGAAAATACGACTTCAGCAACAGAGTGATCAATGCCTGGAATGCACTACCTGACTCTGTGCTTTCTTCCCCAAACCCCCAAACCTTTAACCTTAGACTGTCTACAGTCGACCTCTCCCTGTTCCTAAGAGGTCTGTAAGGGGCGTGCATAAGCGCACCACTGTGCCTACCGTCCCTGTCCTACTGTCCTCTTTTATTGTTACTTTTTACTTATGTTATGTTTATACAATCAGCTACAATCCTGTACATGTTTGACAAATAAATAAATAAATAAATAAATAAATAAATAAATAAATACATAACATAACATAAAATAAAATAAATAAAATAAATAAAATAAATAAAATTAAATAAAATAAAATTAAATAAATAAATAATAAATAAATAAATAAATAAATAAATAAATAAATAAATAAATAAATAAATAAATAAATAAATAAAATGCTGGGCTCCATTGTGGTCATAAGTCGAGGACTAGCTCTATAGCAAATAACCAAATGAGAGAACCGGCTAGATTCTTAACACAAGCATCTACGTAACCTCTGAAGAAGATGTTCTGGGTTTTGTAGGTGAAGAAATTCCCCGAAGAGCGCCAGGAATGCAGAGCCGGAGACAGCTTGGGAGGCGGGATGTGGAGGTAAACGGCAAGCAAGGGCAGCATCAGGAGACCGACTTGGATCCACCACTCTTTCATTCTGGAATGGGAGAAGGGAGGCCAAAAAAAATGAAAATAAAAGAAACCAAATGCCACGTGTAAGAGGAGTAATGGCAGAAGCTGAGGGCGGTGTCAAAAGAGGAAGCAGCCTAGAATTCCTACGTAGCCACAAATCCAACTTCCATCAAATTCCGCTGATCCTTATCTAATTCCAAGCAGGGGCTCACCATTATTTGAGAATACTCCTGGGCCTATTTGGCAAGAAATCAATTTCATTGGACCTTCACTTGTGGACCTGGTCTTTCGCACCTGACACCGCCAGCCAATTGGGAGTGCCAGCATTGGGAGCGAGAGCAACTTCTGACTTCCTGCCAGCTTCCCCAGTGACTTTAGCAATTGCACTTAGACTGATATACCGCTTCATAGTGCTTTACAGCCCTCTCTAAGCGGTTTACAGAGTTCAGCATCTTGCCCCCAACAATCTGGGTCCTCATTTTACCCACCTCGGAAGGATGGAAGGCTGAGTCAACCTTGAGCTGGTGAGATTTGAACAGCTGAACTGCTGAACTGCAGTGCTGCACTTTAACCACTGCGCCACCTCGCCTCTTTTACTTTGCCTATCAGACTTTGCCTATCAGAAGCTAACAGGGAGCATCGGAAATTCATTCCTTCTCCTTGGCTGTCTCGTGGAACTGCCTGCCACTTGGCTGGCAAGAATGAAACACAGAGAGCTGTGGGTTGGAAGGAAAAAGGGCACTCCTGTTCCCCATCCTGGTGTGTCTCCGAGAGTCCCCCCTCCTTCCAGACAGGAAGAGGGCTTACCTGTCGGCTGTTAGCATCCCCCAGCCAGCCCTACCTCACCTGGTCCAGTTCCACTAACCCTTACCTAACTCCCAGCTGGTGACAACTCTCAGTTGAGAAAATTCCTGTGCAGAGGCTTTTAGCAATAAAGCAGTTTAATCGGACTTTCACCTGTGAACCTGGTCTTTTGCACCTGACACATGCCAGGATACGGGCATGGGGTTTCCATCCCAAACGCTTTTTGGGAGAACAAAATTCGACCCCTTCCAGACTAAAAACGTCTGCATGGAAACAGCTCTGGAGGCTGGGACTCCACCTCTCCATTCTGCCCCAGCACTAATCCTTTTGGGTAGGCTGGGACTACAGCTCCCATCATCCCCAGACAGGACAAGGAATCCACCGAATTCCGCGAAATGCAGCAATAGGCTGTTTTTGAGTACTGGAATATCATCCTCCCCCCTTTTTTATTATTTTACTTATTATTTATTATTTTACTTATTTTTTAAAAAAAATAATTAAGCAATCCCCTAAGAAATAATAATCTTTTCCTGGACACTCTGCAAACCAATTCTCTTTTTTTACAGATGTTTTCATAACGCAAGCCAGCAACATTAGGAGGGGGGGTTGCTCTGTTTATAAATGAGCCCCTCTTAGCACTGATGATGTTACCTAGTTGGGTCATGAAACGTCTCAAAGAAAACCAAGTTCAGAGAGCACTCAGGACCCCACAATCTTTTTCCTCCTCCTCCTCTTCCCCAGAACCTCCCCTCCCTTCTAGGTAACATCATCAGTGATTAGAAGGATTAGTTTCATAACGCAAGCTCAGAGAGCACCAAGGAGCCCACAATTCAGCCCTGAGCTACAACTATTCTTTATTAGTGAACCCCAAATCTTACACAACCCTTTCAACCCCAAGCAGTGCATTTTCTAGGGAGGGCGTGCAAATAAAGGCCCCTTCTCTTGTTCAGCAAATGCATCACACCCCCTTTTCTTTTTTTGCATTTGTTTGCAAGTTTCCACCCCCCCAAAAAATCCCTCTTCTCCTTCCTTCACCCTAAAAAAAGAAATCCACCCCCTCCCTCCCACGCACCCGATTCCTCTCCTTGCAGAGAAAAAAAACAGGGAGGGGGCGTCTATTCCTCCTGCCCCCCCCTCCTCTACCCCTGTCCTGGGGAAGGACGCACATGCGCTCTCGCTCACCTGAGCGACAGTCCGGAAGAAGTCAAGGCAAGCGCGTGGGCAAAGGCGCATGCGCGTCCCCGGCCTCTCCTGCCCCGCCCCTCGGGAGGCTTCGGCGGGTTGCGCAGTGCGAGTTTTGCAACCGGAGGCGCGGCGGAGTTTTGCAAGCGGGGCGGGAGAAACGTGTGAACGGACGGCTGCAGGGGGGGGGGAATCAGGGCGGGGGGGTCTGGGGGGGAGGTGGGGCTGGGTCTTTCTCCAACCAGGCGCCCCGCAAGCTTTGCGAGGCGTCGAGGCGGAGGATCCTGCGCTGGATCCCGTGCACGCATGGAGGGGGGATTTCTCTGTTGTGACAGGTTGGATGGGGGGGGGGCGGTTGTGCATTGTTTAGGAGGGAAGGGGTTGTGTAGGATCTTTGTCTCCGGTGACAGGTGCAATAAAGCCTATTGTTGTGAAGGTTTCTCCTTTTTTATTTCTTTTTATTTCTTTTTCTTTCTTTCCTTCTTTCCCTCTCCTTTCTCTCTCTTTTTTCTTTCTCCCTCTCTTTCTTTCTCTCCTTCCCTCCATCTTTCTTTTTCTTTCTCCCGTCCTTTTTTTCTTTCCATCTCCTTTCTTTCTTTCTCGTTCCCTCTCCTTTCTTCTTCTTTCTTTCTCCCTTCCTTTCTCCCTTCTTTCTTTCTCTCCTTCCCTCCATCTCTTTCCTTTCCTTTCTTTTCCTTGTTTCTTTCTCTCTCCTTCCTTCTTTCACCTTCCTCCCTGCCTCCCTTTCTTTCTCCTTCTCTTCCCTCCCTTCTTTCCTTCCTTTTCCATTCTTCCATTTTCTCTTTCTTTCCTTTCTCTGTCCTTCCCTGTCCTTTTTCTCCCTCCCTCCCTCTCTCCATCTTTCTTTTCTTTCTTTCTTTCCTCTTTCTTGTACGTTTCTCTTTCCCACTCTTCTTCTTTTGCCTCCCTCCCTCCCTTTTTTCCTTCTTCTCTTCCCTCACTCCCTCCTTTCTCTCATTTTTCTTTCTTCCTTTCTCTCCCCTTCTTTGCCTCCTTTCTTCCTCCTTCCTTCTTTCCTTCCCCCATTGCAATAAATTCTAATAATCAGAATTGCCCCTCATTAAATTGCTCTTAAAATTATACACACATACACATACACAACTCATTTTGTATCCTGTCGGGTAATCAATTTATCCTTACCAGATTCCTCCAGGCATTCTGGATAGTGACCTTAGGCCTGTAGGTTTCTTACCTCCCTCCAATAGCTTGAAGTCTACTGGACTGCATAAATCAAGTTTTGACGTTCAGCTTATGAGGTCTTTGAATGCAAATCCAGCCTACAGGTAGCCCTCGAGTTACAACCAATCATTTATGACAGTTCAATGTCATAAATAGTCACTGAAAATAGTGACGTGACCCCTAGACTAGAGCTTAATTTCTTCCAAAACCTGGAATTGCCATTTAAAATAGTCGGATCACTTCAGACAGACAGAAAATAGACCCCATGGAAACATTGGGTTGCTCTTAATTGGGAGGGTCGTCCGGAACACAAGATTTGTGATTTATAAATGAAAACGCAGAAGTGATTTGGAAATGTAATGTTCATATTACAGAGCTGAGGTGGCGCAGTGGTTAAATACAGCACTGCAGGCTACTGCTAGTTCAGCAGTTCAGCTGTTCAAATCTCACCTGCTGAAGGTTGACTCAGCCTTCCATCCTTCTGAGGCCGGTAAAATGAGGACCCAGATTGTTGGGGGCAATATGCTGAACTCTATAAACCGCTTAGAGAGGGCTGTAAAGCACTATGAAGCGGTATATAAGTCTAAGTGCTATTTCGGGTTGAAAATGAGAGAATGCAAATCCAGCGCTCTGGATGGAGAGATGGCGAATCAGGAAAAAAAAAATAACCTTACCTACATTCACACAACACCCACATCCACAAATGCAAACCACACACACACATACACTAGAATTCCGGGGTGGCCAAACTATGGTTCTTTGAGGACCTGTGGACTTCAACTCCCAGAATTCCTGAGCTAGCCATGCATGCATGGAGTTGAAGTCCACAGGTCCTCAAAGAACCATAGTTTGGCCACCCCTGCACTAGATTCATAGATTAACAGAGTTGGAAGGGACCTTGCAGGTCATCTAGTCCAACCCCCTGCCAAGCAGGAGACCCTTACATCACTAGATGGTTTGGGATTCCAGATCCCAGAACAAGCAGCCCATACATGTGGAGAACATTAAGGGGAAAACATCAAGGTCCTCTGAGTTTTAAATGCACCCACGCAGGTGAGCTGCACCCCACGGAACACGTGTGAGCGCGGAAAGGAGAAAGTCAGAACGCGCGTTGGAACAAAGGCACTACTTCTTCTCCTCCGAGCCCCGCCCCTCCCGTGCAGACCCCCTCAGCGGAAAGACACCGCGGTGAAGCGTCCAAGAACCCCTGTTACGTCACAATCCCGCCTCAGCGCCGCTCCGAAAGGAACAACAACAAAAAAAAACCAGGCGCGCGGAGGCGTCCCTCGTCACCCGGGGAAACCGCCGACGCTCGCCTGAGCCCGTGGGCCGCAACGCGCACGCGCGAAGGGGAAAGCCGAACCGGGACTTTTAAAATCCGCGGGCGTGGGGGGCGGCGACCGACTTGGCAACAGCGCTCGGAGGGAGGGGAGAAAGTGCGGATGGGCGCGGGGGCCGACCAATCGGAGAGGAGGGATGGTCTTAAGGGCGGCGCGGATTGGTCTGGCGCGGGCGCGCGGACCGGCGGAGGGGCGGGCCGTGCGCGAGGCTGACAGTTGGGCAGGATGTCGGCGAGGAGGCGCATCGGCGACCCTGAGGTGAGGAAGGGGGCCGCCCGGGGGGTCGTGAGGGGGCTTCCCAGATGGCGGGGAAGAGGCACGTGACCCCGGATTTAAGGGGGGGAGGTCTGAGGGGGTCCCCGAAATCGGGAAGGCCCTGAAGAGGCCCTAGAGAAGCCCCCTCCCTCAGGCCTCGTGGGGTGGGGCAGTATCCTGAGGGAATCGGTGAGGGGGCTGTCAATCAAACATTGGGCCCCTTTTCTTATATTTATGCGTTTCTAGTGCTTCTGAATGGGGGGGCGGCAATAAGTTCAGCCAGAAAACCAGAATTTAAAGCAAAAATCGGGATTGGAATTTAAAACAACTATTATTGGGCATTTGAGGGGGGGCAGCTGGTTTTTTTAAAAAAATAAATATGGCTCTATTTAGCCGATTCTAGGGGCTTCAGACCCATAAGTGGCGCCCCTGGCTCTCTTTGCCATTACAACAACCCTACGAGGTAGGCCGGGTTGAGAGGGACTGGCTCTAAATCACACCTGGATTGAGGGGTGGGGGGGATACAGGTAGTCCTGGTTTTCGAAGTTACATCGGCACTGTGAAAAGGGACTTCGGAGCCTCGGTCCTCGCACTTATGACCATTGCTGCATCCCCACGTTCACGGGATCGAACTTTGGACGCTTGGCAACTGCGTATATTTAGAAAGGTTATAGTGTCCTGGGATCCTGGGATTGCTATTTGTGACCTCAGGGGGCTTCAGGCAAGCAAAATCAATGGGGGGGGGAGAGAGAAATTCACTTAATGACCCCACTGACTTTACTTGTCGGAAGGTCGCAAAAGGGGATCGCATGATCCCGAGACACTGCAATGGTCATAAATATGAATTGGTCGACAAGAGTCTGAATTTTGATCACGTGACCGTCGGGATGCTGCAACGGTCATTGAGTGCGAGGACCGCTCATACGTCACTTTTTAAAGTGCCGATGTAACTTTGAACGCAAAAACGCGATCGTAAGTGGGAGGGGGCTTCGTGGCATCCGAAGCAGAACATCCAGATTTCCGTTGTTAAGTAAAATATTTGTTAAGTGGGTTTTACCCCATTTTACAACCTCTCTTGCCACAGTTGCGAAGTGAATGACTGCAGTTGATAAGTTAGTAACTTGGTTGTTAAGTGAATCTGGCTTTCCCCGTTGACTTTGCTTGTCGGAAGCTGAAAAAAGCTTCTTGGATGAGAAGCGAAACGTCTTCAAAGAAAAACCAGAAAGTCCAGTTGCCTCTTGGGAAGGAAAAAAAACACCTTTGGGACATTAACTCCAAGGTTTGCATCAGACCAACAATCAAGTAAACAATACCACAATCAAGAAACTGCCAAAGAGCCAACAGTAAACAGCCTAACTAAGGAACCTCTAAGATCACCCCCACCAACACTGAAAGGGAAAGCTACCAGAATATAAACAGAGAGCAAACCGCACTCCTTACTAGCACTGATGATGTTACCTAGTTGGGTCATGAAACATCTGCAAGAAAACAAGCAAGCTCAGAGAGCACCATGCCAACCCTGAGCTACAAATATTCTCCTTGAAGAGTAGAAGCTCCTTAGATCCTGCAGCTCAGCTATTTGGGCTGGAGAGCCTGACTGTGAGTCATCTGGTCTTTTGCATTATTTTACAGAGTCGTTGAGGCCACTTGGAGGTTGCAGGGACTGCAGCGATAAATCTCCAAGTGGCCTTGACGGCTCTCTAAAAATGGTGCAAATGACCAGCTGTCTGGAAGGAGTATCAATCCTTCCATTCCCCATCATCCAGTCAGAGCTGAAGAAGCTTCAAAGAAAAACCAGAAAGTCCAGTTGCCTCTTGAAAAGCATCTTTGGGACAACCACGACCCAGAAGACGGAGAATCTGGGCATAGATTTTAGCCATGCACTTTGGGCTGAACTCCCTTCAAATGGCGTGGGGGTATGAACAGATTTCCAGAAAAATTGCAGACTACAGGAACCATTTGTACCACTCAGGTGACCCTGAGGACGAAGATAAACCTCCAAGTGGCCTCAACGACCCTTTAAAAGGATGCAAATGACCAGCTGTCTGCAAGAAGTATCAATCCTTCCATTCCCCACCATCCAGTCAGAGCTGAAAAAGCTTCTTGGGTGAGAAGCAAAAGGTCTTCAAAGAAAAACCAGAAAGTCCAGTTGCCACTTGGAAAAAAACCCCCACCTTTGCAACTCCTTTTATTAATTATTGAATTCATCTCTGAATTCTATCCTCCAGAAATTGGATGGTGGCAGACCTTCCTGAAATTGAAATTCTTAAGCGGAAAGTAGACTAACCTGGTTTGCTTGAGATATGTTGAAATTTAGTTCCCACGGCTGTAGTAATATATTTGCCAGAGTAGTACCAAGTTAATATAGGTGGAATGAGGCCAGGTACCTCTCTGTGAGAGGCCCTGAAATTACAGTTTTCCTGTTTCTGGGAATGCCTTTTATGCATGCTGATTGGGATCAAGAAACAGACTAGACTAGATTAACTCAATTAACCAGTTTTTTAGTTGATGCCATATACTGAGCCAAAATTTAACCAAATACGCAGCTTTATACAATATATAAGCCACACACACAAAAAAGGATTAGCACTAACCAAGTTTAGCAATGTAGTCTAACCCCTTAACTTGATTTGTTTGAGCAAATATTGTGAAATCAGGATTGTTAAGCAAATTCTTAACAAACAAACAAAAAAGTTCTACTGTCCTATTGTCCTCTTTTATTGTTACTTTTTACTTATGTTTATACAAACTACTACTATCTTATACATGTTTGACAAATAAATAAATAAATAATAAATAAATAAATAAATAAATAAATAAATAAATAAATAAATAAATAAATAAATAAATAAATAAATAAATAAATTGTAACAGGGTTTTATTCAACACTAAGCCCAAAAAGTATCTAAAAAAGGTTAAAAATCATGGCAACTGGACCAAAGTCAGAAACTCTCTGCCTAACTTTTTTTTTTTACTGATGAAATTGCATCAATGAGTAACAAAATGTCTTAGATTAATAAAATTTGGCCCAGTTGCCATGATTTCACCTTTTTTTTAGATACTTTTGTCCTGGATGATGGAGTCTTCATTGACACAGGAAGCCCAGAGCAATTAAATACAGGGAGTCCTCACCTTAACGGCCGCAATTGGAAAGCAGAATTTCCATTGCTAAGTGAGGTGATTATTAAGTGAGTCATATCCAATTTTATTAACTTTTTTTTTTGCTGCGGTTGTTAAGTGAATCACACAGTTAAGTGAATCTGGCTTCGCCCCTTTAGATGATAGTTGAGCACTGTGAGGCAGCATTATACATTTGGATTCCCCCGTGAATAAAATACGCATTTGTGAGAAAATGACAGGGTCACCCCAATATCACATTCATCCATTGAAAAAAGAAATTAAGTAAGTTGCCAATCAAAAAGAAAAAAAAACTGCAAATGAAACCAAACAGATTGGATTATGGCTTAGTGTAATGTGTGAAAACGTAATAGGCTTTCCCCCCCTCTCTCTTGACATGCTGGAATTGTAGAAATTGGGGAGGAAGAGCAGATACTGCGCCCCCCCCAGAGGAAAATCTTAGGATGCAATTGAGGTGTGTGTGTGTGTGTGTGGATGGATGGATGGATGGATATATATATTATACATTTTACAGGTGGTCCTGAACGTATGACCACAAGTGAGCCCAAATTTTCTGTTGCTATGCAAGAGAGTTAAGTGAGTTTTGCCCATTTTACGACCTTTCTTGCCACAGTTGTTAAGTGAACCACTGTAGCTGTTAAATTAGTCCCACAGTTGTAATCTTTGCTTGTTAGAAGATCGCAAAAAGTGATCACATGGCCCTGGGACACTGCCACCATCATAAATAAATAACTATGAGTCAGTTTCCAAGCATCCCAATTTTGATTATGTCATTTGCAATGGTCATAAGTGTGGAACATGGTCATAGGTCACTTTTTTCAGCGCCCTTGTAACTTCGAATGGTAGCAAATGATTGTAAGTCAAGGACTACCTGTATCAGCTTTGGGTATTTCAGCATCATGCATCTTTTAGTGTAATGGTTCTGCAGTCTTTGTTTTCAAAGGTTCTGTGCATATCACAATCATGCTATTTTTCGTCCTTCTTCCTGGGTAATTTTCTGATGGTTTTTCTTTCCACTTTCTCCCCCTCCCGGTAAGCAGTTCTTGACCAAAAGGATCCCACAGAATCCTAAATACCAGCATGTAAAAACTCGCCTTGACACCGGTAAGTTAAAATCTGCTTTTTGGGGAGGGGGTGGGTGGGGGAGAGGTTTGAAGGGACAGCAAAGTGCTTAAGAGTTTTTCATTTGCTACATCCAAGTGCTGGACTTTGTGTGAGAAGCTGTGACTTCACCCAGAGCCTGTGGGAACCATGAGATCAGAGCATGAGGGCACAATGGCTGCCAGGAATGGGTTGCCCTTGAGAGCTTACTAAACTGTGGGGTCCTTGGTGCTCTATGAGCTTGGACCTTTTCTTGCAGTTGTTTCTTGATCCAACTAGGTAACATCATCAGTGCTAGTAAGAGTGGGATTTGCTCTCAGTTTATATTCTTAATGGCTTGCCCTGATGATGTTACCTCATTTGGGCAATGAAACATCTGCAAGAAAACAGCCAAGCTTTTAGAGCACCAAGGACCCCTCATATTCTCGTTTACTGGAGACATTTCATTACCCAACTAGGTAACATCATCACTTCTAGAATGGAGTTGAGTGTGCAAAGTGGAGGAGGAGGAAGACTGTGAAGTCCTTGGTGCTCTCTGAGTTGGTGGTGGTTTTCCTACATTTAATTACCCAGCTAGGTAACATCATCAATGCTGGAGGGGAGGCAGGAAGATGACGACATTGACAACTGTAGGGTCCTTGGTGCTTTCTGAATTTGGTTGTTCTCTTGCAGACATATCATTACCCAACTAGGTAACATCATAATTTTTGCTGGTCATTGACCAAATAAATATCAATTGGTTCCTGCGTGCGCCCGGCAAAATAAATAACCTGCTTAGAAGCCCAACCCTGAAGCCGGCTTTCTTTTCTCAGCCTTATTAACGTAATCTATTATTGAGAGGACAAAAATAGGCAGGGGGAAAAAATGGCTTCTCTACAGAGGACTTTGGAGAGGAATATGCGAGAAATAAATACATATTTCAAAGTACCCAAAGCCAGACTCGATGAGGCTGGGGATACTTCTGATTTTCCAGCCCTACTAATCCTGTTAATTACACATAAATTATTAACTTGGAATAAACAGATGGCTGAGCTGAGTTTTTGGTAAAGATTGTCATCTCTTTCCTAAGTACCTTACTGGGTGTCTTTTCTTCCACAGGTAGCAGCATGACCAAGTACACTGAAAAACTAGAAGAGATCAAGAGAAGTAAGTACAGTAACAAGAACTCAAATGTCTATAATCCGCTCACACGGGGTCACAGACTAGTCCAGTATTTCTCAAACTTGGCAACTTTAAAACGTGTGGACTTCAACTCCCAGAATTCCCCAGCCAGCATGGCCACTGATGAGAATTTACAAATTGCTTGGGAGCTTGGAAGCACTGGTGGAACATTCACAAAAAGACGCTGTTTTATTTTTAATTTATTAGAATTTTATCCAGCCTTTATTACTTTATAAGTAACTAAAGGAGGCGAGCATGCCTAACACTCTTTCATCCTCCTATTTTCCCGATAACAACTTTGTGAAGTGAGTTGGACCGAAAGTGAGTGATTGTCCCAAGTCACCCAACCGGCTTTTGTGCTTAAGGAAAGACTAGAACTCCCTGTCTCCTGGTGATTAGTACAAAGTCACCTAGCTGGCTTTCATGCCTAAAGCAGGACTAGAACTCCCTGTCTCCTAGTGATTGGCCCACAGTCACCCAGTGGCTTACATGCATAAGGCAGGACTAGAACTTACTGTCTCCTGGTGATCGCTCCAAAGTCACCCAGCTCTTTTCATGCCTAAAGCAGGACTAGAACTCTCACTCTCCTGGTTTCTAGGTCAGCACCTTCACCACTACACTACACAGGAGGAGGCTCTTTCCTCCTCCTGGTTCAGCCTCATTCATTTACTTTCCTCCTGAGCATCCACAAGTGCCATGAAGACCCATCTTAATACAAGTTCCGTCATCTTCCCAGAATAATTTAACTCCGTATCATAATCTGGCCACACCTTCATTAATTAGGACTAGAAAATTCCCCCCCCCATCCCCTCCTCCACAATGCTAGCTAACATTTCCTGCATCGTGAATTTGGGTGTGTCTGTTTTGCGCATGGGAACCGACTTAATGAACCAGGGATGGGCGCTGGGTACTTTCTATGCGTTACGAGCACCGTTCCTACTATCTTTTGCCGCCAGCAATTTTGGCTGGTCCTGATGGAATCTGAAAAAAACACCTAAGAGGTTTCTAAACTGCCTGATTTGATTTTAGAACTATTGTGTCATATTGGCAGAGTTTCAGGTATCCTCGTTTTCAGTGTATTTTTCTTTTTAAGTGTTCTTCCTCTGCTGTTCATCCTGACTGCTTCGTTCGGCTGAAAGAGTTGGTTTCATAACATCCTTTCAACGGAGGTCTTTTGAGTGCCGAAATACTAGCCGTGGTTTGTTGTGACATTGTCACAATCCTTGCTGTGTTTCTGTCCTTTTTTTGTTTGTGCTTTGAATTCTCTACTCCGCAGTCCTGGTGTGCCTTTTCTGCTAGCCTTGCATTGTGCTTAAACTCTGCCTAGGTGGCAAAGTGCGTTCTTTGAGTGAATAAGCACCTTGTGTGTGGCTTTAGGTAACTGAGCTTTCTCAGGGATATATGAGACTGTAAGAGGCCATTTGAAAAGCCCGCACAGGGTTGCTTCTGTCTTTCTTCTGTAACTTGAGTCAAGTTGTAAAAAAGGCTGGAAAATCAAAACCGAGGTGCCCGCAGGTGCCGTCCTCACTTGCCTCTCTGACATACAGAACCAAGAAAGAACAAGCCAACATTATTTCTCTTTTGCAAAACCGGCATTCTCGCCGGTCTGAAAGGATAATTTTTTTTTCCAACCGGCATTACATCTTGGATTTAAAATGTCTGAAAACTCAAACGGATCTTCTGAATCAGCTCCAGGTAGACTGCGCTGGGGACTTGGGAGGAACTGTGATTTTGGGGCTGCTGGGGTGATGGATGTTGTGGTGGGCGTCTCAGGAAGGTCTCAGATTTGGGAGACATTTATGATCGTTGCTAGAATATTGGAGCCAAAAAGCCAAAGGTGCAAAATGTATATGTGATTAGTCAGGAAGCTATTGCTAAATGTATCATTGTGGTTGCTTGCTTGCATTTTTTATGGGACTTTTAGCAGTAAAATATATTGATCTGATTGTCCACATATCTTATATATATATATATATATATATATATATATATATATATATATATATATATATATATATATATATATATATATATATATATATATATATATATATGCTGACACTTTATTTAAACTAAATTTGTAAATCAGTGAGTGCATGACGTCTTGTAGATGCCATACATTAAATAAATAAATTATTATTCTTGGTCTGATTGTGATGGGAAATCATCCTTGTTTTCAGTCTAGTCTAGTGTCAGGTGATGAAAGATTTTTTTTTCAATAGTGCCAAAATCCATTTCTGTAGACGGTGAAAATAATAAATCAAGTAATTCTTCTTCTTTTCTTTGCTCATATTATCTGGAACTCTTATCATTCCTATTCATCAAGCCTCCGCTTGTCAGCCTAGGGAGGGCTTGGCACATGCTGAATTGTGCAATGGGGAGAAACTCCTTAAAAGTGATTGAAAGCAGAGGTGTCCAACCTGGCAACTTTAAGAACTGTGGACTTCAACTCCCAGAATTCCCCAGCCAGCCATACATGGGAGGGGAAGTCCACGGGACTTAAAGTTGCCAAGGTTGGACACCTCTGCTTTCAGGTTTGCTTCAAATGGATGAAATCGAGAGCCAGTTTGGTCTAGTGGTGAAGACAGATGCTAGAAACCGGGAGGTGGTGAGTTCTAGTCCTGCCTTAGCCCTGAAAACCAGCTGGGTGTCTTTGGATCAATCACCAGGAGACAGTGAGTTCTAGTCTCACCTTAGAAATGAGAGCTGGCTGGGTGACTTTGGGCCAATCACCAGGAGACAATGAGTTCTAGTCCCACCTTAGAAATGACAGCTGGCTAGGTGTCTTCAAGGCAATCACCAGGAGACAGGGAGTTCTAGTCCTGCCTTAGCCCTGAAACCCAGCTGGGTGACTTTGGGCCCCATCTCCCTGTCAGCCCAGCTCCTCTCACAGGGTTATTGTGGTGAAAATAGGAGGAGGAAGGAAGAAGTAATAGATACGTTTCCCACCTTGACTTGTTTATAAAAATAATAAAGGCAGGATATAATCGAAATAAATAAATAAAATAAATCACAAAGAAAACTAGATGCTCTCCTACTGAAGACACAGCTGCACTTTCAAATGACAGCTGTTGTGTAGAGTTTTCTCAAACTGGAGAACTGAGTCGAGATTAGAGACATAAAGAATTTGTCATGGCAGATCTCAATTGGGCTGACACTTACTTCCATGAATTGTACATATTTCAAAAACCAAAACTGGAGAAAAATGTAGTGTGTGAACTGGATTTATTTCCTTATTTATTTGAAAGATTTACATGGCCACCCCGTAAAAACAACTCTGGGCAGCTCACGGTGTGGGACAGGGATCTCCAAACCTGGCAACTTTAAGACTTGTGGACTTCAATTCCCAGAATTCCATGTATGGCTGGCTGGGGAATTCTGGGAGTTGAAGTCCACAAGTCTTAAAGTTGCCACTTTTGGAGACCCTGATTGTAGGAGATGAGCAGGCAGAGCCCGAGGACGGGGTCAAATGCATCATCAGTTTGGAGTCACTGCGTTTCCATAAGAGACCCAAGTCCAGCCCCCCATGAATTCCCTTGACCCTTTTCTAGCACCAATTTGGCTTCACCATCAGCAAATCAGATTCTTGTGTACAGGTAGCATGTAATAAACTTTGAGTGTTTTGAACTCAGCTCCTGTTCCTGGTGACCTGTGCCTGAAACATATGCGTGGACTGTCTGGAAATTCCAGGTTTTTCTAAATTAAAAGCTGTGTCCTCCACTGAGTTTATTAACCAAATGCTCCTCTGTGTTTTGCAGATTACAGATACAAGAAAGATGAGCTCTTCAAGAGACTAAAAGTGTCTACTTTTGCCCAACTGGTATGTTCCTGGTTTTGTCCATGAATATTAAATGCTCCCATCCAGCTCTGGCCATCTCAGGCCAGGGGCTGAGTGGGATCCGTACAGAAACCGGGTGGGGAGTGGGCTCTGTCTGCCTGCAACTTCTAGAGCAGTGTTTCTCAACCCTGGCAGCCTTACATTGTGTGGACTTCAACTCCCAGAATTCCCCAGCTACCATTCACCCCCCCATCCAGAATTCTGGGAGTTGAGGTCCAGACACCTTTAAAATATCCTCAGTTGAGAAACATTTGATTAAGCAGCAGAAGGTTCATTAAGTCTAAGTGCTATTGCTAAAGAGAGGAACACTCTTAATATCATTAGCTGGGGAATTCTGGGACTTGAGGTCCACACACCTTAAAGTTGTCAAGGCTGGGAAACATTGTACTAGGCCACGGGTGTCAAACTCGCAGCTCCACATTGCCGTCATGTGATGTTTTGCTACATTTTTTTCCCCTTCACGGAGCTTGGGTGGGCGTGGCCTGCGCGTACATCATCTGGCCCATGGATCGCCAGTTTGACACCCCTGTGTAACTAAGCTGATTCTGCCCTTCCTTCTTCCTGCAGGTGATTCAGGTTGCCACTCTGTCGGATGAAACCTTGAAAGGGCCACCTGAAGAAGGCCAAAAACTAGATGGTATTTATTTATTTTATTAAATTTGTTTGCTGCCCATCTCGTCACAAGGCGGCTTACAAATTAAATTCATGTTATTTTAAATTCCTATAATGAGAGGGGGTTGACCAGAAGCTTACTGTCTTTCTTTCTTTCTTTCTTTCTTTCTTTCTTTCTTTCTTTCTTTCTTTCTTTCTTTCTTTCTTTCTTTCTTTCTTTCTTTCTTTCTTTCTTTCTTTCTTGTCTATCTATCTAGCTATCTATCAAATTTATTTGCTGCCCATCTCGTCGACCAAAGCGACTCCGAATGGCTTACAGCAAGATAAAGCACACAAACATTTAACAGTTATTCATATATATTGTGCTAATTCATTTTTGTACCGTTCTGTCTTTCACCTCTATCCCATTCTGGGTTGCATTTCAAACGACAGCTACATACATTGAAATGGTTGTACATACATACACAAAATGGTTGCTTTGCATCCTGAGGCCAGAGACACATCTGAGTCCCTCTATGGAATTTTTGTGGACTTTTAAATGGGATTCTCACATTTCACACTGGGGGGGGGGGAGGCTGTCTCTGTATGCAAATCCTCTGCTCTGCCTCTTATCAGATGCCTATGTAACGACTGATATAATATCTGAATGGGGGCAGCCAATTGGTTTTATGCTTAAGCCAGGAGGCTGTGAATTCTAGTCCTGCCTTAGGCACAAATGCTAGTTGGGTGACTTTGGGCCAGTCACCAGGAGAAAATGAGTTCTAATCCTGCCTTAGGTGCAAAAGCTGGCTGGCTTACTTTGGACCACAAAGTCTTCCCAGGAGACTGTGAGTTCTAATCCTGCAGACATGAAAGCCGGCTAGGTGACTCTTGCCCAATCAACAGGAACCTATGAGTTCTAATCCCTCCTCAAAAGCTGGCTGGGTGATTTTGGGCCAATCACCAGGAGGCTGTGAATTCTAATCCCGATTTAGGCATAAAAGCCGACTAGGTGACTTTGAGCCAGTCCCTCTTTCCCAGCACAATCCACCTCTCAGGGTTGTTTTGTTGTTGTGAGGAAAATAGGAAGAGGAAGCTGTGATGGATATGTTCAGTGTCTTGAGTTTTGTAAAAAATAATAAAGGCGGGAAACAAATAAATATATAAAAAAACCTGGGTGCATTTCAAGGCCGTTAGCCTTGAAGACTCCATATTCATCTTTGGATCAAGGGGACAGTGGTGGGGAAAGAGAGTGTAAGGAATGTCTTCCCAACCACAATTAAAGTACGAACTTCTGAGTCAGTGTTCTCAAAAGGATTCCTTTATTTGCATTTGTATGACATCCATTCGTTCAAAGCAAAGTCTAAATGCCTTCAGGCAAGGCAAGCATATTTAACCTTAATGCCCCACCCCATTCGGCCAGTTGCAAGCATAATCAATCCACAAGTGTGTGACCAGATGGCTATACGTTCCCAGCCTCCCTTCCGTTCAACTGACTTGCATTGCCCCTCATAAAACCCTATCTTAAGATGAGAAGGCTCCCAGGTGTCTAGGATCCGGATATGTTATAACCTTTTGGTCAAGCAGAGCCAAGACCCCCCTTCTCCTTTTGAATGGCAGAATCTGGAGTCTGACAGAGAGGGCCACCAACTCCTGCTTGCGAGCCTTCCACAGAGTCATCCTGGGAGAAGCAAACTGAGATGGACCTTGGGGGTGCTTCCAACCTCTCGATGTGAGCCTGAGAGTTATATGTACCCCTTTCACTTGCCCCCTTTTCAGAAGGCGACGCAGCTCCTGCAGAGACCAATCTCGAGATAGCAGAGACCAACGGCAAAGGCAGCCCCGAGGAGAAACCGGCCAGTCCCATCCTGTTCATCAACAACACCGGAGCTGGAGAGTCATATCGCTCCACCTTGCAGAGGTCTCTCTCCCCTCCCCTCCCCCCATTCTCCTTCCCTCTCTCATCATCTCTCCTCTCCGCATGGGGATTCCCTTGATGGCTAACAGGCAAAACCCAGTTAGAAGGCAGAGATTGACAGTACAAGTTAGTCCTCAGCTTACAGCCACAATTGAGCCCAACATTTCTGTTGCTAAGCAAGACAGTTGTTAAATGAGTTTTGCCCTCCTCCTCTCCGCGAACCCCACTCCCTTCTAGCACTGGCAATGTTCCCTAGTTTGGGTCATGAAACGTCTGCAGGAAAACCACCGAACTCAGAGGGCACTAAGGAACCCTCCACAGTTCCACCCTGAGCTGCAAAGATTCTCTTCTCTCAGATTTGATAATAGTCTGAACTGAACAAACCTTAGTCTGAACCTGTGGGGTTTGAGCTTCCATTCTGCCATTGTTCCTGAACTCAGTTTTTGATCTATAATCCTTATTTTGGCAACAAGCCTAAAAAAGGAAGCAGAACACTCAAATTCTCACAAAGGTGCTTTTTCAGGAGGCAACTGGACTTCCTTGTTTTTTGTTTTGAAGACGTTTTGCTTCTCATCCAAGAAGCTCCTTCCGCTCTGACAGGATAGGGGGGAATGGAAGGATTGATATTCCCCACTCTCCTGTCAGAGCTGAAGAAAAAAAACACCAGAAAGTCCAGTTGCCTCCTGAAAAAGCACCTTTGGGACAACCATGACCTGGATGGCTGAGAATCTCTACAGGCCCAAATTCTCAACCCTTGGGATGTGCTCTCCAACACCTATGATTCGGAGGGTGGGGGGTCTTTCTCCTCTCTGCTGACCACCTGAGAGACTTTCTCTCCGATACCGATAGCTGCAGAAGTTCATTTTCACGTTTCTTCTTTCTCCCAGCGTCATCAGTGGGGTAGGCGAGCTGGACCTGGGCAAAGGCGACCCCAAGGAGATGGAGGGGATGTTTCCAAACGACGGACCTTATCCTGACTGCCCTTACCTGCTGCTGGACGTGCGAGAGCGAGACGCCTATGACCAGTGCCACCTTGTGGGAGGTGAGACAAAGGCACAGGAACTGCGAAGGCACCCACCGTGTCCCCTCAAGGGCATTTTGTGGGAGGACAGAAGGGGCAGCTCTGCCTGCAACGGACGCTCCCTTCTAACTGGGTTTTGCCTAAGAATGGAAGCATCTGAGTAGGCTGCTCAGCCCCATATTAGAAATCCTCGCTGGCTGAGGAATTCTGGGAGTTGAAGTCCACAAGTCTTAAAGTAGAAGTGTTAATACCACTTTATAATGCCTTGGTAAGGCCACACTTGGAATACTGCATTCAGTTTTGGTCGCCACGATATAAAAAGGATGTTGAGACTCTAGAAAGAGTGCAGAGAAGAGCAACAAAAATGATTAGGGGACTGGAGGCTAAAACATACGAAGAACGGTTGCAGGAACTGGGTAGGTCTAGTTTAATGAAGAGAAGGACTAGGGATGACATGATAAGCAGTGTTCCAGTATTTAAGGGGCTGCCCCAAAGAAGAGGGAGTCAAGCTATACTCCAAAGCAGGACAAAAAACAATGGATGGAAACTTATCAAGGAGAGAAGCAACCTGGAAGGAGAAATTTCCTGACAGTGAGAACAATTAACCAGTGGAACTCCTTGCCTCTGGAAGTTGTGGGTGCTCCAACACCAGAGGTTTTCAAGAAGAGATTGGACAACTGTGTGTCTGAAATGGTATAGGGTTTCCTGCCTAAGCAGGGGGGTGGACTAGAAGACCTCCAAGGTCCCTTCCAACTCTGTTATTCTATTCTAGCCAAGTTTGGAGAGCCCTGCTGAAGAAGCTCGGTCTCCATCTCCGTATAAGAGCCTATTGCTGTGGTCTCGTCCTCTGTTGTTTGACCCAGGTTCCTTTGCGTCTTTTTCTAGCATATTTGTCTTGCCTTTCAGCTCACTCCTATCCCATCGCTACTCTCTCCCGAACGATGAATCCCTACACCAACAGCATTTTGGAATACGTATCCTTTATGAAGTGATGATGTTCCCTAGCTGGGTAATGAAACGTCTGCAAGAAAACAACCAAGCTCAGAATGCTCCAAGGACCCCACAGAAACAGACTCGGAAACAGAGGGAGGAGGACTGGGGGAAGGCCGCTTCTCCATTTGTCTCTTCTCCCCACAGAACTTTGGATCCTTAACCGCTCCATCCCCTAGAAAAATGCTCACGGGAAGATTATCATCCTTTATGACGATGACGAGAGGTTGGCCAGCCAAGCAGCCACCACCATGTGCGAGAGGGGCTTCGAGAATCTATTCATGCTTTCTGGAGGTAGGAAGGCTCGGAGGCGTTAGGATCAACCTCCTTCCCAGCTGGGATCCACTCAGCACAGAGGAAGGCGAGGAAGTTGGCATTGGGACAGGCTCTCGTGATTCCATCCCTGTAATTGGATGGAGTTTTTTTAGAGTTAGAAAGAATTAGAAGAATTAGAATTAGAATTAGAAGAATTAGAATAGAAAATAGAATAGAAAATAATAATAGAATACAACATTAGAATAGAATAGAATTAAAATAGAATTAGAATAGAATAGAATAGAATAGAATAGAATAGAATAGAATAGAATAGAATAGAATAGAATAGAATGCAGAATATAGAGAATAATAGAAAATAGAATAGAATTAGAATAGAATTCTTAATTGGCCAAGTGTGATTGGACACACAAGGAATTTATCTCCGGTGCATAAATTCTCGGTGTACATATAAGCAACAAGTGATAAATCATGATCATAATCATAAAATACAATTATCACAAATCATAAGATACAACACCCAGTGATAATCATAGGATACTAAGTAAACAAGTCAATATAAATCATAATAGGATACTAAATAAAAGCAATCAACATAAATCATGAGATACAGTCCACAAAGTTATAGTCATAAGAAGATAAGGAAGTGGATAATAGGAAAGATGAGAAGGATAATAATCATAATAATGATCATAATCATAATTAATAATAATACAGCCCCACTGGGTGGTTTGTCATACCAGGGCATAAGACAAGTTGTGGGAATTAGTTGTTTAGCAGAGTGATAGCATGGGAGAAAAAACTGTCTTTGTGTCTTCTTGTTTTGGTGTGCAATGCCCTATAGCCGTGATGGTGAACCTATGGCATGCGTTCCCAAAGTGGCACACAAAGCCATGTTGCCTGGCACGCGTGGCATCGCCCGTTCCTCTTCCGGGTTTCTGGCATGCATGCGCACGTGATGATCAGCTGGCCTTTGTGCGTGCGGCAGTGCTAGAAACTGCAAGAGCTGGTCTTCTGTTTTCCTGCATGAGCATGCGCGCCAGCCAGTAGATCGTCACGCGTGCATGCGCGCCAGTAACCGGAAGACTTGGAAGTTCATTTTCGGGCGCAGACATGCGCCCTGGGCAGCTTCTCTCGGGTTGCAGCTCAGACAAGCACGCACGCTTCCTTTTCGGCACTCAGTGCCGTAAAGGTTCGCCATCACTGCCATATAGTGTCGTATTGAGGGGAAAAGTTGAAACAATTTTATGTCCAGGATGTGAGGGGTCTGTAGATATTTTCACAGCCCTCTTTTTAGCTCATGCTAGAAATATACAGGTCCTCGGTGGAAGAAGGCAGGCCGGTTGCAATTATTATTATTATTTTTTGCAGTCCTACCTATCTATATTTTTTAAGACTACCCTGCCATCTTGTCATCCTCCCATTCTCCCAGGTCTCCGAGTCATTGCTCAGAAGATCCCCGAAGGCCTGGTGACCGGCTCCTTCCCCGCCTCCTGCCTGGTATCCAGTCAACCTGGGAACGCCCGGAAGAAAGCCACCCCCCAACCACCCCTCCCCCAAGCCGCCGAAAACAAGTGGAGGTTTACCGCAGAGGATCTGCAAAAGATACAGTACTACCTGCAGGAGGAACAGCTTCCCAGCGATCCTGCCAGTAAGACATCCCCCACCCCCCTCATTTGTCTTCAGAAGCCGCAAGGCTGGAGACATACACCCCCTTCCTGAAAGGCTGTTCTGGGGACAACTTGCGCTGGGCTTAAGAGGGTCCAATCAGGCCGCGCCGGGCTCTGCATTAAAAGGACACATTGTCCCAAAGGTGCTTTTCCAAACTGGACTTTCTTGGGTTTTTTTAGTTTTTCCTGAAAACATTTTGCTTCTCATCCAAGAAGCTTCTTCAGTTCTAACTGAAGAAGAACTGAAAAACTTCGATTAGAACTGAAGAAGCTTCTTGGATGAGAAGCAAAATGTTTTCAGGAAAAATTAAAAAACCCGGAGAAAGTCCAGTTGCCTTTTGGAAAAAGCATGACTGAGCATCTCCAAAGACAAAGGGCAAATTGTGATTCAGAGCGCACACAGGCATCCACCCAGGAGAAGATAACATGGCTGCTGTCAGGGGTTCCCAACAAATGGTATGAGCCAGGGGGTGGGTTCTAACTTACCTCGCTGCCGGTTTGCTTCCTCCCACGCCGCGTGGCTGTGCCGCGCTTTGTGTGCGCGAACATGCGCAGTGCCGAAAAATCCGAAAAGAAAAAAAAACTGAAAACAAGATGGCGATTACATGCACAATGCCGGAAACCCGGCTTCTGCACATGCGCAGAAGAAAAAATAAATTCAAAAAAATTCCCACTTTTTAAAAAAAAAATTTAAAAAAGATGGCGGCATCCACAGACCGGCACCGACTGAACCGCTTCCATGATGTCATTGTGACGTCACCAGTGGGTTGCTACCGGTTCGGGCGAACCGGTCTGAACCGGGAGGAACCCACCTCTGGTATGGGCACACTCACTCCATTGCCCTCGACAAGACCTTCATGCAGGCCTGGCTACATTGCTAGGTGACCGGTCTGGTGTGTAGCTGCAACAACTTCAGACAACTGGCACATACATTGGGGCTGCCCTTCGCATCAACCTGGAGGTAGCACTGCCACGGCCACGCTGATGGAGTGAACAGGGTTGTAGCTGGCACATGGGGGCAGGGCTCAATTTGGGAAGGCTACCCTGTTGTCATTCATTTATGATGGTTGCAGTGTCCCTTCTTCTTCTGCCATATCTGTCATCGGACGTTGGCGATCCTATTTTTATCAACAGCTGCACGAAAAAGGGCGGCTGAGTTTTGTCCAAACCGGTCCCTTAGATTTTGAAGCCATGATGTTCTTCTTCTGCCTGGACCTCGTTTGCCTTCAATCTTTCCCTGGAGGATTAAGTGAAGGATGGCGTAGTTTTCCGGGTGTCGCTTCACATGTCCAAAATATTCTAACTTTCGCTTTTTTTACGGTTTTGATGATTTCCCAGGCGGCTTATCTCCTCCTGATTTCTGATTTTGTCAACCCAGCTTATACGTAACAGCCGCCTGTAAGTCCACATTTCAAATGCTTCTAAGTCTCTTCGATTGGCTCTCTGTCCAGAGACCGACTCTCCACTCTGTAGAGCAGGATAGAAAAGTGGTATAGAAAAGGATAGGAAAAAGGATAGGAAAATTAGCAGTGTCCCTAATGTGACTTTTTAATTGTGCGATGAAAGCAGAGAGCCTGGGGTCTCCAGAATGGATTGTTACTCTGGCTGATTTTGTGTGTGTGTCAAAAAACTCAAAATGGTGGCACCTTCCAACTCCTGGCTGATGCTATGTTAATGAGAGGTGATTTCTACAGATAGTCCTCGACTTAACAGTTTGCTTAACGACCATTTGAAGTTACAACAGCACAGGAAAAAGCGACTTATGACCGTTTTCCACACTTATGACTCCATGGTCACATGATCCAAATTTAGATGCTTGTTGACTGACTCGTATTTGTGACGGGCGCAGTTTCCCGGAGTCACGTGATCCCCTTTGGCGACCTGACAAACCAAGTCAAGGGGGAAGCCAGATTCACTCAACAACCGTGTTACTAACTTAACAACTGCGACATTCCACTTAATAACGGTGGCAAGAATTAGGTTGTAAAAATGGGGCAAAACCCACTGAACCACTGTCTCGTTTAGCAACAGAAATGTTGGGCTCCGTTTTGGTCGTAAGTCGAGGACTACTTGTAAACAGGGGTGTTATTGCCAGTCGGCCACCAGCCCCTCTGGCAGCCGAATCAATGGAGGAGGAAGAGGTGTGGGAGTCAGGATCAGCATCAGGGCAACCTGAGAGCTCCGAGGGGGAAGAGGGAATGGAGCTGGCAGAGAGAGAGAGAGAAAGACGGGGCAGAGCCTGGGCCGTCCGTCAGCCCTTAGACGGAGAGTCAACAGCCCCCAGGTCTGGAGGTGGATGATGAGGAAGAGGAGGAACAGCTGGGCCCAGTGCCTGACGCGTGGTTGCGCAGAAGGCAGAGGAGAGGAAAGCAGTGGAAATCTATGGGCCGGTACTTAGGACAGAAGAGCCACCACTGCTAGTGAAGCCCCACCCTAGCTCTGGGGATAAAAGGCAGGGGGACGGAGATGAATAGATGTGGCAGACAACTATTCATCTCCCTGCCGGACCGACTTCTTAGCCCACTGTGAGAGAGAAACTTTTTTGCCAGGGCTGCCGGCGCTCCTAATAAAGGAATCATTGCTTCGACTATAGAGGGTTCATCTGGTTTTCAACCCCCACCCACTAATCTGTCCTGCTAGACCATCCCTTGCCCTTATCGCCTTTCCTCTTGGTCCCTTCTCTCCAGGCCGCCTCAGCCGCGGATCTTCCGCCCGGGATTGCAAAGCCGTTGCTGTGAGGAGCAGCCAGAACTTGCCCAGCACCAACCCAGCCACGGTGGCCCTCACCACCCGCTCCCTCAGCAGCAGCAGCCTGCAGAGCAGGCCTTGGCGGTAGCCCGGCACCCTTTCACGAGAATAAAAGAGGGCCCGTTTCCTCGGGGCCGTTTAACCCGACAGGCCAGGCCCCTCTTTGCTTTTTTAGGAAGGTAGTTTGCACGGGGTGGGGAGGCGGGCTGGAAAGCACGTTTTGCGGGAACTGAATCCCGCCGAGGGTTGTCGCATCTTTCCTCTTCCCCAAAAACCGAAGAGGGAAAGGTACGATTTAACTCTACCGGCAACCAAGAACTTCTGGAGAGACCCACAGAATAGCTGGACTGCACTAGAGAAAAATTAGCCAGGAAGTGGCAGATGCAATTGGACCAAAGTTTGAAGCAGATGGAGAATTCCAGGGTGCAGCAAAAGGGGTTCAGAGACTTGTTTACATCTCCCCTCCCCCCAGGGAGCTCCCCGTAATCCTTGGGATATACAAGGAAAAGAGCTAAAAAAACCCACCCTTTCCTGGCTTGTCTCCTGAAGTATTTGGGCCTGAGAAAGAGAACGGGACGGTCACAAAAATCAAGCTAAGGGGATTGGGACTGTGCAATGGGAAGCCCACCCCTCTTTTTATGCCTGGCACACCTAACAAGCAGGCAGGGCTTGGGTGGCACACTCGTGTTCCCCATCTTGACTGTTTTGACCAGTGCCCCCTAATGAAAGGAAGAATAAGAGGAGGGGGTGGCGAGGAATTGGGGGCAGTCGGGTTTTGGGGAAGAGCGTTAATTGAGTTTAAATCTTCGTTCAGTAAAATCTCCACAAATAAGCGATGGTGCCAGGAGCCATCTTGCGCTCTTGCTCTTTGGCTGCTGGGATTTTCAAGGAAGGGCCCACCCTGGTGATGGAACAGCCCATTCCACCCACCCGCCCACCCACCGCCCGTCCTGGAGGATTCCCTGCCCCCTTACAATGGAAAAACCCACTTGTACCACCCAGGAAGAACTGGGTTAAATTGCCCACCCTGTATCGTCCCCAGCTGGAGGGCCCCAGAGCCTGAAGGCTGCTGTGGGGAGCCACGGAGGGGAGATGGGGATGGCTGAGGGGGAGCACATTCTCCTGCCTTCCTTCCTCCTTTGATGGGCCAAACTGGTGGGCGGGCAAGGAAGGGCAGGCACAATCTCTCAGCTGCTCTTCCTCCCCCAATGGAAAGCAGCATCAGGGGCCGCATGGCAGAACAGCCAGACGGAGACCAGGGGATGGGCAGGGGAAATGGGCATTGCCCCCTCTCCCCACCCCACCCCAGCCCCTTAAAAAGATGGAAGAAGCTGTGCTTCGGAGAGCAATTTGGGGCTGAATTGCACAATCCCTTCCCATCCTCCCTTTGTCAGCTGCTGAATCAGGACAAGGAAATAGCCAGAGAGCCAGCTTATGTCAGGCATGGCCTGCTTTGTACCTGGGTTTAGCCCTCGGGGGTGCCAGCTGGCCTTAGTGGGGCAGCAGGACAAAGGGTCCCCCCTGCAGAGGAGCCACAGCTGACTACGTCAGAGCATCTCTGCCCCCCCCCCCCGGAGAATCCTGGCCATTTATCAGTATTTGTCCGACACTGGAGCGAGGCTCAGAATCTCGATCCTAAGAGTCCCCCATCAGTGTTAGGGCTGTCTCTGCTCCAGAGGCCACCCAAAGGCATCGTAATGCTGCAATTTGGATACTATCTTCATACCATCTTTGCTCTCTGCCTGCTCAGCTGAGCTCTTTCCATACTCCACCTCTCTCACCCCTAGCCTTGAAGCTGGCGTGCCCTCCTCCCTCCCTGCCATCCAATCCCTGCCCCCCCTTGCATTTGCTGCTGGATTCATTCCCTTTGCTTAACCCCCTCTGGAGCTTAGAGCAGGGGTCCCCAACAGAGGTGAAATCTACTTAACTTCCCTAGCGGTTCGGAAGTGCACGCTTTTTCACCCTCTGCGCATGCGCAGAGGGTTAAAAACAAGAAAATGGCAACGTCCGGGCGGGTGGGCGGAGCCTTGCGCTCCTGCCGCTACCAGTTCTCTGAACCACCACCAGCCGCCCCTACCGGTACACCTGGACCGGGCCGAACCAGTAGCATTTCACCCCTTGGTGAATGAACATGGCCACTTTTTAAGACTTGTGGACTTCAACTTCCAGAATTCCCCAGCCAACCATAGAAATTCTGGGTGTTGAAGTCCACAAGTCTTAAAAGTCACCAAGTTTGGAGACCCCTGGCTTAGAGGTCAAAAAAGGAGGGTCTTAACTTCCCACCTGAGAGATTTTTCCTGGATTAAGAGTTTCCCCGTGCAATGGTCCAAATAGATTCTTTGGAGATAAAAATATCCCCATTGGATATCCTGGGAAATCTCTGTCTCACACCTGCGCCAGGTGCTCTCTGCCTGGAAGACTGTCTTGGCCATTGCTATGAGGCTGCCCTTGTCTCGCTAAGCCAAGCTTGCTGAGTTTCAACCTCCTCGAGTGAGTTTTTTTGTAGAGCAAGAATGGACAATTCCTCCTTCAGTGCCCTTTTGGTTATCATACCTGCATCTCATTCTCCAGGACAGTGGGTTTTTTTTCAACCTTGGTAGCTTTAAGATGTGCGGACTTCCAACTCCCAGAATTCTGGCTGAGGAATTCTGGGAGTTGAAATCCACACACCTTAAAGCTGCCTTAAAGATTGAGAAACTACTCTGGGATCTTCTAAAGCCAATCCAGAGAAAAATCACCGGAAAGCCCCCAAACTTGGACAGCAAATTCAAAAAGGAACCTCTACCAGCCCTATCACCCTCCTTCCCACAAGGGAAGTCCTTGCCATCCTTGGAGAACAACATCCTTTCGGCGATGCCCAGACCGAGTGGTATGCACGCTTTCAGAAAAACAAAAATATTTTAAAAAGGACTCAGGCTTTACACCTCCCGATCCTATTTATCTTCCCTCATCGCCTCCAACGCCGATAAGCGTCCCTGTGTACAGATTTGTGTAAGATGTCTATTTTTATATTACCTTAATCATGTGTGGTTTTTAAAAGACTGAAGAAGGTTTGCGGGGTTTTGGTTTGGGTGTCGCTGAGGGGTTTTTGGGGTCTATGTTCCTGATTTTGTGCTGCGTTTCCTTGATTTGAAGACCCCAACACCGCTTGCTTTTGAGATTTTATAATTTTTGGCTACAGAGATATTTGCTTCTCAGTTATCATAAACTGGGCTCTTCTTGGAGACACCACCTATAAATTATTGCCTGTTTCTTGCTACGCACTTATCCATTCGGTTATTTGAATTAGGACCTGGAGCAAATGCTTCACGAATAGATGAGCAGCTGGCTGTAATTTCATCCCAAATCAGGGCTTTTGGGCTGTGGCCGGCTCCTTTGCAGGATAAGTCACCACAAGTCGTGAGGTTGAGACCTCAAGGATGTCTCCACCCAACCTCGTGATTGCTCTTCTCCAGCTTCCCGCCGTCCTTCCATCCTGACCCAGTAGCAATTTCTTGGCAGTTTGAGACGAGGTTTGTGTAACTATGTCTTTATTACAACCAGGTTTGCAGTTTGATGCCGGTTTTTGTTCTGCTTCCTTCTTGTTTTTAAATGTACTCAATCCACTTCTGTAAATTGTTCAGGTGAATTAGAATCAACGTGTATTTTCTTCTTAGCTTAGAGTTTTGGTGTGCCTGTGTTTCTTTCTTTTTTTTAAATGTGTGTTATTTAATGTGAATTGTTAGCGCAGGTGTAACCGTCCCTCAATAGGTCTTGAAAGCAGCGGCAGTCAAGCTACAGATTAGCAATGCAAGGAAAATGAGCCCTCAAAACTCCGGATTGTTGGGAAAACAGAGAAAATGTGATCGGAGTCGTTGCATACACCTCTCTTGCTTGGTAAGCGAAAGTAAACGGCTCTTCACCCTTGGCCGGTGATATTTTTTCCTTCCCACAATTTCTTGTGGGGGGGGAATAAGAGACTGGTTGAAATCAATACAGAAGAACGCCTGGTTTCATTCTGTGGTTGTGGCTTTATCTGAGTAACCGTGAAACTCCTACAGAGGTTTGAAAAGAACATTGAACACTAAAGACCCACAAACACTCTAGGAGCATCAAGCATTAAGGCTCGTATCCGGAACCTTTTCATAGAACTAAGCCTGCTCTTTGGTGGGACAAATGGGCAGGATGGTGGGTTTTCGTGCCTGAAGTTTTGCCCAAAGGACTGAACCATCTGGTGTAGCAGAAGGACGGATGCCACCGCCCGGATCCCTTGACCCCAAAGAAGGTCAAGGAATCTGACCTGCTCAATGGATTTTGTACGCTTTACTCATTAAGCTAATTATGGCTGCTGCTGCTGCTGCTTCTTAGCGCTTCCATTGTTGTGCTGTGTCTGGCTTGCCTTTTATATGGTTTGCCTCTGAATAAATACAGAACGGTGTGCTTTTATTTTTGAGCAGGTTCATCCAGTTTCCCCAGACAAGAGGCTAACGACCTGTGGACTTCAACTCCCAGAATTCTTGAGCCGCCCATACTGGCTTAGGAATTCTGGGAGTTGAAGTCCACAGGTCTTGAAAGTTGTCCAGCAAGCTGAAAAACTCTTCTAAAGCTGGGGTATCTTTTCAAAAGGAAGATTCAACCCTTAAACTCAGCATCAAAATAAAAATGGAGACAGCCCTATATAGGTAGTCCTCAGTTTACGGCAGTCATGATGGTCGTGAAGCAAATCACCCAAGTGACCGACCCAATCTTACGACCATTTTTGCAGCAGTTGTTAAGCGAATACAGCTGTCCGAAGGTAACCACTATGGTTGTTCAGCAAACACGCCAGTCGTTAAACAAACTCACTGTTCATTATGAGCAGTTTTTGCTGAAAACTGAAAGCAAATGTCGATTTTCAGCAAAAAATGTCATAAAATGAGTCAGCTAGCTAGGATGCTGCAAACGGTCATAAAAGGAGGTCAGTTGCCAAGCGTCCAACAGGCAGTCGAGTGACTGGGGGGAGGAAGAGGTCATTGTAATTTTGGAACCGGGTCATAAGTACCTTTAAGAGGGTCTGTCATAACTGAATAGTCACTAAGCGACCAATCGTAAGTCAAGGACTACCTCTAGAGATAATATGTCTGTCATACCGACAAGCATTCCCTTCTATGGCCATAAAGTGCCAGGTAAATAGTCCCAAAACACTACTAGAAAACTCAAACACCTTTGTGAACTAATCAAGGTGAGAAGCAACCTAGAACGAAGGAGAAATTATGTGGGGTCCTAGATGCTCTCTGAGCTGGCTTTATTTTTATTTATTTTATTTTAGTGTTCTTATATTCCGCCCTACTCCCTGGGGCTTGTTTTCTTGCACACATTTCATGACCCAAACTAGTGCAGTTTGCTATCAGTTTATATTCCACTAATAGTCTAATAAAATAGAATATAAACTGACAGCAAACTGCACTCCTTCCTAGCACTGATGACGTACCCTAGTTGGGTCATGAAACGTCTACAAGAAAACAAGCAAGCTCAGAGAGCTCCAAGGACCCCTCACGTCAACCAGAAGCTACAAATATTCTCCTTTATTAGTCAGGAGAAATTTCTTGGCAATTAGAAGAATCTATCAGTGGAACTCCTTGCCTCCAAAAGTTGTAGGTGTTCCAACACCGGAGGTTTTCAAGAAGAGGTTGGACAGCCATTTGTCTGAAATGGTGTAGGCTTTCTTGCATGAGTAGGGGGTTGGACTAGAACAGGGGTCCCCAGCCCCCAGTCTGTGGACCGGCACTGGGCCATAGCATGCCAGAAACCAGCCACGCAAACAAGTGAAGCCCCATGGGTGGGATGCAGGCAGCAGACAAAACCACATCCCCTCCGGTCCGTGGAAAAACTGGTCCCTGGTGCCCAAAATCTTGGGGGCTGCTGGACTAGAAGACCTCTAAGGTCCCTTCCAACTTTATTATTCTATTCTAAGCTACTGAATCCTGAAATGAGAACTTGTTTGAGTATTTCATAAAAGGGTTTAGTAACCTTTATCTCCCGTCACTTGGACTGGCTTGGTTTTAAAAATGTCAGGCACAAAGAAACCGGTCCACACACAACGGTTTTATTACACAGGAATCTTCTCACCTGTCGTCACCTGCTAGGAGTTAGATCTAAGGGCCGGTGGAATTCAAGGGAGGTTAGATTTAATTCGCTCGTGACTATGTAGGGATGGTAGGCTGTTCCCTCCTTTGACTCCATCCCCAGGTTCTGCCACACTACAATTACAACAGGAATGCAGTAGGAGCCATTGACATGCCAAGGGGTTATTCGTAAGAATCAGACGCAGGCAGAAGGCGCCCCAGGGTTAATCCCAAATGTGGGCTGAGGGCCAAGGCGGCCTGGGGCAAGGCCGTCGCCGTAAGCCCAGCCCCTCCGGCTTAATAGGGGTGGTCGCGGGTGTGCTCCATGATGACCATCAGGGCAAGCCAGGTCTCCTCTGCCGTGGGAATGATCTGGTTAGCCGGGAGCAGGAACCCGTATCGGCCCTTGTCTCTCAACTCAAAGGTGTAGGAGTATTTAATGCCTTGGTTGTAGGTCCAGTCAACCGTGCCTCCGTCTGCTTTGTCTAGAGGCAGGAAAAGGGGGATGCAAAAGAAGACGAGCTCGTGAAAACCGTCTCTGCTATCATCTCGTGCAGAACAAAAACACCCATAACCCCCTCTCCCTTTGAGCACTGATGACGTTACCTAGCTGGGTCATGAAACATTTGCAAGAAAGCAATCAAGCTCAGAAAGCACAATGGATTCCACAATCGTCCTCTCTACAACCCCCTCTCTTCTTATGATGATGTTACCTAGTTAGGTAATGAAACGTCTGCAACCAAACGGCACCGAGGAACTCACAATAGCTCTTCCTCCTCCCCTTCTCCACTCCATAAAGCCTACTCTTCTAGCACCGGTGTTGTTACCTACCGGTAGTTGGGTAATGTAACGTGATCAAGAAAACAACCAAGCTAAGAGAGCATCAAGGACTCCACAGTCGTCTTCCTCCTCTCTGCAAACCCAACTCCCTTCTAGCACTGATGATGTTACCTAGTTAGGTAGTGAAACGTCTGCAACCACACTCGGCACCAAGGAGCTCACAGTAGTTCTTTCTCCTCTCCCTCCCTCCCTCCCTCCTCTCTGCAAACCCCACTTCCTCCTAGCACTGATGATGTTACCTAGTTAGGTCATGAAACGTCTGGAAGAAAACCACCAAGTTCAGAGAGCATTAAGGATCCCAGACACCAGATTCCCAACCCAATCAAGGAGCCTCCAAGAGCCTTCTCACCAACACTAACAGAGCAGGCCACATGTGCTGTGTGCAAACAACTAAGGTGAGCATGGAGAGGGCCATTTTGGTTCACCGAGACCTAAAATTACAGTGGTCCTGTTGCGTAGCACACCTAACTGGGTCACGGAGAAGGATGCAGCATCCTCCAAGCCAGAAAACCAGATCAATTCATGACTCCATTAGCCTTAATGGGATTAGATTTAGGCCTGCAGCCACATGTCAGCTAAATTATTAACTACCAACCATTTCCTTCACTTCGTAAAGATTTTCTCCATCTGTAAGAAAGGGTCTTAGAGAGACCTCACGGGTCTAGGACAACTCACAGCAGCCGGGTGGATGTGACTGGGTGGGTGTGCAGCACCACCAGAGTGCTGCCAGGTAGACATGGTTGGATGGGCATGGTTAGGTCGACGTGGAGGATCAGGGGCAGCTGGCTTGCCACAGCTGGGTGAGCTGACCAGGTGGATGCAACCACATGGGTATGTTTCTACTCCTTGCCAACAGCTGGTCATTTGCATCCTTTTTAGTGAGTCATTGAGGCCACCTGGAGGTTTGTCTGTGTCCTCAGGGTCACCTGAGTGGTGCAAATGGGTGTGGAGCAAAAGGACTGCAATTCCAAGAACGCTCCACACCTATTTGCATCACTCAGGTGGCCCTGAGGACACAGACAAACCTCCAGGTGGCCACAAAGACTCACTAAAAAGGATGCAATTCTCCCATTTTACCACCTTCTTGCCACCGCTGTTAAGTGAATCTCTGTGGTTGTTCAGTTAGTAACCCAGTTGTTAAGCGAATCTGGCTTCCCCATTGCTCGTCAGAAGGTCGCCCAAGGGGAATCACGTAACCCCCGGACATTGCAATCGTCATAAATACGAGTCAGGTGCCAAGCATCTGAATTTTGATCACGTGACCAGGCAAGGGGTGCTACCACAGTTGCATGAAAACCGGTCCTAGGTCCAGGGATAAAATGCTACCGGTTTGGCCCAGTTTGGGTGTACTGGTAGCGGCAGCTGCCGCTGGTTCAGAGAATTGGTAGCGGCGGCAGCGTGAGGCTCCGCCCACCCAGACGTCGCCATTTTCTTGTTTTTAACCCTCTGCGAATGCACAAAGCCTTCTGCGCATGCGCAGAGGGTGAAAAAGTAGGCGCAATGGTGGCATGCGCGCAAAGCATGCACTTCCGAACTAGTAGGGGAGGTAAGTAGATTTCACCGCTGCCTAAGTCCCTTTGTTTTTCAGTGCCGTGGTAACTTCGAACGGTCACTAAACAAATGGTCGTAAGTCCAGGACTCCCTGTAATTCATCGGCTGGCCGATGGCCTTTGCCTTCTCATGTTCGTCACTTACAGATTGTGGTGATGATGCTGCCGTATCTGTACTTGGTTCCGTGGAGAGATTCTAGAGCGTCGACGGCCTTCTTAGCAAGAGAATCCTGGGAAGAGAAAGAAGGAGAAGAGCCGAGAGGACCAAGGGTAGAGGGGGAAGTTTAGAATGTTTTTGGGGGTTTTTTGGCTTTACTTAGGGATGAGCAGCCGATAGAAAAAGTCTTGGTGAGAAGAAATTAAGACGGCCTGTTGGGTTGTCCAAGCGTTCTACAGGTCATCCTCGACTTACGACCGCAATGGAGCCCAATATTTTTGTGGCTAAGCGAAACATTTATTCAGTGAATTTTCTCCCCGTTTAACCACCTTTCTTGCCCCCATTGTTAAGTGGATCACTATAGTTGCACGGTTGTGACTGCAAACCGCACTCGTTACTAGCACTGATGACGTTACCTAGTTGGGTCATGAAATGTTTGCAAGAAAACCCACCGAGCTCAGAGAGCACCAAGGACCCCACAATCTTTTTCTTCCTCTTCTACTCCTCCAACTCCTCCAATCCTTCCTCCTCCTCCTCCTCTCCCCCACAAACCCCACTCCCTTCTAGCACTGATGATGTTACCTACTTGGGTCATGAAACGTCTGCAAGAAAACCCACCAAGCTCAGAGAGCACCAACCCCACAAGGCTACAAATATTATCCTTTATATTTTAATCTTTTGAATAAAATTATATATACCTACATATATACATATCATTTTATTCAAAAGATTAAAATACAAAAAAAAAACCAAAACAAAATCAAAGTCAAAACAAAACTAGAGGGGAACATTATTTTAAAAAATGTGAATTTTCGGATGGTTCTTCCAAGGAGGCTTACCAGTTCCAGGTGATCTGCTGCTTGCTCCTTGGTGTAACCATAAGGATAGAGGAGCATCTGGGAGTAACTGTGGATGGAGATGAAAGCCTTGATGTTGCCGTGTTGCTGCACAAAATCCACAATGGCTTTCACTTCTGGTTCGGACTCCGCAAAAGGTCCACGGTAGGTTTCCGAGCACGGGTTCCCACTGGAGCCACTTCCTGCATGCAAAGGATAACAAAGCGTGCCTTGACTCTTGCAGAACTGCAGGTGGTCCCCGACTTACGACCACAATGGAGGCTCCAATTTCTCTTGCTAAGCGAGACAGTTTTCCCCTATTTCCCTCCTTTCTGGCCACAGCTGTTAAGTGAGTCACTGCAGTTCTTGAGTTAGTCACGTGGTCACTAAACGAATCCGGCTTCCCCATCAATTTTCAGAAGGTCGCAAAAGGGAATAACGTCACACACACACACACACACACACACACACAAGACATTGCAACCATCATAAATACGAGTCTGGTGCCAGGCATCTGAATTTTGATCACGTCACCGCGACGATGCTGCACCGGTCATAAGTATAAAAAATGATCCTAAGTCATTTATTCTAAATGCTCCAACACTGGAAGTTTTGAAGAAGAGATTGGATAACCATTTGTCTGAAATGGTCTAGACTCTAGGGCCATGATGGCGAACCTATGGCACGCGTGCCAGAGGTGGCACGCAGAGCCCTCCCTGTGGGCACGCAAGCTGTTGCCCCAGTTCAGCTCCGCCGTGCATGCGCGCGCACCTGAAATGGCCTGAAAACGGCCAAAAAACAGGCATGCGCGTGCCAGCCAGCTGGTCTTTGGGTTTCCAGTGCTCCAGCACGCATGAAGACCAGCTTGCCGGCGCACATACATGTGCCAGAAACCCAAAGACCAGCTAGCTGGCGTGCATACATGTGCCGGAAACCCAAAGACCAGTTTGCCGGCGCACATACATGTGCCAGAAACCCAAAGACCAGCTAGCTGGCGTGCATACATGTGCCGGAAACCCAAAGACCAGCTTGCCGGCGCACATACATGTGCCAGAAACCCAAAGACCAGCTAGCTGGCGTGCATACATGTGCCAGAAACCCAAAGACCAGCTAGCTGGCGTGCATACATGTGCCGGAAACCCAAAGACCAGCTTGCCGGCGCACATACATGTGCCAGAAACCCAAAGACCAGCTAGCTGGCGTGCATACATGTGCCAGAAACCCAAAGACCAGCTAGCTGGCGTGCATACATGTGCCGGAAACCCAAAGACCAGCTTGCCGGCGCACATACATGTGCCAGAAACCCGAAGACCAGCTAGCTGGCGTGCATGCATGTGCCGGAAACCCGAAGACCAGCTAGCCAGTGTGCATACACATGCCGGAAACCTGAAGACCAGCTAGCCAGCGCGCACATGCACTCTGGCCAGCTGGTCTTTGGGTTTCTGGCACGCGCACATGCACGCACGTTCCGGTTTGGGCACTGGGTGTTAAAAAGTTTCACCATCACTGCTCTAGGGGTTTCCTGCCTGAGCAGGGGGTTGGACTAGAAGACCTCCAAGGTCCCTTCAAACTCTGTTATTCTATTCTATTCTATCTTAGTGAAAACCTAAATGATAGTAAATAACTACTGGTTTTCACCAAGGTAATAGCAAAAAAAGAATGTTCGGCACATTTTATTCAGTGTTGTTGTAACTTCAAACCATCACTAAATGAATGGTTGTAAATTGAGGACTAACTTTACCATGTCTGGAAACTTGAAGATGGGACAGAGAGTCCTCGACCTACGACCATCATGCCACCTGAAATTTCCAACGTACGTCATGATGATTGTAAATTTAGACACCCGTGTGACCAATTTTTCAACGTTTTTGAGGCAGTCATTAAGCAAACATCATGTTGTAAAGCAAGTCCAATGTTTCCTATGGCTGTTTTTTTAACCAAAAGCTAGCTAGGAACTCATTCTCAACTGATCTTCTCTGAACCCATTTCAATTTCCCTGAATTTTGCGTAATCTTTTATTCCCAGAATTGGACGTGGGATTCATGGGGAGCTTTGAATGGAATTAGAGAATTGAAAGGGATCTTGGAGGTCATCTAGCCCAACTCCCTGTTCCAGGAGGGGACTGGGGACCCTTACAGAGTCATAGAATAACGGGGAAGGGACCTTGGAGATCATCTAATTCAACCCCTAGCTCGAGCAGGAGACCTAGCCTAGACCAGTCCAGACAGGTGGCTGTCCAGGGTCTTCTTGAAGTTCTGGTGGCAAGCTGTTCCACGGGTTAATTGTTCTCACTATCATGAAATTTCTCCTTATTTCTAGGTTAAACGTCTCCTTGATCACTTTCCAACCCTTGTTCCTTGTCTGGCCTTCGGGTGCTTTGCAAAATGGGTTGTCCCACTCTTTTTTTGAGTGACAGCCCCTCAAATATTGGAAGACTGCTATCGTGTAATTAATTTAAGAAATTAAATTAGGGAAAATTAATGCAGATGGATCTGGGAAATCATTACGTAATGATTCCTTCCTGGGATTTATTTTTCCTGAGACAGCTTAAATTTGTATTTCTATCTCTCTCTCTTTTTATTGTTTTACAGCTACATCACACTGCTGGCTTCGGCAGGTAGTCCTCAACTTATAACTGTTCATTTACTAACCGTTTGAAGTTACAACGGCACTGAAAAAAGTGACTTATGACCGTTTTTCGCACTTTCTACCGCTGCAGCATCCGCATGGTCACGGGACCAAAATTCGGAGGCTTGGCAACTGGCGTGTACTTATGACGGTTGCAGCTTCCCCGGGGGTCACGTGATCCATTTTGTGACCTTCTGACAAGCCAAGTCAAGGGAGGAAGCCAGGTTCACTTAACGACTGTGCTACTAACCTAACAACTTCAGCAATTCACTTCACAACTGTGGCAAGAACGGTCGTAAAACAGGGCAAAAGTCACTTAACAACTGTCTGTAACTGTCGCAAATGCACGCCGTGGGCTGCCAAGAGTCTGAGTTTCGATCCCGTGACCCCGGGGATGTACAACGGTCATAAGTGTGAAGCATAGTCATCAGTCACTTTTTTTTCAGTACCATTGTAACTTTGAACGGTCACTAAGTGAAAGGCCGTAAGTCGAGGATTACCTGTAATGCTTTGGAACGCTATCCTGGTTTCTGACTTCTTGCACCAGATTACTGGCTCTCTTCCCATGGGGTATCAAGAGGTCATCTCCACCTTTGGAGTGATGAACTCCCACCCCCCAATCTTTTACCTCCAAAGCCTGCGGCCCAATTCCGGTTGGGGTCGACTCCGATGCAAGTTGACCCTTCTATCTTCGATCTGGTCTTACGCCACATACGGTTCTGCAAATCAGGAATGCCCATCAATAGCAATAGCACTTATATACTGCTTCACAGTGCTTTACAGCCCTCCCTAAACTGTTGATAGTCAGCCTATTGTCCCTAATAATCTGGGACCTCATTTTAAGGATGGAAGGCTGAGTCAACCTTGAGCCGGTCAGGATCAAACTGCTGGCAGTGGGTAGAGTTAGCCTGCAATACTGTATTCTAACCACTGTGCCACCACAGTCTTTCCTTCCTTCCTTCCTTCCTTCCTTCCTTCCTTCCTTCCTTCCTTCCTTCCTTCCTTCCTTCCTTCCTTCCTTCCTTCCTTCCTTCCTTCTTTCCTTCCTTCCTTCCTTCCTTCCTTCTTAGCAATATCACTTAGACTTATATACCGCTTCACAGTGCTTTCCGGCCCTCTGTAAGCGGTTTACAGAGTCAGCCTATTACCCCACATCAATCTGGGTTCTCATTTTACCGATCTCAGAAGGATGGAAGGCTGAGTCAAACTTGAGCCTGTCAGGATTGAACTGCTGGCTGTCGTCAGAATTAGCCTGCAATATTACATTCCAACCACTGCGTCACCACGGCCCGCCTTCCTTCTTTCCTTCCTTCCTTCCTTCCTTCCTTCCTTCCCAAGCAATAGCCCTTAGACTTATATACCGCTTCACAGGGGTTTACAGCCCTCTCTAAGCGGTTTACAGAGTCAGCCTCTTGCCCCCAACAATCTGGGTTCTCATTTTACCGATCTCGGAAGGATGGAAGGCTGAGTCAAACTTGAGCCAGTCAGGATCAAACTGCTGGCAGTGGGCAGAGTTAGCCTGCAATACTTCATTCTCACCACTGCACCAACATGGCTCCAATGAACGTCAGAAGGAATCGGAACCTAGACCGTTTTCATGGGGCATCTCACGTTTGCCACCGATGTCCCACCACCACAAAGAGATACCTTGGTGTGTGTGAAGGCATAACCATCCGGGTTGGTGACGATCTCTAAAAAGATATCGAACTGGTTCATGATGGACGTGAGAGAAGGATCCTTCCCGTGATCTTCAAAGATCTAAAGAGGATCGAAAGAGGTTCAGTGGCATCCACAGAGGCGCCTTAACAGTGCATTTATGGCAATGGCCGCCACGTTTTTGGGCACCAGGGGTCGCTTCTGCGGAGGGACTGGATGGGGCATGATTTTGCGTGCTCCGTGCATCCCACGGATGGGACTTCGCTTGTTTGCACGGCCCAGTTTCTGGCATGCCATGGACCGGAACCGGTCCACAGACTGGGAATTGGGGACCCCCTGATTTATGCGATCACTATGATGGGACACCCTTCACCAGGCGGCAGCTTTTAGGACCCGGAATGGGAAAAAATCTAGAAAATATCAGATTGGCAATTTTATTTTATTTTATTTTAGGACTAAGTGGGGGACAGGAGTGGAACAGCCATGAAATGGGGGGGGCAGATGTGCTGGACTTTCCCCATTTTTCCTGCATTTGGGGAAAATTACAGGAGTACCATCATCATCTTTTAATGACCCCATAATTCCTTTGGGGGTTGGAGTCTGGGCAACTGAATGGAGCTAGCAGAGTGTTTTACTGGCCGGATGCCCTTCCTGTCGCCAATGTGGAGTTTTGTTCAGCGGATATATTCTCATTATGCCCAGAGAGAGAAATATCTGCCTCTACCTAGGATCGAACTCACAGCCTCCTGATTGTGAGGCCAGAGCTCCACCTCTAGGCCACCGCACCACTTGGAAAATTACAGGAATATCTCTTAAGAAAAAACAAGATGGTATAGGTAGTTCTTCGACTCACGATCACAATTGAGCCTTCAATTTCTGTTGCTATGCAAGATATTTACTAAGTGAATTTTGTTCCATTTTATGACCTTTCTGGTCACAGTGGCTAAATGAACCACTGCAGTTGTTTTAAGTTAATAACACGGTTGTTAAATGCATCTGGCTTCCCCATTGACTTTGCTGGTCAGAAAGTCGCAAGAAGTGATCCCGTGATCCTGGGACACTCATCAATATGAGTCAGTTGCCAAGTGTCTGAATTTTGATCACGTGACCGCAGTGGTCGTAAGCATGAAAAATGGTCATAAATCAGGTTTTTTTCAGTGCCGTTGTAACTTTGAATGGTCACTAAATGAACTGTTGTAAATCGAGGACGAGCTCTAGTGCAATTGGAGCCACTTTCAAGCCGCTAAACTTGAGAAACCCTGATCTAACCAAGATATGATGGTTTAGCTTTCCCCTCTCCTGTTTACAGAATGTTTGCGGCTGTTACCTTCTTTGCAAACCAAATTCCGCTGGCTTGAGTGACCCACTCGCGGGAATGGATGCCGGTATCAATCCAGATCGCTGGCCGGTTGGTTCCCCCGGTGCTAAACTGTGCCAAGCAAAGAACAAACAGAGGCCTTAAATCCAAGCAACCGTTTGGCTTGCGACTTGTAAACATTTCATGACCCAATTAGGCAACATCATCAGTGTTAGAAGGGAGTGAGGAGGAGGAAGAAGAGAAGGAAGGAAGGAAGGAAGGAAGGAAGGAAGGAAGGAAGGAAGGAAGGAAGGAAGGAAGGAAGGAAGGAAGGAAGGAAGGAAGGAAGGAAGGAGAAAAGAGGAGGAGGAGGAGGAGGAGGAGGAGGAGGAGGAGGAGGAGGAGGAGGAGGAGGAGGAGGAGGAGAAGAAGAAGAAGAAGAAGAAGAAGAAGAAGAAGAAGAAGAAGAAGAAGAAGAAGAAGAAGAAGAAGAAGAAGAAGAAGAAGAAGAAGAAGAAGAAGAAGAAGAAGAAGAAGAAGAAGACGACTGTGGGGTCCTTGGTGTTTTCTGAGCTTGGTGGTTTTCTTGCAGATGTTTCATCACCCAACTAGATCACATCATCAGTGCTAGAAGGAGTGGTGCTTGCTCTCTGTTTATATACTTCACTGAGAATGTTCCCAAGTTGGGTTATGAAACATCTACAAGAAAACTACCAAGCACCGAGAGCACCAAGAACTCCACAGTTCAACCCTGAGCCACAAATGTTCTCCTCTCTTGGGACTTCGTTAATAATGTTGAAAAGACATGGCAACTTCCCCCCCCCCCATCCAGAAGCCCACCCTTCAAAAGGAAGACTTACCTTCAAGACATAGATCGGGCGTCCTTCAGTTGTCTGGCCAATCTCAATTTTGCTGACCAGGAGGGGTTTTGCACGCACCAAGAGGTCCATGAAGCTATAGATCTAGCAAGCAAAGAGAAGATGCCAAAATGGGGTCTATACTTAGGAGTTGTCTAATTGTAAAATGGGTGGAGACCTTACCGGGCCTTAATTGTACTTACTGTATCCAAGTCGTGGTAAACAGCAAAGTTAAAATTGGTGAGTGACAATTCTGGGAGTTGACGTTGGCGCGTCATGTGACTCCTCTCCTCATCAATCAGTTTCTGAAGGAGACAATGAGGACAATCGCAAAGATCAGTTGGAGCAGAAGGTTCACCTTTCCTCTGCGTTTCCCACTCATAAGGAATCCCACTCCATCCTTCTGTGCTACGGGTGCAATCAAGGGGCTTTTATCAGATCCGTTCTCCCATCGATCCATCTAAAACCTTGCAGGAATTTCAGGAAAGCCAACCCCAAACCCTTGGTCATGTTGGCCAACTCATCTGATGGAAGAGTAGCCCAGCACTTCTTTCGAGCTACCCTTTCAATCCATAACATTGACTCAAAACATCTGGTGGTCTGTGGAGGACACCTTCTTAAACCCGGGTTTCAACATTGGGACTGTGAACGGGGGGAGATCCCCCGGAGGTCGATGGATCTTTGCTTCCCTTTTGAAGTCATATTTACTTAGAAAATAAAACCGAGATTCAAATCTAATCAACAAAATATTTATTTCAGTAGAAAATAATAAAAAGAATCCTTATTAAGCTACATTTTTATCGGCTAATGAATAAATCACTTCTACCTTCGGCAGAAATGGCGGAAGAGAAGGAAGGAGTTGACTTCAGGAATGCAGACATGCGTAATAGAATATATCATACGTCTGCTTGACCATAAATACAAGAAACAGTAGAAAACATAGAGATGCACAACTGGCAATATTCACATCGTGACAGGGACAGAGTCAACTTCCTACACTACATGTTTGGTGATGAGCCTAAAACATACAGAACAACGGAGTTAGAAGTGACTTTGGAGGTCTTCTGGTCCAACCCCCTGGTCACCAGAGAAAATCCTATATCATTTCAGACAAATGGCTACTCGATCTCTTCTTGAAAACCTCCAGTGATGGAGCACCCATAACTTCTATTCCACTGATTAATGGTTTTTACTATTAGGAAATTTCTCCTTAGTTCTAGGTTGGATCTCTCCTTGATTAGCTTCCATCCATTGCTTCAGGTCCTGCCTTCAGGTGCTTTGGAGAATAGGTTGACCCCTTCCTTTTTTTGTGGCATCCCCTTAGAATTACAGTTCAATGTGACCTTCTCCAGGGTACACTGGATCTGATTTCAGATCTTTGAGATTACAAGAGTTATTCTTTCCAGGACCAACACGTCCGCCTGTTCGTCTTCTCATGTGGTCAGAGCACTCACCTGAACGTTGTTGATCATGATGGAGTATTGGATGTCATTGGTCTCCAGGAAGACCTTGACCCCTTGGAGGCTGAGGAAGGGCACACGGACATCTATGGGGAGGTCGGGATGAGCCGGTGCTCGCCAGAAATCCAGCTAGGCATCAAAATGAGAATGAAATAGAAGATTATTGACATGTATCATCATCATCTTTTAACGACCCCATAATCCCTTGCATTGGGGTGGAGTCTGGACAACTGAATGGAGCTGAGTGTTTACTGGCCAAATGCCCTTCCTGTCGCCAATGCGGAGTTCTATTATTCAGCAGATATGAACTTCGGAAACACATCCTATATAGCTCAAAAGCAATTTCCTATTACTTCGTCATTCTTTATTAATGAATAACTTCATTATTCTGGCCAGGAACCCCTGAATGGAGGCAAGATTCTTGTTTATCAGTACCTGAAGATTCTCCAAAGCTTCCAGCTCCTTCAACTTCTCCACCTGAGCTTCATCAGCAGCCGTGATTCTGAGCACCTGATGTCTGCAGAAACAGAACAGAATAACAAGAGTTGGAAGGGACCTTGCTGGTTATCTAGTCCAACCCCCTGCCCAAGCAGGAGACCCTACACTATTTCTGACAGATGGCAGTCCAGTCTCTTCTTGAAAGCCTCCAGGGATGAAGCTCCCACAACATCTGAAGGCAACTTCTGTTCCATGGGTGGGTTGATCTCACTGATCTCTCCTTATTTACAGGTCGAATCTCTCCTTGATCAGTTTCCATCCATTGTTCCTTGTCTGACCTTCGGGTGCCTTGGAAAATAGTTTGACCCCTTCCTCTCTGGCAGCCCTTCAAGTATTGGAACACTGCTATCCTGTCTCCCTCTTCAACGAATGGGTTCTCGTATTTTTACATCAATTAGGAAAAGCCAATCTAGTCACCTGCAAATATTTTGGGGGGCAACTCCCCCAGTTCCATATCCGCCTGCCTCAGTTCATGTGGGGTGACAGAAACAGAAGCCACCACCACCCAAAAAAAAACAGACTTCTGAAAACAGATCTAGCAAATACGGAGGCAGGACTTAGCAGGGATGGGATTGGAGGAGTCCTTGCAATGGTTGCCTGGGCCCAAGAGCCAGGACCTGGAGGATGGCAGCAGGAAAGCGGCCAATGAGAAGCTGGGAATACATGACTCAACACAGCGCACCTCCTGAGGTTAGACACATGCATCCGGGAGCAATTTTTGAATTTTTCCTAGTTTTCTTGCACAAGTGATGTTGTAATGCTTGCTTTCTGACACTAGGTGGCACTAGAGTGCTTTTTTTTGCATCTGGATGTACTATCTAAAGCAGGGGTCTCCAACCTTGGCAACTTTAAGACTTGTGGACTTCAACTCCCAGAGTTCCAAAGCTGGCTGAGGAACTCTGGGAGTTGAAGTCCATAAGTCTTAAAGTTGCCAAGGTTGGAGACCCCTGATCTAAAGTAGAGTTTCTCAATCTCAGCAGCTTGGACTTCAACTCCCAGAATTCCCCAGCCAGCACAGGCGGCTGACAGCATCATGAAAAGATAATACAAAACAATTAAACATTCTGAAAGATTAAAGGCCGTCGGCTGAAGACAGAAGCACTCCAAATGATCTCCTCTTCAATCAGAGCATTGTTAAAGCTTGGGGGAGGATCTTTCCCAGCCTGGCCTGGAGATCCAGTGATGGGATCTGCTCTAATGAAAGGAGAATTGGATATGGGGCCATTTGCAGGGAACGTGCACCCCAAATCGCCCCTAAAGCTGGGTTGCAAACATGGGGCCCTTGATCCATTTATTCCTGGGGGCCCTCGATCAATGCAAACTTGGCCTCAGATTACAGGTAGTCCTCATTTAATGACCACAGTTGAGATTGGCAACTCAGTCATTAAGTGAAATGGTCGCTAAGTGAAACCACAATTCTGTCGATGATCTTACTTCAGTTTCCCTTTGTTTTTAAAGGCCTGTGAAGCAGAGGTGGGTTCCTCCCGGTTCGGACCGGTTCACCCGAACCGGTAGTAAACCGCTGGTGACATCATGATGACATCACGGAACCAGTTCGGTTGGTGCCAGTTTGTGGGCACCGCCATCTTTTTTTGAATTTTTTTGAATTTTTATTTTATTTTAGTTTTTTATTATTTTTTTGCATTTTTTTTTCTGCGCATGCACAGAAGCTGAGTTTCCGGCACTGCCCATGTGTTGCTATCTTGTTTTCAGCTTTTTTTTCTTTCGCATTTTTTTGAATTTTTCGGAACTGCACATGCGCACGTATGCAAAGCACGCGCGTGCCCAGGAGGCGCGGCCACACGGTGCGGGAGGAAGCAAACCAGCAGCGAGGTAAGTTAGAACCCACCCCTACTGTGAAGATTGCAGGTTGCAAAAAAAATTGCAAAAAAAGTTACTTTGTCACCACTGTAACTGTGAAGGGTTGCTAAAATGAGGCAGTTGCTAAAATGAGGACTACCTCTACTAGTCCCTTCCTTACTTCAACCCTAAACCAAACCAAATGGGCTAGGGGTTCAAGCAACACACGGTAACTCCAGGAAATCCTTGAAGAACCCCCATTGAAAGCAACCATGTCTTTCATGTCCCATTGTCCGAACCCAGCCACAACGTTTTTGGGAAAAGCGCCAGATAGAATAGAATAACAGAGTTGGAAGGGACCTTGTAGGTCATCTAGTCCACCCCCCTGCTCAAATAGGAGACCCTATACCATTACAGGTAGTCCTCAATTTGTGACCAATTTGAGCCCCAAATTTCCATTGCTAGGCAGGACAGTTTTTAAGTGAGTTTTGCCCCATTTTTACGACCTTTCTTAATAACTGTGGCCTTAAGCAAATCACCCCCGTTGTTAAGTTAGTAACACGGTCATTAAGTGAATCGGACTTCCCCCAATTGACATTGCTTGTCAGAAGGCTGCAAAAGAGGATCACATGAACCCCGGGACATTGCAACCGTCATAAATACGAATCAGTTGCCAAGTGTCCGAATTTTGATCCCACGGGGATGTTGCAAAAGTCCCTTTCCTCAGTACCATTCTAAGTTCGAGCAGTCACTAAACGAATGGTTGTAAGTCGAGGACTACCTTTATTTCAAGAAAAGGCATTTATTTTGCTAACAGAAACATCAAAAAGGGTAGTAGACCCATAGACTTAGACTAACTTTGTCACTTTGAATCTAGACTAATCGGCATACATTAAAATGAAATTTCGTTGCATACAGCTCTCCAAGGGTTACCACCTCCAATATATATCACATGAACATGACTAAATAAATAAATAAATACAAAATTATGCATATACCCACATAAGTTCTATGTCACAGAGAAACAACACAGTCTAGTCTGGATGTATTGGCGAGAAAAACGAATCTTGCGAGTTTACCAGACTGACGGCATAGGGAACAAAACTGTTACAGAATAGTGTAGTCCTGCTAAAAATACTTCGAAAACCTCCTCCCAGAGGGGAGCAACAAAAACAGACTGTAAAGTGTGTGTGTGTGGGGGTTTCTAACAACGCTTCAAGCTCTAAGCACATAGCGCTTATGAGCAGCATCCTGAATAATGGGAAACAAGCTTACTATAATCTCCACTGTCCTCACCACTCTCTGTAGGGACTTTCTATCTGAGGCGCTACAGCCACCAAACCCAACAGGGATGCGGTTTGTTAAAACGCTCTCCATCTTGCCTCAGTAAAAAGTGGCCAGGACAGAAGGAGAAAAATGTAGCATACATAGCAGGGGCTCTGCTTAGAGGCTGAGAAGGGACCCCCACCCAAATTATCAATGTCCAGCGACCGATGCTGCTAATAGTCCAAAAGTGGCGCCAAGTGAACTCTTCCCCCAGTCACTGTGTCCTTTCCTATCCAAAGCCCGTGTCTACCTACCCATCAAAGGTATCGGTGGCAAATGCCACAGCCAGCAAAGTTGCCAAGACCACCAGGACCCTCATTGTCACCAAACGGGGCACCAAATGGGAACATCTTCTCTTCCATCACTTTTTATACACCCGCCTAACCAGGCCACGTGTTGCCTTGACCATCCACAGAGGGCACGGTGGCCAGCTGTCCACTTTCTCACAGCTCTGTCAGAAAAGACACACAAACACACACACAGGGCTGACCTGCAACTCACCTGACAGGTGTTCGGGAAACACACCAGCTGCCTTGATAGGAGGAAATGGAGGGGGGGCTGCCGCATCTCTGCCCAAAACTGTGACGAAGACGGGTTTCTTGCCAACACAAACCCAACGTTACTATACAGGTAGTCCTCGACTTATGACCATTCGTTCAGTGATTGTTTGAAGATAAAACGGCTGTGAAAATAAATGGTAGTTATAACTGGTCCTTGTGTTTAAAAAGGTCACAACATCGCCACGATCAAGTGATCACAATGTGGGCATGTATTTCCAAGAGTTGCGAGTCCTGGAATCACGTGGTCACCAGTTGTGATCTCCCAGCGGGCTTGCCACAAACACCATCCATGGGGGGAGCTGGATTCGCTTAACAGCTGAGCAATTCGCTTAACAACTGAAGTGATTTAGAACATAGAGAAACAGAGCGGGAAGGGACCTTGGAGGTCCTCTAGTCCAACCCCCTGCTCAAGCAGGAAACCCTATACCATTCCAAACAAATGGTTGTCTAGTTTCTTCTTTAAAACCCTCCAGTGATGGAGCCCCCACAACTTCTGTTCCACTGGTTAATTGTCTTCACTGTCAGGAATTTTCTCCTTAATTCCAGGTTGCTTCTCTCTTCGTTCAGTTGCCATCGTTCAGTTGTCCTGCCTTCAGGGGCTTTGGAGAATAGGTTGATCCTCTCTTTTCTGTGGTAGCCCCTCAAATATCGGAAGACTGCTATCAGTGTGATAGAATAACAGAGTTAGAAGGGACCTTAGAGGTCTTCTAGTCCAACCTCCTACCCAAGCAGGAGCCTATACCATTCCAGACAAATGGATGTTCCTAGGTTGGTTGGTTAATTAAATTTATTTGCTCCTAGGTTTGCCATGTAACACCGCTGTTGTACAAGCTGCAAGGGCTCCCTGTTTCTTTCCATGAGCAATTCAAGGTGCTAGTCCTCATCTTTAAAGCCCTGCACGGCACAAGACCAGGTTATCTGCGGGATCACCTTTCCTTAAGGACATCTACTGGTCCTATCAGATCAGATACAGTGGGCACACCCTTAATCCAGAAGTGGGATTCTCATAATTTCCCTGCCGGTTTGCCCAGTGCGCACACGCTTACTTCGGTCACGCACGCGCCTTCTGTGCATGCGCTTTGCTCGCGCACGGCTTGCACACATGCGCACAGCTTGAAAACGTGGCTAAATAGGACAGCATAGCACGGGGCCCACCCGCAGGTCACTATTACCGATTCGCCCGAACCGATCCAATACCATCTCTGCCTTAATCCCTGGGGAATTCTGGGAGTTGAAGTCCACGCATTGCAAAGTCTGGCTGGGGAATTGTGGAAGTTGTAGTCCACACATTTTTAAATGGCTGAGGTTGAGAAAGGCCTGCAAGGGGGGTTTGCAGGGCTGTTGGTCCATTGCTGAAACTTCCAAGGTCTCTCAATTTAATACAGCCCTGATTAATGATGAGAAAATCGCTCTCTGGCGCAAGAAAACATTTTCCAACCACGTCATGTTGGTTAATGGTTAAAGGTTTGAATTTTTTTTCCCCCAGTGGAAAATTCCCACCCAGCTCATGTGACACGAACAGATGTTCTGAATCCGAAATCTCATGGCTCAGCATCTCTCTCCCTCTCTTTTTCTTTCTTTCTTTTCCTCTATTTCCTCTCTTCCTCCTTTCTTCCTCTTTTCTTTCTCTTTTTCTATTTCTCTCTCTTTCTTATTCTTTCTCTCTCCTTTCTTTTCCTCTCTTTTCTTCTGTCTCTTTATCTTTCTCTCTCTCTGTGTTTCTCTCTCTTTTTCTTTTCCTGTCTTTTCCTCTCTCTTTCTTGCTTTCTCTTTTCTTTCTCTCTCTTTCTTTTCCTTGCTTTTCTCTCTCTTTCTTTTTTCTTTCTCTTTGTTCTCTTTTTCTCTTTTTCTCTCTCTTTCTTTCTTTTCCTCTCTTTTCCTCTGTCTCTGTCCTCTCTCTCTTTTTCTTTCTCTCTCTCTTTTTTCTTTTCCTATCTTTTCCTCTGCCTCTTTCTCTCTTTCTCTTCTTTTTTCTTTCTCTCTTTTTCCATTCTTTTTCCATTTCTCTCCCTCCCCCTCCCCCCACTCTCTTTGTGGAGGAACACAGACACTTCTATCACAGGGCAGGGTGTGCTATTTTTAAAATGTTCCAAAGCCACAGGCCATACTGAATTTGCCATATCAGCAGTGAGTGTCCTCATGAAATCTCTCTTTGGAAGCAGCCGATTTAGAGACAGGTGGCTTTGCTGGAAATGTGCTGGATGCAAATGCATGAATTAAAATATAACTTATTTCCAAGAGAGAGTGGACAGCCATTTGTCTGAAATGGTACTATAAAGTCTCCTGCTTGAGCAGGGGGTTAGACTAGAAGACCTCCAAGGTCCCTTCCAACTCGGTTACTCTGTTATTCTGTTCTGCTTTTTTAAACTTGTTTTGTACAGTTTGTTTTACAAGGGAGTGAACCCAGCAGGGAGTGGGCCTGGCCTAAGGCAGAGATAAAGGGCTCACCTGCCAGGTGACACCTGGCTGGATTTTGTCCCAAGAGACCCTTGTTACGGCCTCTGATTTGACCCTCAATTCTTAGGGTTGCAAGTGTGCAAAGCAAACAGCAGGCAGGTGTGTGAAACAATTACAGTGCATCACTTGATAAAGTTGTGTGCAAATCAATAGAGAGATTGATTGGGGGGGCACAGGGTGTGAGGAAAAAAGTCAAGATGGCAGTCATGACAATGCAATCCGTGTGTGTGTGTGTGTGTGTGTGTGTGTGTGTGTGTGTGTGTGTGTGTGTGTATGTTAAGGTGACCAGACGTCCCGATTTTGGCGGGACAGACCCGCTTTTTAATGCTTTGTCCCGCGTCCCGCCCGCCCTCTTAAAAAGTCCCGATTTTTGAGCCCCCGCTTCTTTCTCCAGCCAGACGCGCGCCCGAGCGACAGGCTTCCGATTCAGTCCCCTCTATTCACAGGGTGGCGCGGGGCGGGGCAGAGCGAACCCTGGGGGGGGGAGCGCCACTTTGCACTTGTCCCATGAGGCCATGCTAAGTGTGCCGCGGCAAAAGGGGCGGGGCAGGGCGGGGCGCGCGTCCTACCTGAGACTTTTCCCGGTAGCAGCTCCAGTCGCGTTCCTTGCTAATAGCGTCCAGAGCAGAGCAGCCCCTCCCAGAAGATCGCGAGACGTTATCTTCTGGGAGGGGCTGCTCTGCTCTGGGCGCTAATTAGCAAGGAACGCGACTGAAGCTACCGGGAAAAGTCCCAGGTAGGACGCGCGTCTCGCGCTGGGGGTTGGGGGGGGGGGCAGGACTGGCGGACGGGACGGGGCGCGCGTCCTACCTGGGACTTTTCCCGGTAGCTTCAGTCGCGTTCCTTGCTAATTGGCGCCCAGAGCAGAGCAGCCTCTTCCAAAAGATAACGTCTCGCGATCTTCTGGGAGGGGCTGCTCTGCTCTGGACGCTATTAGCAAGGAACGCGACTGAAGCTACCGGGAAAAGTCCCAGGTAGGTAGGACGTACAGTGGCCTCCCGCGTCCCCCCTCCCCCCCTCCCCCCCCACCTCACCTGGACGCCGACATTTGCTGTTTTGCCCTCTGCGCATGCGCAGCGTTCTGCGCATGTGCAGAGGGCAAAACTCAAATGGAGAAACCCACCCCCGTCAATGGTGTCCCGCTTGAAGAAAAAAAAATCTGGTCACTTTAGTGTATGTGTGTGTGTTATATACTGCGGCCATCCTTGGACTTGACTTTCTAAAGCAGGTTTCTCCATCTCTGCAACTTTAAAATGTCTGGACTTCAACTCCCAGAATTCCTCAGCCAGTATCAGATGCACTCCAACTCCCAGAATTCCCTTTCCTCAGATGCAGCAGCCCGTTTCCTATTGGGCACATCCATCCTGGAGCTGTTTCTGATTCTCCCCCCCCCCTCCTATTTCTCTGGCACAAAGGATATTGTAATGCTCGCTTTCTGACAATAGATGGCACTAGAGTACTGTTTGCATCAATATGTACTTTCTAAAGCTGCCTTTTTCAACTTTAAGATGTGTGGACTTCAATTCCCAGAATTCTCCATCTGGGGAATTCTGGGCATTGAAGTCCACACATGTTCAGGTTGCTGAGATTGTTGATAAATACCGTTCTAAAGGATTTCAAATGTATGATTTCAAGGGCCGAGAAATCCAGAGGCGGTGATATTAAAGCTGCATAAATCATACGAGGAAACTAAATAAAACAATATAAATCGTAAGATACCAGCAACAAAGCTATCTCCTTTTCCACTTATGACTATAACTTTGCTGTTTGTATATTTATGATTTATATTGTTTTATTTAGTTTCCTAGTATGATTGGATTGCTATTTAGTATCCTATGACTATCACTAAGTGTTATGATTCACGATGAATGTGTTTTTATGATTATGATAATGATTTATCACTTACAGCTTTTATGCACAATCAGAGCTTATGCACGGAAGACAAATTCCTTGTGTGTCCAATCACACTTGGCCAACAAAGAATTCTCTATTCTGTTCTATTCTATTCCATTCCATTCTGCTCAAAGATTCTATTCTATTCTATTCTATTCTATTCTATTCTATTCTATTCTATTCTATTCTATTCTAATTCTATGCTATTCTATGCTATCTCTATCCCTATCCCTATCCCTATCCCTATCCCATTTTCTATTCTATTCCTTATTGTATTGTATTGTATTTTCTATTATTCTATTCTATTCTATTCTATTCTATTCTATTCTATTCTATTCTATTCTATTCTATTCTATTCTATTCTATTCTATTCTATTTTCTATCCCTATCCCTATCCCTATCCCTATCCCTATCCCTATCCCATTTTCTATTCTATTCCTTATTGTATTGTATTGTATTGTATTGTATTGTATTGTATTGTATTTTCTATTCTATTCTATTCTATTCTATTCTATTCTATTCTATTCTATTCTATTCTATTCTATTCTATTCTATTCTATTCTATTCTATTCTTATTCTATTCTATTCATTCCTATTCCTATTCCTTTCTATTCTATTCCTATTTATCCTATTCTATTCTATTCCTATTCTTATTCCTATGTTCTATTCTATTCTATTTTAATTATCATCTCTGATATTTTAGGGTTGCTATTTGTGACGTTATCTGTTATCGTTCCTCCATTAAGCTTCTGGAACAGCCAAGTAAAATATCTGAAAAATTCCGAAGTCAGTCTGAGAACAATGACCCAATCAGCACTTATGGCTTCTTCCATAGTCTTCTATAGTCTTCCATCTGGATCTTACCAGTCATAATTTGAATATTTCCTTTGTTTCCATATTCGGGGGCATTTCCTGCACTGTCTCTACCCCCCCCCCAAAGATCTGGGGGAATGACCTCATTTTTAAGCTGGAGTAGCCATCTGATGGCAGACACAGATGGACACGTTTGTTGGGACACAACTGTGTTGATTATGTTCATATAATAAGACCTTGAACCCGTCTTCTGATTTCTTCCAATGTATTGAACTTGGT
>JALIGW010000004.1:2446100-2663600 GCA_023053685.1 Diadophis punctatus similis | reverse complement strand
ATTGCTTCTCTCCTTGGTTCGTTTACCAGTTCTTCCACATCTTTAGGCTTGGCGCACTTATAGCCATAGGGGTACATCAGGAGCTGGGAGTAGCTATGGATGCTGATAAAGGCCTTGATGTTCCCGTGGCTCTTGACAAAATCCACCATAGAGCGGACTTCGACTTCCGAGTTGGCGCTGGGTCCGCGGTAGGAATCGGAACAGGGGTCGTTGCTGGCGCCGGGCCCTGCCGGGGGGGGATGCAAACAAACCCAGTCAAAACACAAGAATCCAAGGCTGCTTTTTTTCAGAGACCCCAATTTTCAACTGGATACTAGAATGCATTTAGCCCTTATCCCTGTCTAGGGCTGAGGGTCACTCAAGAGAAATGGTGGTCCTTGACTTAAAACTGTTCATTTAGTGACGGTTCAATGTTACAATGGCAGTGTTTAAAAGCAACTTACAACCGATATTTATGCGTATGACCCTCGTGGATTTTTTCTTATTTTTCCCCCTATTTTACTGGCACAAATGAACAGAATAACAGAATTGGAAGGGACCTTGGAGGTCTTCTAGTCCAACCCCCGGCTCAACTATACGATTTCAGACAAATGGTTGTCCAATCTCTTTTGGAAAACCTCCAGTGTTGCAGCACCCACAACTTCCACTCTCTTCTTAAAAACTTCCACTGGTTAATTGTTTTAACTGTCAGGAAATTTCTCCTTAGTTCTAAGTTGCTTCTCTCCTTGATTAGTTTCCACCCGTTGCTTCTTGTCCTGCCTTTGGGTGCTTTGGAGAATAGGCTGACCCCTTCCTCTTCTTTGGGGTAGCCCTTCAAATACTGGAAGGCTGCTATCATGTCACCCCTAGTCCTTCCTTTCATTAAACTAGACATATCCAACTCCACCAACCGTTCTTCATATGTTTTAGCCTCCAGTCCCCTAATCATCTTTATTGCTCTTCTCTGCACTCTTTCTAGTGTCAAAAGAAGTTGTAATGCCTGCTTTCTGGCACTAGATGGCAATAGAGTGCTGTTTACATCAGTATGTATGTAATCTAAGGCAGGGGTCTCCAACCTTGGAAACTTTAAGCCTGGAGGACTTCAATTCCCAGAATTCCCCAGCCGGAAACTGTTGGCTGGGGAATTCTGGGGAATTCAGTTTGCTGGCTGGGGAATTCTGGGAGTTGAAGTCCTCTAGGCTTAAAGTTGCCAAAGTTGGAGACCCCTGATCTAAGGCAGCCTTTTTCAAATTTGTCAGCTTTAAGTAATTAGAGGACCCTTACAGATTAACAGAGTTGGAAGGGACCTTGCAGGTCATCTAGTCCAACCCCCTGCCCAAGCAGGAGACCCTGCATCTGCCTCTACCTAGGACTGAACTCACAACCTCCTGATTGTGAGGCAAGAGCTCCACCTCTAGACCCTTAAACCTAACTTCACAATCACAACAAGGAATAACAACAGACCGCAATGTTAACCCTGATGCAAAACAGGGTTTCTACCGAAAGGAAATACAGGTAATCCTCCACTTATGCCGACAATTGAACCCAAAATTTCTCTTGCTGAGTGAGGCAGTTGTTAAGTGAAATTTGTCCCATTTTGTGAACTTCCTCGTCGCAATTCTCACTGCTGTTCTTAAACCAGTAACCCGGTTGCTAAGCGAATCCGGCTTCCCCATTGACTTTGCTTGTCCGAAGGTCGCAAAAGGGGATCACGTGACCCCGAGACACTGCAACCGTCATAAGTACATGTCAGTTTCCAAGCATCCGAATTTTGATCACGTGACCATGGGGATGCTGCAACAGTCATAAGTGTGAGAACCAACATAAGTCACTTTTTTCAGTGTGGTTGTAACTTCAAACGGTCACTAAAGAGACTATTGTAAGTTGAGGACTACCTACATCTACCTCAGCCAATTCAAGAACTCGCTGCAGACAAAATAAATGCCTAACTTACCTCCAAAGCCGGCATCCCAGTTTCGGTTGGGATCGACACCGACACAACGGCTGCCAGGTACTCTGGACCGGGTTTTTCGCCACATGCGATTCTGAACACGGCAGAGAAAGCGGTGCCATTAGAAGCGACAACAAACCAACAATAAATGGTCATTGCGTCGAGAAGTTCTAGATCAGAGGTTCCTCAATGGTTACGACTTTGTGGAATGGCAGAGGGGGCAGAGGATGGTACCGCACGAGCAGCCAACAAGTACGCCCGCGTGGAGCTCCATTTGTGCGAGCAGTGTGCACGTGTGAGCGAGTGCACACTTCATTTAAGTGAGTGGCAAGCAGGTGTGTACTTAAATGGAGCGTGCGCGCACTCACCCGCTGCTTGCACAAGTGAGGATGTGCATGCATGCATGTGCTCGCCGGCTGTTTCCGCGACCCGGTTGCAAACCCTTTACAACCCATTCGTGGGCCTTGGGCCACAGATTGGGGACCCTTGTTCTATATTAATTCCCACAGCTGACTGGGCAATTCTGGGAGTTCAACTCCACCTGATCTAACCCAGCTCCCCAAACACGACAAACCCTCTGAAGTGAACTCAAAGATTCCTTTATTAGGAGCACCAGCAGCTCCGGGAAAAAGTTTCTCTCTTAACGCAGGCTAACAAGTCTGTCCGACTGGAAGATGAATAGTTGTCTGCCACATCTATTCATCTCCGCCCCCTGCCTTTTATCCCCAGAGCTCAGGTGGGGCTTTGCTAGCAGCGGTGGCTCTTCCGTCCCAAGAACCGGCCCATAGATTTCCACTGCTCTCCTCTCCTCTGCATTCTGCGCATCCATGCGTCAGGCACTGGACCCAGCTGTTCCTCTTCCTCATCAGCCACCTCCAGACCTGGGGGCTGTTGACTCTCTATCTGAGGGCTGACGGACGGCCCAGGCTCCGGCTCTCTCTCTCTCTCTGATAACTCCATTCCCTCTTCCCCCTCTGAGCTCTCAGGTTGCCTTGATGCTGACCCTTACTCCGATGCCTCCTCCTCCTCCTCCGATTCGGCTGCTGGAGGGGCCAGCAGCCAACAGGCCACAACACCACCCCTCTTAAAGATGCCAAGGTTGGCAAATATTGATCAAGACGGAAAAAACGAGACCTCCTGCTGCAATTCGGGATCAGATACTCACTGTGGTGTGAGAGTAGACGTATCCATCAGGGTTTGCAACCACCAGCAGAAAAATGTCCATTTTGTTGAGGAGGGAGGTCAGAGACGGATCTTTCCCAAAGTCAGAAGCGATCTGGGAAGGCAAAAAAAAAAAAGATTCAAAGTGGGGTGCAACTCCAGGTCCCCCATCTCCCCCGCAAGCATGCTTTTGCAGCTGTCGACCCTTCTCAGAAGCTTCTTGTGGGTTTACCCCCAACTTTCATCCACACGCAGTTCGCATCCGGCTTGGGAGGGGGAAGGGTGTTCTTCCTGTGGGGGTCAGCCCCCGCCCCCATAACTCTATGTCTCTGCGTGGTTAAAGCCTTTTTTTACACCCCCAAAATCCTTCCTTGTACCCAAAAGGGAGTTTTGTTCCATCCTTATTTTTGCACTTTGTGTGAGGAATAGTGCTGTGAGTGTATACACCAACTTGGAGATTTTGCAACCTCAGCTAAGAAGCTGATCAGCCCCTCTTTGCACTCCGATATACAGGTGGTTCTCGATTTGCAACCGTTCATTTAGTGACCATCCAAAGTTACAACAGCACTGGAAAAAAAAGCAACACGACCGTTTTTGTGTGACCGTTTGCGGCACCCTCGTGGTCATGTGGTGACAATTCAGAGGCTCAGCCACTGGCTTCTATTTATGACGTTTACAGCGTCATGCGATTCCCTTGTGCGACATTCTGGCAAGCAAAGTCAACGGGGAAACTTGATTCACTTAACAACTGTGTTATGAACTTCACAGCTGCAGTGATTCACTTAACGACTGGAGCAAGGAAGGTTGCAAAACTCACTTAAAATGTTTCGCTTAAAAACAGAAGTGCTGGGCTCAATTACGGTCATACGTTGTGGATTACCTGAGGATGTTACCTACTTTGGGTACTGAAACCTCTGCAAGAAAACAAGCAAGCTCAGAGGGAATCAAGGACCCCACAGCCCTCCTCCTCCTCCTCCTCTCCCCCAACCCCCCCTCCCTTCTAGCACTGATGATGTTCCTTAGTTGGGTCATGAAACAGCTGCAAGGAAACCACCAAGCTCAGAGAGCACCAAGGGCCCCACAGTCCTTCTCCTTCTCCTCCTCTTCCTCCCTCCAAATATCACTCCCTTCTAGCACTGATGATGTTACCCAGTTGGGTAATAAAATGTCTGCAAGGAAACAACCAAGCTCAGAGAGCATCAAGGAAGCCACAATCCTCCTCCTCCTCCCTCCAAATCCCTCTCCTTCCCAGCACTGATGATGTTCCCTAGTTGGGTCATGAAACGTCTGCAAGAAAACCACCAAGCTCAGAGAGCACCCAGGACCCCCATAGCCTTTCTTTCTTTCTCTTTCTTTCTTTCTTTCTTTCTTTCTTTCTTTCTTTCTTTCTTTCTTTCTTTCTTTCTTTCTTTCTTTCTTTCTTTCTTTCTTTCTTTCTTTCTTTCTTTCTTTCTCTCTTTCTCTCTTTCTCTCTTTCTCTCTTTCTCTCTTTCTCTTTCTCTCTTTCTCTCTTTCTCTCTCTCTCTCTCTCTTTCTCTCTCTCTCTCTCTCTCTCTCTCTCTCTCTCTCTCTCTCTCTCTCTCTCTCTCTTTCTCTCTCTCTCTCTCTCTCTCTCTCCCTCTCTCTCTCCCTCTCCCTCTCCCTCTCTTCCCTTCCCTTCCCTTCCCTTCCCTAAACCCTCCTCCTTCCTAACACTGATGAAGTTCCCTAGTTGGGTCAGAAAACATCTGCGAGCACCAAAAGACCCCTCATGAGGACTACCTCCATCATGTGACACCTTTCATGGTTGCCTTGCCTTGAGTGGGCGTGACCTGTCCCTAAAGTGGGCGGAGCCAGATAGAAACCTTCCCACCACCACCATTAAATAGCAGCTGACCTTTTTAGCTGTCCAGAGAGCCGTGGCCTGGGTCACCCATTCCCGTGCGTGAATGCCAGCATCGATCCAGATGGCAGGGCGTCTGTTTCCCCCGGTGCTGAACTGTCGGACAGAATGTGGACTTTTACAAATAGTCATTTTTAAAAATTATTTTTGCAACAAAACGCCACAAAACAGCAATGCAGAAATGATATAGCCAATGATATAAATAAAATAATAATAAAATCTAATTCTAATTCTAAATCTAAAATGGATTAGAAGTCTCCCGTGATAGGGACAGGTTGCAAAATTTATTATAGATAAGCAGTATAGCTAATAATAACTTTCATTATTAAAATATAAAGCTGACCAGGAAAAATGTGCAACCATACAAAATAATTTGTGCCTTTTCAGAGTCAGCATCTCAATGTGTAGAGCAGCGATATTTCAACCTTGGTCACTTTAAGAGGGGTGGGCTTCAACTCCTAGAATCCCCCCAGCCGGCCGGGAAATTCTGGGAGTTGAAGTCCACCCCTCTTAAATGCACCCAAGGTTGAGAACCATTGGTACAGAAAATAGTTCAGTGCTAGGGTAAATACATTTAAAGCCAAAAATCAGTTTAATTGCATTTATGTCTGTGACATGATAATTTGCCAAATAAAGCCTTTGGAATCTGTGCAATGCAATAAATTAACCACTTTAAATGTGTCTTAATGAGTATCTGAATATGAGCTGCAGTTATTCTGCATTAATTTGCAATTCTAGTTATCCCTCAATGCTTTCTGATGATCAGAGTTTGAACCTGTAATCAGCTTTGTCAGCATTTTTTTTAATATCCTTCTAAGGCAGCAATTTTCCCCTTTAAAATACACACCCTCCCTTTGTGTACATGTGAATATACATGTGTTCATTCTTAAGATGCTGTGCATACCAAACTGTTACGCATCTTTTTTTCAGAGGAGATCTTGGTGATTTAATTCCTGGAATTGTCTTGTTCAAAACGCAGCTGTCAAAATGACAGCAAGTCCTAAATCGGACCCAGTTTAATTCACATATTAATTTTTTAATTCATCTTTTAAACGCTACATCAAGAGTATAGAAACCAACAGAGGAGTCGGTAAATAGATACAGGAACCCCTCGTCTTACAACAGTTCATTTAGTGACCGTTGAAAGTTACAACGGCAGTGAGTTTTTCACACTTACGACCATTGCAACAGCCCCGGGGTCACGTGACCAAAATTCAGACGCTTGGCAACGGACTCGCATTTATGACGGTTGCAAGTGTCCCCGGGGGTCATGTGATCCGCTTTTGTGACCTTCTGACAAGCAAAATCAATGGGGAAGCCGGATTCACTTAACCACCAGGTTACTAACTTAACAAGTGCAGTGATTCACTTAACAACAGTGGCAAGCAAGGTCGTAAAATGGGGCAAAACTCACTTAACCAATGTTTCACTTAGCAAAATAAATTTTGCCCTCAGTTACGGTCGTAAGTTGCGGACTGTCTGCATAGTATGTGTTTTAATTGTCATACAAATCATAATTCATTCTGCCAAAATACTGGAAGATTGGCAAGAATTCACTCCTAATCATCATCATCATCAATCCTCTCAAGATTTTAATACACAGACACAAATACTGTATTACCTTGAGAACAAAGAGGGGTCGGTTTTCATAGGTCTCCCCAATCTGGAGTTTGCTCACAATCTGTGGGTGCTTAGCCACAATATCATCCATTGCTCGATAAATCTGAGAAGGATATAAAGGATAAGACAGACAGAATTTGCGGGCAGACAGCAAAGGATACACCTGGTGGTGTAAAAACCATATTGTAAAAAGTTTAATTCACCTGTTTGATGTATAAATTGCCTTTTATTTATTTATTTTATTTATTTGAATGGATTTCTATGCCGCCCAACTCCCAGAGGACTCTGGGCGGCTCACAACATACTAGAAACCATTACAAGTATAAAATATAGTAATTAAAAAAATACAAAAGTTAAAAAGAGAATCATGTATTCATAAAACAAGGGGGGAGACCCATATCTAATCTAGTTGGTCTCACTTTCACCCCGCCTGCCGGAAGAGCCAGGTTTTTATTGCTTTCCGGAAGGCCAGCAGGGTGGGGATAGTCCTGATCTCTGGAGGGAGTTGGTTCCACAGGGAGGGAGCTCCCACAGAGAAGGCCCTCCCCCTCGGCCCCGCCAGCCGACATTGTTTGGTCGATGGGACCTGGAGGAGGCCGACTCTGTGGGCCCTGACCGGTCGTAGGGAGGTATGCGGCAGGATGCGGTCCCGAAGGTAACCTGGCCCTGAGCCATGTAGGGCTTTAAAGGTAATGACCAACACCTTAAATTGGATCCGGAGACTAATGGGCAGCCAATGCAGCTGGCGGAGAATTGGTGTTACGTGGGTGCATCTAGGTGCACCCACCACAGCTCGCGCAGCTGCATTTTGCACCAGTTGCAGTCCCCGGACACTCTTCAAGGATAGCCCCATGTAGAGTGCATTGCAGTAATAAAGTCCAAACCAGTGTTTCTCAGGCTTGGCAAATTTAAGATGAATGGATTTCAATTTCCAGAATTCCCCAACTCACATGCTTTAAGATGGGTGGGCTCCAACTCCCAGAATTCTCCAGCCAGCATGCTTTAATATAAATGGACGTCAAGTCCCAAATTCCCCAGTTTTAAGATATCTGGATTTCCAAGTCCCAGAATTCCCCAGCCAATATGCTTTAAGATGGGTGGACTTCAACTCCCAGAATTCCATGGCTAGCTGGGGAATGCTGGGACTTGAAGTCCACCATCTTATAGTTGCCAAAGTTGAAAAAACACTGGTCTAGAACTATAACCTTGGAAGTCACCTGTCCAATCAGGGGCCTCTATAGAGGGAAGGTCCCCAAAATTCGAGGCAAGCATGCGACTGAATGCAACACAGGTTAAAAAATAGACGGTTATTTGCTGCTAGAGTCATGGACGCCATATTGACTTTTTTTGCCACCTGTGGGTCTGGTCCTATGCTCTGGGCAGGAATCGTCACCCCATCACATCCCTGAATGACGGACACGTGTGAGTCATCCCTCCCGCCCCCAAAACAAGGCCCTCTCCACCCAAACTACGAAGGAACATGTTTGTTTATTTATGCATTTATGCATTTCTCAAATTTATACAGTCAATCATCCCACCGGAAGTGACTCTTACTGTAAGGAGCCTTCTTGCCTAGTGGTTAGCTAATTGCCACCTTTGGTTCTCCTCCGTCGCTTTGAGTAACCATGTTTGCTTCATCTTCGAGTCGACGGCCTAGATACAGCTGGTCCTCGACTTACGGCCACCACTGAACCCAACCTTTCTGTTGCTAAGTGAGACATCGGTGGAGTGAATTTTCACCGATTTTACAACCTTTTGTTAAGCGAATCAGTGCGGTAACCCAGTTGTTAAGTGAATCTGGCTCCCCCCAATTGTCCCAAGGTCGCAAAAGGAGATCAATTGACCCCAAGATGCGACTGTCATAAATATGAGCCAGTTGCCAAGTGTCTGAATTTTGATCACGTGACTGTGGGGATGCTGCATCGGGTGTAAGTGTGAAAAACAGTTTTCAGTGTAACGTCGATCGGTCACTAAATGTACTTATAACTAATGTTATAAGTTGAGGACTACCTGTGCTTGAGGGGTGATGTCTTGTATACTCTGACCGTTGCAGATTGGTGCACCATGGACCTTGCTGTGCTCATTAAATTCCCTTTGGTCACTAAATTAGGACCTTGAATGCCAGAACTGAATATCCTGCAATGCTCACCACCAACAGTGCACGAAGCAAGCTTTTAAATTATTGCAAGCTTCTTAGATTCTCAGATACCGGTGGTCCCTGACTTACAGACATTCATTTAATGACCATTTGAAGTTATAACAGTACTGGGGAAAAATGACTTCGTCCTCACACTTACAACTATCCTGGCATTCCCCATAGTTACGTGATCAAAATTTGGACGCTTGGCATGTATTTACAATGTTGAAAACTTGTCCGTTGCGACATTCCCAGCTGGCTCCTGATGACCAAAGTCAGCGGAGTTCACTTAACCACTGCACAATTCATTGAACCACGGCAACAATTCACTTAACAACCGTCCCTTGTAGAAAGTCAGCACCCACCCACCTTCCTAGAGAATGAAATATTTGGGGGAATATCAAAAAGGCAGGGGAGAATATTTCCCCTAAAGGAGAAATGGGGAAATGTAGATTTGGTAATCCATTCAGAAAGACTGGGTCAGATGGAAACTCCAGATAAGCAACACAATTAGGCAAGCCAAAGTTGACAAGATTAGCTCAGAAAAACACCTAGGATTTGCATTTCCCCTTTTGCCTATAGAGCCAGCCATGACCCCTATATGACCCCATAGGAATCAAGAAGGTATAATAAAACCTACCCTACTCTCACCTCCATTTTGTTAGTTGTCCCAGAACTGCATGCTGTGTGTGTGTATGTGTGTTGGTTCTGCTCATCGATAAATGGACCTTCCTTTCTTAAACAGCCTCCATTTTATTCCCGGCTTGGAACTGGACCTGGATTTTTCTTCCAACACCCCCGACCCCCAAAATTTGTAAAACCGAGTTTGGTTCACTTAACAACCACCTTGCTCAGTGATGTAAATCCTGGCCCCCATGGCAGTCATAAGTCGAGGACTCCCTGTATATAACGGTTCCTCTGAGTGAGAGATTCAGGCCCAATGCGAGCCAAAGCATTCTGAAGCAACTTACTGTGTCCAAGTTATGGTAAGCGCCGTAGTTGAAATTCCTGCCGCTGTATTCCCTTTGACGGTTATAGTGCATCTCTCGAGATTCTTCGTCCAGCAGGGCCTACAACAAGAACGTGGGTCACAGGGATAGTCAGATATGTTTGCCTGTTGTTTGACACCCATTGCGGGTGAAGTTGTGCAGGCCACACACTCTCACCCGGTGTGATGGTGGAAACATTGGTTGGAAGAATGCCGTGCGCACCTGCACCACCTTGAAAATTCAGAGCAATCTTTCTCAATTTTAACAACTTGATGATGGGTGGACTTCAACTCCTAGAATTCCCCAGCCAGCCATGGGGAATTCTGGGAGTTGAAGTCCACCCATCTCAAAGCATAGTGGCTGGGGAATTTTGGGAATTGAAGTCTACTTATCTTAAAGATGGCTGGAGAATTCTGGGAATTGAAGTTCACTTAACACTGGCTGGGGAATTCTGGGAGTTGAAGTCCACCTATCTTACAGCTGGCTGGGGAATTCTGGGAGTTGAAGTCCACCCATCTCAAAGCATGGTGGCTGGGGAATTCTGGGAATTGAAGTTCACTTATCTTAACACTGGCTGGGGAATTCTGGGAGTTGAAGTCCACCCATCTCAAAGCATAGTGGCTGGGGAATTCTGGGAATTGAACTCTTCCTATCTTAAAGCTGGCTGGGGAATTCTAGGAGTTCAAGTCCACCCATCTCAAAGCATGGTGGCTGGGGAATTCTGGGAGTTGAACTCCCCCTATCTTAAAGCTGGCAGGGGAATTCTGGGAGTTGAAGTCCACCTATCTTCAAGTTGCTCAAACTGAGAAACCCTCATCCAGAGGAACACAAGTAAACCTCTCACAACTCAACGTATCAACCCACCCTCACCCTACTCCCCCCCCAATGCCCGGACCAAGCAAGATTGTTATTGTACTTCTTAGGAAGAAGAGCGATGGGATGTGTGGTCCAAATACAATGCACAGAGAATATTTCCATATAACAATCCAGTTTATTGATATATATATTTTCATTTCCATCGTACCTGCACATCTTCGATCATGATTGAGTACTCGATCTGGTGTGACTCCAGAAGGACTTTGACAGCTTGGAGAGAAGCGAAGGCCACCTGGAGATCAACTGGTTCTTTGGGGTGCGAAGGAGACCGCCAGAAATTTAGCTGAGAAGAAGAAGAAGAAAAAGCCAGTGAAGGAGGGAAGGTAATCTCAAACTATGCCTTAAAAAGGAGAAAAATCCCCATGTTTAAAGGAAAGGGCTCGACTTCTGTTATGACCATTCGTTTAGCGACTGATCGAAGTTACAACGGCGCTGAAAACAGTGATTTACAACCGTTGCAACTTCTCAATGGTCGCGGGATCAAAATCTGGACGCTTGGCAACTGATTCGTATTTATGACGATTGTAGTATCATGTGATCCCCTTTTGCGACCTTCTGACATCCAAGTCAACGGGGGGGGGGGGGAGCCGGATTCACTTAACAACCATGGCATTGCCTTAAAAACTGTGGATGCTACACAGGATTTTAACCTGTTTTTTTGGGGGGGATAGGAAAGTGACCGTGGATAGTCCTTGACTTACGACCACAAATTGAGCCCCCAAATTGATGTGACCAAGTGAGACATTTGCTAAGTAAGGAGGTTTGCCCCATTTTAATCACCTTTCTTGCTTCGGTTGTTAATTGAATCACTGTGGTTGTTAAGAAAGCCACCCGATTGTTAAGTGAATCTGGTTTCCCCATTGACTTTGCTTGTCAGAAGGTCACAAAAGGGGATCACATGACCCCCAGGGACACTGCCACCGTCATAAGTGCATGCCAGTTGCCAAGGCTCTGAATTCTGATCACGTGACCACGGGGATGGTGGAACAGTCGTAAGGGTGAAAACCGGTCGTAAGTCACCTTTTCAGTGTGATTGTCACTTCGAAAGGTTGTATGTACGAATGGCTGTAAACCAAGGATTACCTGAAACACCAGGTGAGGATGGATCTATTGGAAATATTGATCACTCCTGTCTCTTTATCCACAACTGCAACCTGTGGGCCAACTTATTTTGAGAGGCGGAAGGCTAACTCAGCCAATACTTAAGAGATGCACACCTCCACACTTGCAACAGGTTGGACAACTTGGCAGGAAGTTAAACCAGCTGTTGTACACACTGTCCTACTCTTCACCCCATCCTGGGATGGCCCACCTCCTAGGTGTAGGAGGGTCACGTAAGATCAGAATTATTAATTTAATTAGAATACAGGCAGTTCACCATTTACAACCATTTGTTTAGTGACTGTATAACAGCACTGGAAAAAGTGACTTATGACCAGTTTTCACACTTACGACCGTTCCACCATCCCCGTGATGAATGGGATCAACATTCAGAGGCTTGGCAACTGACTCCTATTTACGACGGTTGCAGGATTCCGGGGTTGTGCGATCCGCTTTTACGACCGTCTGACAAGCAAAGCCAATGGGGAAGCCAGATTCACTTAACAACCGTGTTGCTCACTTAGCGACAGGGACTCCCTTGGCAACTTAGAACTAAGGAGAAATTTCCTGACAGTGAGAACAATTAATCCGTGGAACAGCTTGCCTCCAGAAGTTGTGAATGCTCCAACACTGGACATTTTTAAGAAGATGTTGGATAACCATTTGTCTGAAGTAGTGTAGGGTTTCCTGCCTAAGGAAGGGGGTTGGACTAGAAGACCTCCAAGGTCCCTTCCAACTCTGTTGTTCTATTCTATTCTATTCTGTGGCAAATAAGGTGGTAAAATGGGGTAAAACGTACTTAACCACTGCCTTGCTTAGCAACAGAACTTTTCGGTTCAATTGTGGTCGTAAGTCCAGGATTTACCTGTACTGGGATTGTTACCCTGTGTGAATTCACTCACCTGGAGATGTTTTAGGCCTCCCAATTCTTCGAGCAACTCCATCTGTTCCTTGTTGCAGGGCTTCATGCGAAGAACCTGGTCACTGAAAGACCCCAAAAAATCAAAATAGCGGCATTAATGTTTCATGCAGTTTGACCCGTTGCTGGCTGTTCTGTATTCCAGAGGTCTCCAACCTTGGCAACTTTATGAGGTGTAGACTTCAACTCCCAGAATTCCTCAGCCAGCATGGCTGGCTGAGGAATTCTGGGATTTGAAGTCCACACCTCATAAAGTTGCCAAGGTTGGAGACCTCTGCTGTATTCATTCACCCATGTCATTGAGTGTCACCTTTTACCTTTTAGAAGGTAAAATCCAACCAGTCGTGGGAGTTTTGGGGATAATTACTCCATGAACAAAACAGCTGGGCCTTTTGCAAATGTATTACAGTCGGAAGGGACCTTGGAGGTCTTCTAGTCCAACCCCTTGCTCAAGCAGGAAACCCTACACCTTTTCAGACAAATGCCTGTCCAATCTCTTCTTAAAAACCTCCAGTGATGGAGTACCCACAACTTCTGGAGGCAGGCAGTTCCACTGGTTAATTGTTCTCAGTGTTAGGAAATTCCTCCTTAGTTCTAGGTTGCTTCTCTCCTTGGTTAGTTTCTATCTACTGCTTCTTGTCCTGCCCTCGGGTGCTTTGGAGAATAGGCATAAATAGAACAAAAACAATTTGATTTCTTCCTAAAATTAGAGAACATTGTGAATACAGTAGATGGACAGCCCTGAGTGGTACAAAGCCTTTAGTGAAGGATTGCACATCGCATTAAACCTATATTTACTTAACTGTGTTTCATCTATGGAGACTCTCAATCATCCAGGTCATGGTTGTCCCAAAGTTGTTTTTCTAAAATGCGACTTTCTTGGGGTTTTTCCCCCTTGAAAACATTTTGCTTGTCATCCAAGAAGCTTCTCAGAACTGGACAAGCAGCCACGGATGGAAACTCATGAAGGAGAGCAGCAACCTAGAACTAAGGAGGAATTTCCTAACACTGAGAACAATTAACCGGTGGAACTACTTGCCACCAGTAGTTGTGGGTGCTCCATCATTGGAAGTTTTTAAGAAGAGATTGGACAGCCATTTGTCTGAAATGGTATAGGATTTCCTGCCTGAGCAGGGGGTTGGACTAGAAGACCTCCAAGGTCCCTTCCGACTCTGTTATTAAGAACTGAAGCAGCTTCTTGGATGAGAAGCTAAACATTTTCAAGGGAAAAAAAAAAACCAAGAAAGTCCACAATTGCCTTTTGGAGAAGCACCTTCAGGGCTTAACTGTGTTTTATGAATCAGCCGAGTTCCCGCAACCCACTACAATAATCTAAAAACAAGCAAACCATGTTACGGTTTAGCCTCATGCCGCGGGAATCCAGCAGGAAATCTACCGTATTTGAAATCCTACAGTTGGAAGGAGTTCCTTGAAGGTCATCTAGTCCAGCCCCCTGCTCCCTGCAGAAATGCACATCAAAGCGTCCTATGAAAAGGGTTGTTCGGCTTCAACAAATCCAGGAGAGAGAACCCACCAACACATGAGGCCAGAGGTCTCCAAACGTGGTAACTTTGAGACCGGTGGACTTTAACTCCCAGAATTCCCCAGCCAGCTCTGCTGGCTGGGGAATTCTGGGAGTTGTAGTCCACTGGTCTCAAAGTTTCAAATTTGGAGACTCCCTACACTAGACAATTGATTCCAACCCAGGCCACGATGCAAGCCAGCTAGCTCACCCTTCAAACGTTTCCAGGCTCCAGGCGACCCCGAGCAAAACTCCAAACCAGAGGATGAGCTTCATGGTGGAAAAAATCCAGAAACAGGAGAGTGGAGAGTTCAGGTGAGCTGTATTTATGGGAACGGATCCCCCACTAATCTACTCTTAGGTCATGTCCTAAACAGCTCCATCTGCTTCAATTCCCAGGGACGAGCAAACTCCCTTGCAAGACACGGCCAACCACAACGCAAGAGTGATAATCATGTCAGGGTAGAAGAATTGTTTGATTAGTAAGCTAGGTGTAGCTACACACCCCATTCTCAGTTCTCAAATTGCCTACAGGTTATTTTGGCAAGGGTGGATGTGACTAAGAAATCCCTTATTTTTTTTCTCCTCCTGGGGGTGTGTGTTTAAAAACACACATTTTTAAGGGTTGTGGATCCACCTAACTTCACAATAAGGTGATAGGAAGCTGAGTTGGCTTCCTTCTTGTCTTCTTTCAATGTGGACATTTTTCTCTTCCCTTCTTCCTCCTGCTTTCCAATTCCAGAGAATAACAGAGTTGGAAGGGACCTTGGAGGTCTTCTAGTCCAACCCCCCACTCAAACAGGAAACCCTATACAGCAGAGTTGGTATTCTGCTGGTTCGGAACATCAGACGTCTTTAAAAAAGCTGACCAGGGAATTCTGGGAGTTGAAGTCCCATTCATCTTAAACCATGCTGGCTAGGGAATTCTGGGAATTGAGGTCCAGCCATCTTAAAACTAGGGAATTCTGGGAGTTGAGGTCCAGCCATCTTAAAACTAGGGAATTCTGGGAGTTGAAGTCCATTTATATTAATGCCTGCTAGCTGGGGAATTCTGGGCGTTGAAGTCCATTTATATTAATGCCTGCTAGCTGGGGAATTCTGGGAGTTGAAGTCCATATATATTAAAGCCTGCTACCTGGGGAATTCTGGGAGTTCAAGTCCATTTATATTAATGCCTGCTAGCTGGGGAATTCTGGGAGTTGAAGTCCATATATATTAAAGCCTGCTACCTGGGGAATTCTGGGAGTTCAAGTCCATTTATATTAATGCCTGCTAGCTGGGGAATTCTGGGAGTTGAAGTCCATATATATTAAAGCCTGCTACCTGGGGAATTCTGGGAGTTCAAGTCCATTTATATTAATGCCTGCTAGCTGGGGAATTCTGGGAGTTGAAGTCCATATATATTAAAGCCTGCTACCTGGGGAATTCTGGGAGTTGAAGTCCATTTATATTAATGCCTGCTAGCTGGGGAATTCTGGGAGTTGAAGTCCATGCATATTAAAGCCTGCTACCTGGGGAATTCTGGGAGTTGAGGTTCACCCATCTTAAAGTGGGTGAATTTGAGAAACACTTCTTTGTAGCTTGGCCCCTTCATTACTGAGTTTTGAAAAGATCTGGCTTTTTGAGCAGGCTTTGAAGGTCTGAGTATTTTTTTTTAATCCATCCTGCTGGATCAAAATCCCTTCATTCTGGGATTGGTTGCTAATAGTGTCTTGCGTTGTGACTAGACATTTTCTATGTATTTTATTTTTTATCCAATTAAAGTATCGGTTAATAATATTGCTCAGAGCTTGAAGCAGGACATAAGTTCAGCAGATAATGTGCAAAGAATTGGAAACTGAGGCTAAACCAAGTTTTTGACAGCAGCCATGTGAACTTAAACTGGGAAGAAAGAAGAAAAAAACTGATTTCAATTGCAAAATGAAATATAACCAGGATGAGGTGTGCAGAACTGCCTTTCTGTGCTTTGATGAAAGAAAAGACCCTGGCAAGGATTATGCATCACGTTCAACGACAGTGTGGCTTGTTCCATTTGGTTTTAATGGGCTCAACGATCACCCCAGAACTATTGTGGTTTACAAACATGGTTTCTATTTTGAATGGAATCAACTATAGTTAATAAAGCCACCACACAGGAAAGTGTGCAAATGCAGCCCTTGACACACTCAGATTTCAAATGTGTTGGCGGCCTGAACCTACTGCTTCCCAGGTTTCGTTTTCCTTTTTCTTGAGAAATATATATATATATAATTTTGAAAAAGGAAGGAACGGTGCACGGTGCAACTTCTAATAAACGCAAGACCCTTCGTAGTGTATTGGCATTCTTTTCCAATGACAAAGTTTCTCCAGTTTATTTAACTAAACATTGAGCTTAAACCGAAGGCATATGCTGTACAGCTGTCACAATTCACAGCCTGTCCTTGAACAGGTTCTGGCTGGGAAATTCACACCCACAAAACACACGCGCGCACACACGTACTTCAAGGTCAGGGTAGAGAGCCTCGCAGCCTAGCAGCACTTTTAAAAGCAAAATGTTTGCCTGGCATCTAATGAATGTGACTGCCAAACCAGCAAGATTAATGACCCTGCAGTGTTGATAGACCAGTGTTTCCCAACCTTGGCAACTTGAAGATGTCTGGACTTCAACTCCCAGAATTCCCCAGCCAGCGAATGCTGGCTGGGGAATTCTGGGAGTTGAAGTCCAGACATCTTCAAGTTGCCAAGGTTGGGAAACACTGTGATAGACCATTGTAAAGTCAGACGATGTAGATCAGAGGTTGCCAGCTTGGCCATTTTAAGACTTGTGGACTTCAACTCCCAGAATTCTTCAGCCAGGCTAGGGAATTCTGGGACTTGAAGTCCTCAAATCTCCGTCTGTCTGGGGAATTCTGGGAATTGAAGTCCTCATATTTCCCTGTCTGTCTGTCTGTAGAATTCTGGGAGTTGAAGTCCTCACATCTCCCTGTCTTTCTGTCTGGGGAATTCTGGGAGTTGAAGTCCTCAATCTGTCTGTCTGTCTGTCTGTCTGTCTGTCTGTGGAATTCTGGGAATTGAAGTCCTCACATCTCCGTCTGTCTGTGGAATTCTGGGAATTGAAGTCCTCACATCCCCCTATCTTTCTGTCTGGGGAATTCTGGGAGTTGAAGTCCTCAATCTGTCTGTCTGTCTGTCTGTCTGTCTGTCTGTCTGTCTGTCTGTCTGTCTGTCTGTCTGTCTGTGGAATTCTGGGAATTGAAGTCCTCACATCTCCCTGTCTGGCTGGCTGGAGAATTCTGGGAGTTGAAGTCCTCAATCTGTCTGTCTGTCTGTAGGTCTGTCTGTCTGTGGAATCCTGGGAATTGAAGTCCTCACATCTCCTGTATGGCTGACTGGGGAATTCTGGGAGTTGAAGTCCACAAGTCTTAAAGTGGCCTAATGTACACTGACCAATTCACAACCTTCGCAGCGGTGTCAAAAACAACACCATGATTTACAATTCATATCTATCTTTTATTGATATGGTTTATCTGTCCCTCCACCCCAGCAGGCCCACCAAGCCACCTCTGCAGGTGGCAGACGGTGCCCCCCCCCCAAGTGACCTGGCCAGCACAGGAGGGGTCCCCGAACGGCCTCTTTGGCCCGGCCTCAGTTTTTCTTGCTTTGCAATGGGGAATCTTGGTTGTAGAAGTGCTGGAGCAGCCATTCGCGCGTCCGTTTCGCTTTGCAACGCAGGCAGGGCTGCTGCCTCATCCAGGCAGTCTCGGGGTCCCTGGGGGTCTTGGCCGTCCGTGGCTGCTGCTTCTTCTTCTTCATCCGGGTGGCCTGGCTGACGCTGTCGCCCGTCTGGCTCCACTTCCAGGAGGAGACCTGAGAATCGGGGCTGCCGGTGACGGAGGAATCGCTGTCACAGAAAGTCTGCTGGCTGAGCAGCGAGAGGCGCTTCTTCAGCCGTTTTTTCATGGGGGGCGAGACTGGGGGGTCCCCCGTTTCTTGGTTTTCTTTCCCCCCAAAGATCTTCCTGAATAGGCCGCAGAGCGTGATCTTGCAGTGGCATTGGCAGCTGCACCCATGGCCACCTAAAAGCAGAGGGAAAAAAAGAGAGACAAATTGCAGGGCGTCCTCGTTTAGCAACCATTCGAAGTTACGACAGCACTGAAAAAAGCGACAGACGTGCCATCTTTGCACTCACGACTGTTGCCGTATGGATCAGGTGATCCAACTCCAGGCGCTGGCAGGTACAGGGTAGTCCTCGGCTTACGACCACAACTGCATGACCATTCAGATTCACAATGGCCGTTACAACTGAAAAAAGCGACTTTTGATCGTTTTTCACTCTTAACGACCGTTGCAGCATCCCGACGGTCACGTGATCAAAATTCAGACGCTCGGCAACTGACTCACAGTTATGACGGTAGCAGTGTCCCAGGGTCACGTGATCCCCTTTTGTGACCTTCTGACAAGTAAAGTCCATGGGGAAGCCAGATTCACTTAATGAACTTTCTTGCTGCAGTCGTTAAGTGAATCATTGCAGCTGTGAAGTTAGTAACGTGGTCGTTAAGCGAATCTGTCTTCCCCCATTGACGGTGATTGTCAGAAGGTCGCAAAAGGGGATCATGTGATCCCAGGACACTGCGACGGTCATAAATATGAACCAATTGCCGAGCGTCTGAATTTTGGTTGCATGACCCTGGGGATGCTGCAACGGTCGTAAGTGTGAAAACCGGTCATAAGTCATTTTTTAAAGTGCTGTCGTAACTTGGGATGGTCACTAAATGAACTGTCGTAAGTAGAGGACTACCTGTGTTGGTCAGTTCTCAACCTACTGACAGCTGGAGGCACCTCGTGTGACAACATTGTAGGCCCTTGGCAACACGCCCTAATTTGCAACATCACAACGAGTTTGCTTAACAATTGAACATTTTGCGCATACGCAAGCAGAACATTTTGCGCATACGCAGAGGGCAAAAGAACGCAAATGCCGGCATCCAGGTGGGCGGGGGAAGCGGGCGGGGGAAGCCCCGTGCCACGAACGCCACCAGGTTGTTCGGCTGTGCGGCGACCAACAGGTAAATCCTCCCGAACCGGGAGGATTTCACCCCTGCTCAGGAGCCTCGGGAGGGTGAAAAACGGGCCTACCGGAAGTACCAGAAGTCCGGAAATGGGCCTGTTTCCGGCCTCCTGAGGGCCTCTGATGCCCGGGGCCCAGGGAGGCCGTTTTCACCCTCCTGGAAGCTCTAGGACAGTGTTTCTCAACCTTGGCAGTTTGAAGATGTGTGGACTTCAACTCCCAGAATTCCCCAGCCAGCAACGCTGGCTGGGGAATTCTGGGAGTTGAAGTCCACACATCTTCAAACTGCCAAGGTTGAGAAACACTGCTCTAGGAAAACCTCTGGAGCCTGAGGGGGCGCGAAACACCCCCTCCCCCGCCGTGGTGCAGGACGTCGAGTAGGCCACGCCCCCAAGGCCATGCCCACCCAGCAACCGGGCAGCGAACGGGTTGCTAATTTTTTTCAACCCCACCACTGAGGAACATAACTCTTTACCTTTCGAATGGACCTTCCAATTGCAAGACAGAGTTCCACAAGGTTGCTTCAGGAAAAACTGCGCCGGGAAACATGGAAACTTTGAGTTATCGATTTTGAAAGGAACATGCAAAATGCATAGGAGAAAAACAGATCATATCGTTGATGGTTTATTCGTTTAGAGTTTAAGGATCAGGGTCATGTGAACGTAGGATAAGGGGGTGTTGAAGAACCATAGGCCACGTTCATACAACGTTCTAAACCCGTGATGGCGAACCTGTGGCACGCGGAGCCATATCGGTGGGCACGCGAGCTCAGGTCCGGCATGCATGTGTGCACCAGCCGGCTGATTTTCGGGCCTTCTGGGCCCACTGGGAGTCGGGAAACAGGCTGTTTCCAGCCTCCAGAGGGGGTGGGGAAGGCCGTTTTCGCCCTCCCCAGGCTCCTAGAAAGGCTCTGGAGCCTGGGGAGAGCGAAAAATGGGCGTGCCATTGCATGCTGGGAGCAGGGGGGTCATGCGTGCATGTGCGGGGGTGCATGGAATTATGAGTGTGGGCACGCACACACGTGATCCCCCGCATTCCCCCCCCTTTTGGCACGCGAACCAAAAAAGGTTCGCCATCACTGTTCTAAACCATTGTTCCATTAATGATGATCTTAGCATGTTGTGTGAACACGGCTTATGGATTTGAACCAGCTACTAATATGAAATTGGAAGCCATGGTAGTTCCCTTTGGGAGATTGTCAAAGGAATGGTGACAAGATTGGTCGACAGGTAATCCTCGACTTATGACCACAATGGAGTTCAAAATTTCTGTTGCTAAGCCAGACAGTTGTTATGTGAATTTTGCCCCCTTAAGCGAATCGCTGCAGCTGTTAAGTTAGTAACACAGCTGTTGAGTGAATCTGGCTTCCCCATTGACTTTGCTTGCCAGAAGGTTGCAAAAGGGGATCACAAGATGCAACCGTCATAAATTGGCAAGAATCCGAATTTTCTTCACGTGACAACAGTCATAAGTGTGAAAACTGGTCATAAGTCACTTTTTTTAGTGCCGTTGTAACTTTTAACCGTCACTAAATGAACTGTTGTAAACCCAGGACTACCTGCATTATTTCCAACTCGTCACAATGGCTACCATAAGGCTTCGCTTGCAGGAGCAGTCTATCTGCATATTCATGCAACCACAGCAGCAGATTTTAGCTTTTGAGTGCTGGTTGCATGAATCTTTTGGGGTGTTTTGGTTGCCCGTTATGGAGACAACATGCCTGAGCTGATCCAGGTGGATTTTTATGGTTTGAGGTCCTCTCCTCAAATAACAAAATACAATGAAAACACCGTCTCTTACCCTCTTCACTGCGAGGGAAACGAGTTTTAGAACGAGGACAAGCAAACAGTAAAAAAACATAAATTTTCCCATGAACCAGCAAAATTCTTCATCCTCCTCCTCTTCCTCCTCGCAAGGGATTTCCTTGCGGAAGGCAGAGGCAATTTGCCCTTTGTCGGAATAATGCCACCAGGAATAAAGAAAAGGGAAGGCCATTAGAGAAAAATCTTGCTTTGCAGAAATGTCCAAAACGCTGTGCTAAGTTAGAGAAGGCTCCCAGGAAAATGGGATCCAAGGCAGCAGCAGTCCAGTGGCCAAGCAACGGATTGTGTTGACACGGCCAGTTTCCCAAGCTGTGATCTGCAAGACCTAGAACCCTGATTCTGGAGCATTCTTGTAACCATGGAGACCACCGGGCTTTCTTTGAATAGCTTGTCTACTTTTGGAGTCTGCAACAGACTTGCTGCGTTCGGGTATCAGAAGACGACCCTTCCTGGAACAGGTCAAGGTCCAGCTTGGTAGCAGGAACTGTGAGAGGGATCTTGGCATCTTAGTGGACAACCAGTTAAATAGGAGCCAATAGTGTGTGGCAGCAGCCAAAAAAGCCAATGCAATCCTAAACTGCATTAACAGAGGGATACAATCAAGATCAAGGGAGGTATTAATACCACTCAATAAAGCCTTTGTAAGTCCACACCTAGAGTACTGCATCCAGTTTTGGTCACCACACTAATAAAAAAGATGTTGAGACTCTGGAAAGAGTGCAAAGAAGAGCAACCAAGATGATTAAGGGACTGGAGGCTAAAACATACGAAGAACGGTTACAGGAACTGGGCATGGCTAATCTAGTGAAGAGAAGGACCAGGGGAGACAGGACAGCAGTCTTCCAATATTTGAGGGGCTGCCACAGAGATGAGGGGGTCAAGCTATTTTCCAAGGCACCCGCAGGCCAGACAAGGAATAATGGATGGAAACTGAACAAGGAGAGATTCAACCTGGAAATAAGGAGAGATTTTCTGACAGTGAGAGCAAACAACCAGTAGAACAGAAGTTGCCTTCAGAAGTTGTAGGAGCTTCATCACTGGAGGCTTTCAAGAAGAGACTGGACTGCCATCTGTCAGAAAGGGTGTAAGGTCTCCTGCTTGGGCGAGGGGTTGGACTAGATGACCTACAAGGTCCCTTCCAACTCTGTAAATCTGCTTTCTCGCAGGGGGTTCTGAGATGTTCTCAACCAGGAAATGGAGATCCAACTCTCTTCCACGGTTAGTCTTCTACGGTTGATATTTGGAGACACGATGCCCCCAACCTAATATGGAATCCTCAATTGACCGGTCCTTCATGAACTTGTCCCATCTCATGTCACCTGATGGAGCAAATAAATGCCAGGATTTGGAAAAAACATTAAGGAACATGTTCTCATAATCAAGGATGAATGATGGAAGACAAGGCAATGCATGGGTGTCTGTGGAGAGGAGTTACCTGACACGCTCCACCATGTCATCATATCATGTGATCAGGGCAGGCAACATGTCATTAGGACTTGTGCAAGCTCATGAAATGCACAACAGGGTATTTTGGGTTGATGGGGTCTCATTCAGACGACAGATTGAGTCATAAATAACATTGTTGGGTGGATTAGGGCTTAGCATGTTAGGACAACCCAGCCACACAATATGAAAGCAAGAATTGGATGGATTGCTACATTCGGACATTGTGGGAATGCTATCGTGGAGGGACAAGCCATGGTTTAGGTCTTTGAGTGAACTCAGCTTGTAGATAAACCATGATTGGGGTGATGGCTTCAGATTGTGTGTGAATACTATTATGGTTAGACCGGCATAGTTTAGGTCCTAAGAAAATCAGCTTGTGGTTAAACCATCATTGGATTAATGGCTTCAGACAGTGTGAATGTTATCATGGATAGACAAGCTATGGTTTAGGTCCTGTTGTTGTGAATGTCTGTGTAAACCCAGTTGGTGATTGTAAACTTCAGCTGGATTGATGGCTTCAGATATTGTGTGAATGCTATCATGGTTAGACAAGCCATGGTTTATTTCCTTTGTGCTTATATTCTAGGCCTTGAAGATCTATCACAAGGGCGGATTCCCCTTGGATCCCTCTCTCTCTCCATGAATCCAGCCAGGATCCCAAACTCAGCGTCTCATAAAACATTTTGAGGAAATCAGAAAAATCGCCTCGAAGCCAGCAGGCATTTGATCCTTTTAAATTCTCCCGCCAAAACGTCAGAGAGGCTCGGCCAATCGGCGCTGATCACGAGGACGGCCGCCAATCACCTCCTTCGAGCCCGTCACCTCGACAACAAAGCCCGCCTTCGCCGCGGCGTCCTCCTTCCTAGCTTGCCCATACGGGAGTGGGGAGGAAAACCCCGCTGCGCAGGCGCAGTTCGAGCAAGGAAGGCGAATCCGTGCTGGTAAGTGAGAGGAAGGGTGCGGGATAATTGGGAGGGGGTGTCGGTTGATTGCATTTTTCTCCCCCGTTATATGGAGTGCGCATGCGCTTTAAGCCCCGTTTTGACGTGGGGGGGGTCCTAGCCCCGCAGCCCCCTCCAACCGGCATCGTGAGGTTAAGAAGCTAATCCACGTGAGGCCCCGCCTCCCAACATGGCGCCCGCGAGAGGAGTTGGACCACGACTCCCAGGATCCCTCGCGCTAGGAACCGTTTCCCACGCCGCGCTTAAAGGCGCCGTCCCGATTCTGCCTTGCGTCATCTAAACGCGCCGCGTTTGTCTGCAGCGGGAGCATGCCTGGGTCAGATCCGGCATCTTCGTGCACGCAACGTGTGAATGTGGGGTAGGCACAATTGTGGTTAGGTTTTGTGGGGCTGTGCGTGCGGGGGGGGGGGTTGGACTCTCCCCATTGAATCAGATCACCATTCATTCATTTATTTCATTGATTTTTCCCTGCGAAGCCTCAAGATGGCGCTGTTGATCCCAACCTGGGTGAAACGCTCGCAAACACGCAGGTAGTCCTCAGCGCAGTGTTTCTCAACCTTGGCAGTTTGAAGATGTGTGGACTTCAACTCCCAGAATTCCACAGCCAGCAACGCTGGTTGGGGAATTCTGGGAGTTGAAGTCCACACATCTTCAAACTGCCAAGGTTGAGAAACACTGCCTCAACGTATCACCACGATGGAGCCCGAAATTTATGTTGTTAAGTGAGAAAATTTGTTACCATGAGTTTGCTCCATTTTGCGGCTATTCTCGCCACATTGGTTATTTATTTACTTATTTAAAAATTTAGATTGCCGCCTATTCGCACATGGCGGTTAAGTGAATCGCCTGCAGGACTTTGCTCGTCCGAAGGGCGCAAAAGGGGATCAAGTGACCCCGGGAGATGCTGCAACCGTCGTAAATATGAGTCAGTTGCAACCCAACAAGACAGACAGAGACTTCAGAGGATAATTAGAACTACAGAAAAAACAATGGCTACCAACAGATCATGCCAGACTAATCTTATTGCATTCTTTGACAAAGTGACAAAATTAGTGGACCAGAGGAATGCTGTCGATGTGGTTTACTTGGACTTCAGTAAGGCATTTGATAAAGTAGACCATAACCTACTACTAGATAAAGTAGAAAAATGTGGGATGGACAGCAACACCACCAGATGGATTCAAAACTGGCTAACCAACCGCACTCAACGTGTAGTGCTCAATGGAACTGCATCTACATGGAGGAAAGTATGCAGTGGAGTACCCCAAGGCTCTGTTTTAGGCCCAGGACTCTTCAACATCTTCATCAATGACTTGGACGAGGGGATAGATGGGGAACTCATCAAATTTGCAGATGACACCAAACTGGCAGGAATAGCCAACTCTCCAGAAGATAGGCTCAAAATACAGAAGGATCTTGATAGACTTGAACATTGGCCGCTATCTAACAAAATGAAATTCAATGGTGAAAAAAGTAAGGTTCTACATTTAGGCAAGAAAAGCAAAATGCACAGGTACAGTATATGTGGTACCTTGCTCAACAGTAGTAACTGTGAGAGAGATCTTGGAGTCCTAGTGGACAACCATTTAAATATGAGCCAGCATATTTGGGAGTTGAAGTCCACAAGTCTTAAAGTTGCCAGGTTTGAGGACCCCTGCTTCAAATGATCACTAAATGAACTATTGTAAGTCGAGGACTACCTGTACTCAAATGGACGGCATATGAATGGAAGGAATAATAATTTATGTTCTCTTCTTGCTCTTTCTAGACAATGCAGGGCGAACCAAATCCATCCGAGTCCCTCATAGACAGGACCATCAAGATGAGGAAGGAAACGGAAGCGAGGAAGGTTCTCTTGGCCTGGGGATTTCTCAACCTCTCCCTCGCTGGCATGATCTACACGGAAATGTAAGATGGAGAAGCTTGCTTGAGTCAATCACAGAATCGCAGAGTTGGAAAGGGACCTTGGAGGTCTTCTAGTGCAACCCCCTGCTCAAGCAGGAGACCCTAGAACAGTGATGGCGAACCTTTTCCGGACAGAGTGCCCAAAGCGGGTGGGCGCCCAAACCCACAAAATGCAATGCGCGCGCGGCCCCAGCATGCACCCCTCGTGCATGCGCGGCAGAGACCCGACGACCAGCTGGCCGGCGGGAGGCATGCGCACATGCACGGCAAAGCTGAACTTGGGCCCACAGAGAGGTCACTGCGTGCTACCTGTGGCATGCCTGCCATAGGTTCGCCATCTCGGCCCTAGACCATTTCAGACAAATGGCTGTGCAATCTTTTCTTAGAAACTTCCAATGTTGGAGCATTCACAACTTCTGGAGGCAAGCTGTTCCACGGATTAATTGTTCTAACGATCAGGAAATTTCTCCTTAGTTCTAGGTGGCTTCTCTCCTTGATTAGTTTCCGTCCATTGTTTCTTATCCTGCCTTCAGGGGCTTTGGACAATAGCTTGACCCCCTCTTCTTTGAGGCAGCCCCTCAGATATTGGAAGGCTGCTATCATATCCCTCCACGTCCTTCTCTTCATTAAACTAGACATCCCCAGTTCCTGCAACCGTTCTTCATATGTTTTAGCCTCCAGTCCCCTAATTATCTTAGTTGCTCTTCTTTGTCTTCTCTTTCTTGAATCAAAGTGTACGTCTTGATTAAGATAGATCAGTGATGGCGAACCTATGGCACGGGTGCCACAGGTGGCACGCGGAGCCATATTTGCCGGCACATGAGCCATTGCCTAGCTCAGCTCCAGCGCGCATGTGCGTGCACGCCAGCTTATTTTTGGCTTGCGCGGAGGCTCTGGGACGATGATTTTGGCCTCTGGAGGGCCTCCGTGGTGGCAGGGGGGAGCATTTTCGCCCTCCCCAAATTCCAAGAAAGCCCCTGGAGCCTGGGGAGGGCAAAAAACGGACTTACTGGGCCCACTGGAAGTCGGGAAATGGGGGAGTGGGGGGGGTCACACACTCATGCACAGGGGGGTGGGGCAAGTGGGGGGCTTTGAATTATGGGTGTGGGCATGCACGAGCGTGCAATAGCGCGTGCGCACACTATTTTGGCACCCGAGGGAAAAAAGGTTCGCCATCACTGAGATAGATGTTATAAGAGGGAAGCTGAGTTTGTGTAGCAAATGATCAGTCGGAGAGCATGCAGATAGTCCTTGACGTAAGACTATCCCGAGTTATGATAGACTCCTCCAAAAGGTACTTACAATCAGGTGCCGAAGTTAGGATGGACACACACACACACACACACACACACACACACACACACACACACACACACACACACACCTGCAGTCACATGACCACATTTCTGTACTCGACAACCAGCCACACATTTATGGCCTTTTGCGGTATCCTGCGGTCACATAACTCTGATTTAGGTTTTTGCCAAAAACCAACGTTTTATTACCAATTTGCAGCTAAAATATCCCATAGTGAACAGTGGGTTCGCTTAATGACCGTGGATTCACTTAATAACCATCATTTGCTTTATCACTGTCATTCCTTACTGTTGGAAAATACAGGTAATCCCAAAATTTCTGTCGTTAAGCGAGACCTTTGTTAAGTGAGCTTTGTCCCGTTTTACGACCTTTCTTGCCACAGTTGTTAAGTGAATCAGGGCAGTTGTCATTCATCTGGCTTCCCCCATCGACTTTGCTGGTCAGGAGGTCACAAAAGAGGGATCACATGACCCCGGGACACTGTGACCGTCATAAGTGTGAGTCAGTTGCCAGGCATCTCATATTTTGATCACGTAACCCCGGGGATGCTGCAACGGTCGTTAGGGTGAAAAGCGGTCATAAGTCACTTTTTTCAGGTCCGTTGCAACTTTGAACAGTCACTAAATGAACTGTTCTAAGTGGAGGACTACCTGTACAGATAATCCTTGACTTATGACCCTAATGGGCAGGCTCTATTATGGTTGTAAGTCAATGACTGTCTGTATTTTCCAGCTAACAACCATTCATTTATTGACTGTTTGAAGTTATAACGACACTGGGGGGGGGAGGAAGTGACTCACCACCAATCCTCACACTTATGACTATCCCAGCGTCCCCACCGTCACATAATCCAAATTAGGGCGCTCTCAGTGGGGGAATGACCATACAATTCAACTGCAGCTATATTTGTGCTTCGATAATGATGGTAAAAAATAAGGCATAACTTGGGCACAATTCCCTTAATAACCACCACCTTGCTTAGCAACAGAAATTCAGGTCTCCATTGTGGTCATTGTTAAGGAGTTGTTATGCTGTTAAGCACAAACACAGCGAAATAGTAATTGTGGTTTTTGGTGTTGCAGTTTGATATGAATGCTATTCAGTCAATAAACAGAATACGTTTAGTATTTACAAAATAGTTTACTTCTAGTAGTAGCAAAGTTCAATAGGAAGTCCAAGTCATACAGAGTTAGTTCAGTCAATGCGAAGTTTCTTCTTCTTGCCTATCTTTGTTTTAACTAACAAACAAAGATTACAGCTAACATGCAAATCTACACTATCACAGATAGTTAGTCTTTACACAGCAACTCTTCAAGTAATTTTACACAGACACTAAGTCAATTACTCAACAGTGAAGTAGCAGAGAGATTCAGCAGTCCGGAACACAGAGTCAATCACAATCACAATCATAATCACATACAGAGCATGCTCACTTGCTTTCTTATATAGTAATCGGCCTACAATGTTCTTAAAGCTATATACACATAACATTGATTTGTGGCTTGTTCATATATTATCATACCCAATCGATTGAACAGGGTTCTAACAGTGATAAGTCAAGGACTGCCTTGTGGTATTGTGAAAGTCTGAAAAACAAATATCAGTGCCAACCTCCGCCTTTCTCTTGTTCTAGGTCTGGAAGACTGTTAAGTTCCTATTATAATATTTCATGCTGGATCCTCTGGTATGTTGGTGAGTATCCAGCAAGAAAATGATGGTTCATTTCAATGCCTTAGGATGTCTGCCTTTATCCTTGTTTGTTTGTTTTTAAACAAGTTGCCAGTCCTCTGTGTTTAACATGTTGCTGTGTTTGAAGACTTCCTTTCCATGTTGCTACCCTCCACCCTTATTGCACTCGGCCTAATGTGTTAAGTTTAGATAGAGACCCAGCAGCCTGGGGTTCCCTCCACCCCTCTTTATTTTCTGGTGAAATTCCCTTTCTACTAACTTGTTTTTTCTTTGAAGGCATTTCGCTTCTCATCCAAGAAGCTTCTTCAGTTCTGACTGGATGGTGGGGAATGGAAGGATTTATATTCCTTGCAGGCAGCCGGTCATTTGCATCCTTTTGGAGGGTCTTGAGGCCACTTGGAGGTTTATCTGTGTCCTCGGAGTCACCTTCCAGAGAAAAAAAATTGCAGACTATAGAAACCATTTGCACCACTCAGGTGACCCTGAGGACACAGAGAAACCTCCAAGTGGCCTCAACGACCCTCTAAAACAACGGTCACCAACTGGTGGTCCGTGGACCACCGGTGGTCCGTGAGAAAATTTTGGTGGTCCGTAGAAAAATTATTTGGATGTTTTATACTGCACTAAATTGGGGGTCCTCAAACTACAGCCCCTGGGCCGGATACGTGCAATGAACGCTTGTGTTGCTGCAGATAGTCTCCCTCTTTGGGGTCTTTTTGTGCGGGTCGGAAGGGGGCAGAAATTCCGACTTCGGGTCTGCTTCGGCCTCCTGGTGTGGGGCTTTGGCCGAAGGCTGCAGGGAAGCGCTGCTGGTGGCGAAGAGCCGGAGGGCCTTGTTCCAGTGGGACTGCATCATGGCCTGGAACTGGTTGACCATCTCAGCCCGCTGAGCCTCCAGGCGCTGGCACCTGGCCTTGCACTCCCGCAGGTCTTCCCTCTGCTTGGAAAGCCTATGCTCCTAGTCCTTAGTGAGGTGCTTCTGCTGAGCCTCCTTCTCGGTCAGATCCAATTTGAACTGAGCCAGCTGTTTTGCCAACTCTTTCTCGTGGTGGCTGCTTAGCTCCAACAACTGCTTCCTGTTGGGGCCCTAAGGAGCCCCTAGCGGGCAGGCGAGGAGTGGCTGGGAGGGGAGGGCCGTGGAGAGGCCGGCAAGGCACCTCTCGACGTGAGTGACATCAAGTTGGCCACACCCACCCAGTCACATGACCACCTAGCCACGCCCTCCCAGCCAGTCATTAGGCAGATCATATTAGTGGTCCGCGGGATTTAAAATTATGAATTTAGTGGTCCCTGAGGGCCAAAAGGTTGGGGACCCCTGCTCTAAAAGGATGCAAATGACCGGCTGTCTGCAAGGAACATCAATCCTTCCATTCCCCACCATCCAGTCAGAGTGAAGAAGCTTCTTTGGTGAGAAGCGAAACGTCTTCAAAGAAAAAACCAGAAAGTCCAGTTGCCTCTTGAAAAAGCACCTTTGGGACAACCCTGTTAGCGGGGGGAGATCCCCCGGAGGTCGATGGATCGTTGCTTCCCTTTTGAAAACATTCTTACTTAGAAAATAAAACCGAGATTCAAATCTAATTAACAAAATATTTATTTCAGTAGAAAATAATAAAAAGAATCCTTATTAAGGCTACATCTTATCGGCTAATGAATAAATCACTTCTACCTTCGGTAGAAATGGCGAAGAGAAAGGGAAGGAGGAGACCTCAGGAATGCAGGCATGCGTAATAGAATATATCATACGTCTACTTGACCATAGATACAAGAAAACAGTAGAAAACATAGAGATGCACAAACTGACAATATTCACATCGTGACAAACCCTGACTTGGAGGACTGAGAATCTCTACAGACTTTCTACTAACCTTATTTAGCACCCGTAGAAGAGAATATTTGTAGCTCAGGGTTGAACTGTGGAAGGCCTCCCCACCAGCAAACAATGGCCCGATAAGCAGAGATTAAGACCGAGGTGTAAACAATACCCCAATCGAGGAGCTACTAACTCAGATGAAAAATCGAACAATGAACAACGGCCTGATCAAAGAGCCACCAAGGACATTCCCAGCAACCTTGACAGGGCAAGCCACCAACATATAAACAGAACTTAACCTCCCCCCTAACTTCTATCATGTTCCCTACTTGGGTCATGAAATGTCTGCAAGAAAACCATCAAGCTCAGAGAGCACCAAGGACCCCACAGTCCTCCCCTCCTCTTCCTCCTTCCCCTTCATTCCTTCTCCTCTTTTCTCCTCAGCCTCTTCCCTCCTCTTCTCCTCTGTTACACAAGCCCCATCCCCTTCTAGCACTGATGATATTAACTAGTCGGATCATGAAACGTCTGCAAGAAAATTCCTCCTTTTCCTCCTTCACCTTCTCCCTCCCATCATCCCATTGATGATGTTACCTAGTTGGGTCATGAAATGTCTCCTCTACCACCTCTTCTTTCCCTCCTCCTCCTCCTCCTCCTCCTCCTCCTCCTCCTCCTCCTCCTCCTCCTCCTCCTCCTCCTCCTCCTCCTCCTCCTCCTCCTCTTCTTCTTCTTCTTCTTCTTCTTCTTCTTCTTCTTCCTCTTCTTCCTCCTCTTCCTCTTCTTCCTCCTCCTCCTCCTCCGTTTTCTCCTCCTCCTTCCCTTTCTTCTTCTTCCCTTCTCCCTCTCACATTGATGATGTTACCTAATTGGGTCATGAAATGCCTACAAGAAAACCACCAAGCTCAGAGAGCACCAAAGACCCCACAACCTTATCTTAACAATGCATTTCCTTCCATCACCAACCAAACTGATCCTTTTTTTTAAAATGGTTCACTCTAATTTCCTGTTGTTGTTTTTTAAATGCTAGAACTTGGGTTTGCCTCTTTGTTCAGCCTCAACGCCTTATTCGATTTCTGGAGATACTTCAAATATACCATGGCTCCTACCAGCTTAGTTATGAGTCCTGGCCAACAGACGCTTCTGGGATTACAGAACGCAGGTGGGCCTATTTTGCTTGTTCTTTTTAGGGCAGGGGTGTCCCACCGTGGCCACTTTAAGACTCGTGGACTTCAACTCCCAGAATTCCTCAGCCGGCCTAACTTGGCCACTTTAAGACTCGTGGACTTCAACTCCCAGAATTCCTCAGCCGGCTTGGGGAATTCTGGGAGTTGCAGTCCACTTTGATTTTATTGTACACCAGTGGCCAACCCAACCTTTCGGGCACTAGGGACTGGTTCCGCAAAGCAGAGACGGGCGTGGTTTCGCAAGCTGCCCGCATCCCGTGGATGGGGCTTCACCGGTTTGCACGGTCCGGTTTCTGGCATGCCACAACCCGGTGCTGGCCCACGGACCGGGGGTTAGGGACCCTTTTTATACACCACCCAAAGTCCCACTCCCGAGGGAGATGGCCAGTTCAGAAATATGAAATATAAACAAACTTTAACAGATTAACAGAGTTGGAAGGGACCTTGCAGGTCATCTAGTCCAACCCCCTGCCCAAGCAGGAGACCCTACATCTGCCTCTACCTAGGATCGAACTCACACCTCCTGATTCTGAGGCAAGATTTTCACCTCTAGGCCACAACAGACTAAATCTTATTTAAAACTTATTATTATATAAAACTTATTGGCAACTGCAATAGATGGCACTCTGGCCTCTATTTCAGAATCTCCTAAACAGTCCAGTCACAGCACACAGGTCTGCCTCGACTCACGACCAAAAAAGTCTGTTCCCCGTTATGGTCGTAAGTCGAGGACTGCCTGTTCTTCCACATACAGATAGTCCTGGAGTTACGACCACACTTGAGCCCAACAGATACGTTGCTTAAGGGAGACGTTTGTTAAGTGAGCTTGTCCCGTTTTATGACTTTTCTTGCCGCCGTTGTTAAGTGAATCATTGCATTTGTTAAAGTAGTAACATGGCTGTTAAGTGAATCCAGCTTCCCCATTGACTCTGTTAGTTAGAAGGTCGCAAAAGGGGATCGCATGGCCCTGGGTCACTGCGATCGTCATAAATATGAACCAGTTGCCAACGTCTCAATTTTGATCGCGTGACCAATGGGATGCTGCTTGCCTTTAGAAGCTGTGGCTTCTTCATCACTGGAGGTTTTTAAGGAAGCCTGGACAGTCACTTGTCCGAAACGGTGTAGGATCTCCTGCTTGAGCAGGGGGCTGTACTGGATGACCTCCAAGGTGCTTTCCCGCTCTATTCCGATTGATTAAAAGATGAACCAGTTCCCAAGGGTCTGAATGTTGATCGCGTGAGCACGGGGATGCGGCAACTATCAAAAGTGTGAAAAACTGCCATAAGTCACTTTTTCAAGCGCTGTCGTAACTTTGAACAGTCACTAAATGAACTGTTATAAGTCGAGGACTACCTGTCCTTTAGTTTCCTTCTTTCTTATCACCCAAAACGCCCAAATCGTTCTGCTCTGGCTTCATTCAGAAGCTTTTATAATTCGAATTTAGCTCGTTCGTCTCTTTGCTGTTCTTTCTTAACCTAAAACGGGGTTTAATTTCAGCGGTCCAGACTACGCCACCCCGCGAGTTGCTGCCCAAGAAGACGCCCCCTTCGACCCCCTCCCCTCCCATCCAGGGGCAGAGTGTCCTGAGCTACAGTCCTTCCCGCTCACCCAGCACCAGCCCCAAATTTGCAACCGGTTGCATCTCCGGATACAGTCCTCAACTGCAGGCCTTGTCCGGAAGCAGCGGGTCCTACGGCACGGCGGCGAGTTACTCCCCGGGAAGCAACTACAGTAAGGTAGGAGAGCTAAGGATTTATTAGCTATGGTTCACCCAAAGGTGCTTTTTTTTTTCAAGAGGCAACTGAACTTTCTGGTTTTTTTCTTTGAAGACGTTTCGCTTCTCATCCGAGAAGCTTCTTCAGTTCTGACTGGATGGTGGGGAATGGAAGGATTGATACTCCTTGCAGACAGCTGGTCATTTGCATCCTTTTAGAGAGTCGTTGAGGCCACTGGGAGGTTTGTCTGTGTCCTCAGGCTCACCTGAGTGGTGCAAATGGGGGTGGAGCCTTCTTGGAATTGCACAGTCCTTTTGTTCCACCCCCATTTGCACCACTCAGGTGACCCTGAGGACACAGACAAACCTCCCAGTGGCCTCAACGACCCTCTAAAAGGATGCAAATGACCAGCTGTCTGCAAGGAATATCAATGCTTCCATTCCCCAGAAGACATTTTGCTTCTACTCTGAGAAGCTTCTTCAGCTCTGACTGGATGGTGGGGAATGGAAGGATTGATACTCCTTGAAGACAGCTGGTCATTTGCATCCTTTTACAGAGTCGTCGAGGCCACTTGGAGGCTTATCTGTGTCCTCAGGGCCACCTGAGTGGTGCAAATGGGTGTGGAGCCTTCTTGGAATTGCACAGTCCTTTTGTTCCACACCCATTTGCACCACTCAGGTGGCCCTGAGGACACAGTCAAACCTCCAAGTGGCCTCAACGACGCTCTAAAAGGATGCAAATGACCAGCTGTCTGCATGGAGTATAAATCCTTCCATTTCCCCACCATCCAGTCAGAGCTGAGGAAGTGACATATGACTGCTTTCCCACACTTATGACCGTCGCACCATCCCTGTGATCCCATAATTAAAATTCAGACACTTGGACTCATATTTATGACATTTGCACTATCCGCGTGGTCATGTGATCCCCTTTTGCGACCTTCGGGCAAGCAAATTCAATGGGGAAGCCAGATTCACTTAACAACCATGTTACCAACCTAACAGTTGCAGCGATTCACTTCACAACAACCGTGGCCGGAAAGGCAAAACTCACTCAGCAACTTTCACGCTTAGCAACAGAAATTTTGGGCTCAATTGTGGTCGTAAGTCAGAGGACTACTTGTATTATAATGAACTTCGATGAAAGCTGGATTCCCGATGGGTGACTGCAGCTTTTCGTTCTCTCCCGCTTAGGTGCCCCCGTTCAGTCCTTCTCCGGGGGCCTTGATGTACCCCACTAGCATTGGGCCCATGGATAGCAGTGGGATGAGATCCAGATATCGCTCCTCGCCCACCGTCTACAACTCTCCTACGGGGAAAGCTGACTACATGACGGATTTGAAGTCGCTCGACAGCTTCCTTCGAAACGAGGAGGAGAAACAGCACAGGGTGCAGCTGGGTGAGTAGTGGACGGAAAGAAAGGCGGGGAAGATTCACACAGTGCACTCACCGAAGTTACTCAGAAGATAAGTCGTTTGCAGTTCAGTGCACATTGTGGTCTATTGGTTAAGGCATCAGGCTAGAAATCGAGAGATCGTGAGTTCTAGTACCGCCTTAAGGGTGAAAGCTGGCTGGGTGACTTTGAGCCAATCACCAGGAGACAGGGAGTTCTAATCCCATCTTAGGGCCAATTACTAGGAGACAGGGAGTTCTAGTCCCGCCTTAGGCATGAAAGTCAGTTGGGTGACTTTGAACCAATCACCAGGAGACTGGGAGTTCTAGTCCCATCTTAGGGCCAATTACTAGGAGACAGAGAGTTCTAGTCCCGCCTTAGGCATAAAAGTCAGTTGGGTGACTTCGAACCTATCACCAGGAGATTGGGAGTTCTAGTCCCGCCTTAAGGGTGAAAGCTGGCTGGATGACTTTGAGCCAATCACCAGGAGACGGGGAGTTCTAGTCCCATCTTAGGGCCAATTACTAGGAGACTGTCAGAGTTACGCAATAAATCAGAAGCTTCAAAAGATAACTGCATTTTGCTGATTCAAATAACTTCTTTATAAGTAGAATAAAACATTAACAATACCACACTTTGTTTCAGATCACATGTTGAGATGTTTTCATACTGGAGTATAATGGTGGACAGACTAAACCACACCCTTCTTCTTGCTAAGTTTCTGGACATGCTCAAAAAACACTTCAGCCTGATTGGCTGACTCAATCACATGGCTCTCCCAGTCATGAATATTCCAACACTCCTCCCTTCATTACTGGGAGAGACACCAGACCTATTGGATTTAAACATTTCCTATAATGGACGCCACCCAATGGTTTGGTCATCATGTCTGCTAAATTATCCTCTGAAGAACAATGATGTAAACGTATCATTTCAATTTTAATTCTTCAGTGACCTGTATTTGAAGACCCAAATTCACAGTTCCCTTCAAATACCTGAGAATTCTTTTCACACCCATCCAATGCAACTTTGTAGGTGTAGCAGTAAAGCGACTTAGAATGCTCACTGCACAAGCTATGTCTGGTCTGGACCACTGTGACAGATATAACAGACTCCCTATTGCAGAGTGATATATCTCCTGATCACAGGCTTCACTTTTGTCCTCACCCAAACTATTGTAAAAATCTGTGCTCATAGGTGTAGGAGCAATATTACAATCTTTCATGTTATACTTCTCTAATAATTGTTCAATTTTTCTCCTTTGACTGAGAATATAACCTTTTTCAGTTTTTTGTATCTCTACACCGAGATAATTCTTTATTTCTCCCAAATTCTTTAATTCAAATTTCTTTTCTAACTTATTAGCAAATTCTTTAACTTGTGATGCATCCTTTGCAATGAAACAAAGATCATCCACAAATGCTAATAGTAGACAATTCCCACCTTGTAACTTTCCAGTGTATATGCAACCATCAGCTTTGCAACTCTTGAACCCAAGACCTTTCAATGCAGTATCTAAACAGATATTCCAATTTCTGGCTGACTGCTTCAGCCCATAAATAGCCTTGTTCAATTTATACACCATGTTAGGCTTTTTATTTTCATACCCTGGCGCTTGAACCATATAAATTTCTTCCTCTAATTCAGCATTGAGGAATGCAGTGGTTATATCAAAATGCCAAATTCTATGCCTGTATGCTGATGCTAATGCCAGTGCTAGTCTTATGCTCTCAGCTTTTACAGTTGGCGCGAACACCTCATCATAGTGCACATTCTTTAATTGAGAAAAACCTTGTGCCACCAATCTTGCCTTATACTGTACTTCATTATTGGGTAATACCTTTTTCTTGTATACCCACTTACATCCTACAGCCTTGGTACCCTGTGGCAAAGTCACAGATGTGAACACTTTATGATTTCCCATGGATTTCATCTCTTTATCCATGGCTTCCTTCCACTTTTCTTGTTCAACTTTTGGTAATGCCAATACTTCCTTATAGTTTCTTGGCTCATACCACACATTACAAACTTTAACTTTAACTTTACTGGCAGAATACCTGTCTGGCGGAACCCCTCTGTTCCTACGCTCTGACCTACGTGGCATTGCCTGTACTTGTGTTTCAAGCTTTTCTGGCTTCATATCTTGTTCAGACTCTCCTCCCTGAACATAGACACCTTCAGTAAATGATTCACCATCATTAAAGGAGTTATTGTCACTAAGTGGATCACCATCGCTAAGTGGATCACCGTCACTAAGTGAGACATTTTCAGAATTTGCATCAATTCTGTTCCAATTTTGTTCTGCAAAACTAGCAGACCTTGAAATCACTATCCTTTTACTTCCATCGCTAAAGCGATACCCTTTTGAGCCTGGCTCATAGCCCACAAATCTGAGCTTTCTAGCCTTTTGTTGTCCCTTTCTTCTGATTGCCTTTGGAATATGTACCCAAGCAGTACTTCCAAATATTTTTAAATGTGCTAGAGAAGGCTTTCTCCCATATAGCATTGCATATGGAGTATTATTGATGGATGAACTCCACAACCTATTTACTAAATAATTGGCAGTCAGTATGGCTTCACCCCAATATGACCTGCTCATACCAGAATCCTCCAGTAAGGAGTCTTTCATTGTTTGCAAAACACCATTCCTCCTTTCAGCCACTCCGTTCTCCCCCGGTGTGTAAGGATTTGTGCACCTGTGTCTTATTCCCAATTGTCTCAACCATTGTTGAAAATTTGTTGACATAAACTCAGAACCTCTGTCAGTTTGCAACTGACATACCTGTTGTTTGTACCTTCTCTCTACAAAACTTAACCATTGCTTAAATTGCTGTAGCACCTCTGTTTTACTCTTAAGTAAGTAGCAAAACCCAAACCTGCTGTAGTCATCCACAATGACCAGCGCATACTTTGCTCCTCCCAAACTGGCTTGCATAGGCCCAATTAAATCAGCATGCACCAGTTCTAGAGCTCTTGTGGTTTGTCTTGTGCTAAACTTGCTCACTGGGAATGCTTTGGATTTCGATGCTTTGCATACTGCACAATCCAAATATGCCTTACATCCCTTCAAATCTAATCCTTCTGCAAATTCTTTCATTTGTTGAACAACCTTAAAATTAGCATGACCAAGTCGTCTGTGCAGAAGATGAACACATGAATTATGTTCTGCTACATTTTTAAATATCTGGGAACAATGTGGGACCTTTTGTCCCTGCAATACATAAAGATTATCCTCTTTTATGCCCTGTGCACAAACATTCCCATTTCTTTGGATGAGACACTTCCCATTGACAAATGTGGTTTCATAACCTTGCTTGTCTAAACTAGACACACTTAACAAATTATGCTCCATTTCAGGTACATATAACACATCAGTAAACCTGGATTCCAAATATGGAATTTGCACATCGCCTCTTCCAATGATTTTAGCCTTTTGACCATTGGCTAAGGCCACTTCTTCATGGTTTCCTGGGAAAAATCTGGAAAATAAGTCAAAATTATTAACAATTGTTTGACTAGCCCCACTGTCAATCAACCATTTGTCTCTATTGTTATTATAACAAACTTTTGCAACTGCAATCTGTCCTTGCAAATAATGTCTTTTGTCTTGCATATTTCTTCTCTGTGCACAGCTTTTCTGCAGATGATTTGTCTCTCCACAAATGAAACATGCTTTTTTAACTTGCTTGAAGAATTGTTGCTGTGTAACTTGATCTCTCCTGCCTCTGCTTTCCTCTTGTCTGCAGACACCTCGGCTGTTGCTAGAGATAGGCAGCCTGTGGAAAATTTTGCTGGAGACTTGCTGTAAGTTTCCACTGTACTCCTTGTTGAGCCCCCGCCTGTGGAATTTTCCATCAGCATGGCTGAAAAGCCTTTTCTCATATTCATTCAATAAACACGATTTCAAAGCCTCCAAATTCAAATCTGCTTCTGGCTTACTTTCAAAAATAGCTGATACAGTCTCCCAGCTCTGATCCAAACTATTTAACACTAATAAATCTTTCTGGGACTCTGGAAACTTTACTCCACGTTGCTCCAATTCTAGAAAATTAGACTGCATTTTCATTAAATGATCTTCCATAGAATCTCCTGTCTGCAAACTCATTCTGAAAAGCTTTCTTGAAAGTTGGACCACATTACACGCAGAAACATTGACATGTACTGCTCTCAATTTCTGCCATATCTCTTTTGCAGACTTTAATTCAGCTACATTTAAGAATTGATCATCCCCCAGACTTAAAAGAATATAAGCCATAGCTTTGTCATGAGCCTTTTGATCTGCTGCTCCAAGCACTTGTGGGGGGTCTGCTACGATGTCCCATAATTCTTTTGCTTTCAAAAAACATTCCATTTTTGCAGCCCAAATTAAATAATTTTTCTTCCCAATTTGGGTATTGGACTGTCTTTAAATTCCATAGCAGCAGCCATCCTGCTTTATTTTTCTTCTCTGCCTGTTCCTTTAACAACACAGACAGCTTCTTATCAGCTTTAAATTACAATGCAGTTTTAACTTTACTTCTTGAGCGATTTCTGGGCCCATAACCTGTCAGAGTTACGCAATAAATCAGAAGCTTCAAAAGATAACTGCATTTTGCTGATTCAAATAACTTCTTTATAAGTAGAATAAAACATTAACAATACCACACTTTGTTTCAGATCACATGTTGAGATGTTTTCATACTGGAGTATAATGGTGGACAGACTAAACCACACCCTTCTTCTTGCTAAGTTTCTGGACATGCTCAAAAAACACTTCAGCCTGATTGGCTGACTCAATCACATGGCTCTCCCAGTCATGAATATTCCAACAGAGACAGAGAGTTAAAGTCCTGCCTTAGGCATGAAAGTCAATTGGGTGACTTTGAACCAATCACCAGGAGATTGGGAGTTCTAGTCCCGCCTTAGGCATGAAAGCCGGTTGGGTGACTGGGCAAGTCACCAGGAGACGGTGAGTTCTAGTCCCCCCCCCCCTTTAGTATATGAAAGCTGACTGGATGACTCTGGGCCAATCACCAGGTGATGGTGAGTTCTAGTGCTGTTTTAGGCATGAAAGCCAACTGGGTGACTTTGGTCCAATTACTAGGAATCAGTGAGTTCTACTCTGTTTGAGGGATTAGCCCAGTTACCCAGCCGGATTTTGTGCCTAAGGCGGGACTCGAACTCACCGTCTCCTGGTCACCGTCTTCCCCAAAACATCAAGCTGCTGGCTCTCTGGCTTAGCCAACCAACCCTAGGAGGCTGCAGTAAGATCCAGTACCTGCATTGCTCAAGTAGCCTCATTTCTCTGTGTTTCTCTGGCTCATTGCAGGCAGTTCGGATTCTGGATCTCCTACAAGCAGTCCGACGTTTTGGAGCTACGGTCGCTCCACGGCCGACTACGCCCAGATGCTCCGGAAATTCCAGTACCAGCCGGCCTGCAGGTGCCAAGCCCCCTCGGCTCACAAGGACGAAGCCGATCTGAGTTCCAAGCAAGCCGCCGAAGAGGTAAACCACGTTGGCGGAGATAGAAACAGTGGTTTTTCTCCATGGTTTCTCCGCAGGTTTTAATCCAGGTGGCGCGTCGTACAAAATCTTCTGATAAGATAAGAAACAAGGAACCTAAAGGACAGGTAGTCCTCGACTTACATTTCATTTACTCTTCTTTGAGGCAGCCCCTCAAATATTTAAAGACTGCTGTCACGTAATAGATAGATGATGAGAGACAGATAGAGATGGATAAGAGATAGATAGATGGATGGACGGACGGACGGACGGACGGACGGACGGACGGACGGACAGACAGACAGACAGACAGACAGACAGACATAGAGAGTGGGTGGATGGATGGATGGATAGTTATAGATTATAGAAGAGTGGTGCGGTGGCCTAGAGGTGGAGCTCTCACCTCACAATCAGGAGGCGGTGTGTTTGATCCTAGGTAGAGGCAGATATTTCTCTCGGCACACTGGGAATATATCTGCTGAAAAAAAACAGCATTGGCAACAGGAAGGGCATCCAGCCATTAAAACACTCAGCTGCATTCAGTTGCCCAGACTCCACCCCGCAAGGGATTATGGGGTTGTTAAAAGAGGATGATAGATAGACAGAAAGATAGACAGAAAGATAGATGATAGATAGATAGATAGATAGATAGATAGATAGATAGATAGATAGATAGATAGATAGATAGATAGACAGATAGACAGATAGACAGATAGACAGATAGACAGATAGACAGATAAATAGATCAGACAGACAGACAGACAGACAGACAGACAGACAGACAGACAGACAGACATAGAGAGTGGGTGGGTAGGTGGATGGGTGGGTGGATGGATGGATGGATGGATAGTTATAGATTATAGAAGAGTGGTGTGGTGGCCTAGAGGTGGAGCTCTCGCCTCACAATCAGGAGGCTGTGAGTTCGATCCTAGGTAGAGGCAGATATTTCTCTCTCGGCACATTGGGAATATATCTGCTGAAAGAAAACAGCATTGGCGACAGGAAGGGCATCCGGCCATTAAAACACTCGGCTGCATTCAGTTGCACAGACTCCACAGACTCCACCCCGCAAGGGATTATGGGGTTGTTAAAAGAGGATGATAGATAGATAGATAGATAGATAGATAGATAGATAGATAGATAGATAGATAGATAGATAGATAGATAGATAGATAGATAGATAGATAGATAGATAGATAGATACCGGTAGATAGACTGAAAGACAGTCAGACAGACAGACATTCAAAGCTTTTGTCTTCCTGGCCAGGTCTGGGCACGCGTGTCGATGAACAGACAGCTGTTTGATCACATGGATTCTTGGACTGCCAAATTCAGAAATGTGAGTTTTGCCTTTGGCCTCGAAGGGGGGGGGTTTCCCAAACAGCCCTGGAAATTCCCTCCTGAGGTTGGAGCTTAGGGAAGGGCCTCAGGCTAAATAAGGGTGATTAAACCCGAAGACCACCTAGTCCTCGCCTTATGACCAGTCGCTTAGTGAAACCTAGAAAACCGACAGCAGAAAAGCATCCAGAACGTGTCACCCTTCTAATCTCGGTTGTCCTTTTTCCCCCCCCCCCCAAATCTTTTTGGGATCCGACAGTGGGTCAACGAGACAATTTTGGTGCCGCTGGTTCAAGAGATTGACTCTGTAAGCACTCAGCTGCGGAGAATGGGGTGTCCAGAGCTGCAGATTGGAGGTACGGTGACCCTACGGAGAAAAAAAAACATTGTGCCATAATCATGTGCTCGAAGTAAAATATATGGATTAAAATCGTAATTATTTTTTAAAAACGAGCTTAGAATTTAGCAGCGTTATAGAGGAAAGGGCTTTTCTTAGCTGCAAGCATCTGAAGTTGTCAATCCTGTAGGGAAAAAAAAAACATATTACGATAGAACGTTTTATAGAGTTGCATTAATATAAGATTGAAGATGGGTGGACTTCAACTCCCAGAATTCCCCAGCCAGCCTTGCTGGCTGAGGAATTCTGGGAGTTCAAGTCCACCCATTTTCAACCTGCCAAAGTTGATAGAACCTTGGCTTGACATTTTTGGATGTCCACACAGGCTTTCTAGCAGCCATTTATCTCGTGGCAACCTCCATTTTAGTCGCTGTGCCTCCCATAATCCCCTGCGTGGGTTTCGTGTGCTCAGCAGGCTTCCCCAATGAATATCTCTGCATTCGAACTGCTTTTTAATTTTTTTTAATCTTTTATCTCCCTCTGCCAACAAAGTGGATTTAAAGAATTACGATGAGCTAAATACAGATGGTCCTCGACTTAGCGTCCACAATTGGACCTCAAATTTCCGTTGCAATCAAGACGCTTGTTAGGAGAATTTTACCCCGTTTTATGACCTTGCCACAAGGGTTAAGCGAATTGCTGCCGTTGTTAAGTTACTGACACGGTCGTTAAGTGAATCTGGCTTCCCCTGTGGACTTTGCTTGTCAGAAGGTCGCCAAAAGGGGATCGCGTGACAGCGGGACAATTGCGACTGTCATAAAAGTGAGTCAGTTGCCGAGCGTCTGAATTTTGAGCACGTGACCGGGGGAATGCTACGACGGTTGTTAAGTGTGGAAAAATGATGCTGAGTCACTTTTTTAAGTGCCGTTGTCACTTCGGTCACTAAAACTGTTGTAAGTTAAGGACTACCTGTGTCCAATCAAGTCACTTAAAGATGAAGCGTTATCTGTTTTGGCTTGCCTTCAGAAGCCGCGTCCGACCGAGGGTTCAGCTGGCATCTTGAATGTCCCAAAGGCGCTTTTCCCCCCAAAAAACTGGACTTTCTGGTTTTTCTTTGAAGACATTTTGCTTCCCATCTCAGAAGCTTCTTCAGCTCTGACTGGATGGTGGGGAATGGAAGGATTGATACTCCTTGCAGACAGCTGGTCATTTGCATCCTTTTTGATAGTCATTGAGGCCACTTGGAGGTTTATCTGTGTCCTCAGGGTCACCTGAGTGGTGCAAAGGAGTGTGGAGCCTTCTTGGAATTGCACAGTCCTTTTGTTCCACCCCCATTTGCACCACTTAGGTGACCCTGAGGACACAGATAAACCTCCAAGTGTCCTCAAGGACTCGCTAAAAGGATGCAAATGACCAGCTGTCTGCAAGGAGTATCGATCCTTCCGTTCCCCAGAAGACATTTTGCTTCTCATCCAAGAAGCTTCCTCAGTTCTGACTGAACGGTGGAGGATGGAAGGATTTATATTCCTTGCAGGCAGTTGGTCATTTGCATCCTTTTTAGAGAGTCGTTGAGGCCACTTGGAGGTTTGTCTGTGCCCTCCCTCCAACCTCCAAGTGGCCTCAACGACCCTCTAAAACAGTGTTTCCCAACCTTGGCAACTTGAAGATGTCTGGACTTCAACTCCCAGAATTCCCCAGCCAGCGAATGCTGGCTGGGGAATTCTGGGAGTAGAAGTCCAGACATCTTCAAGTTGCCAAGGTTGGGAAACACTGCTCTAAAAGGATGCAAATGACCAGCTGTCTGCAAGGAGTATCAATCCTTCCGTTCCCCACTATCCAAGTCAGAGCTGAAGAAGCTTCTTGGATGAGAAGCGAAACGTCTTCAAAAGAGAAAAGCAGAAAGTCCAGCGGCCTCTTGAAAAACCCTGAGCTGGAGGAAGTGAGAATCTCCACATACTTTTAGGCATCTTGAAAGTTTTGTGCTGCAGAATGGAGAGCTCTCGATCGCGGCTGCTGCTTCCGTTTGTGAGGTTGTCGCTTGAGTCAAAGGAAGTCCACAGCTGTTACCGAGACCCGAAACGGGGGACTTTCTTGATGGTAAAGGTTGCAGTTTTTCTCTCTAATTTTTTTCCCCCTGCAGAAGCTAGCCTGAGCAGCCTGAAGCAGGCCGCTTTGGTAAAAGGACCCCTTGTTCCGACCCTGAACACAATAGTACAATACTTGGACCTCTCCCCAAATCAGGAATATTTAGTAGAAAGGATCAAAGGTAAATGGCTATTTATTCCTATCCTGCCTTTATTGTTGGTTTATGAATAATTCAAGTCCGCGAAGGTAACCTAATACTCCCCACTCCTCCTGTTTTCCTCACGACAACCCTGTGAGGTGGGTTGGGCTGAGAGAGAGAGTGAGAGTGATAGGACCAAAGTCACCCAGCCGGCTTTCATGCCTAAGGCAGGACTAGAACTCACAGTCTCCTGGTGATTGGCCCAGAGTCAATCAATTGGCTTTCATTCCTAAGGTGAGACTAGAACTCCTGGTGATTGGTCTAAAGTCACCCAGCCAGCTTTCGTGCCTAAGGCGGGGCTAGAACTCCCAGTCTCCTGGTGATTGGTCCAAAGTCACCCAGCCGGCTTTCGTGCCTGAGGCGGGGCTAGAACTCCCAGTCTCCTGGTGATTGGCCCAATGTCACCCACCCGGCTTTCGTGCCTAAGGCGGGGCTAGAACTCCCAGTCTCCTGGTGATTGGCCCAAAGTCACCCAGCCGGCTTTCGTGCCTAAGGCGGGGCTAGAACTCCCAGTCTCCTGGTGATTGGTCCAAAGTCATCCAGCCGGCTTTCGTGCTTAAGGCGGGGCTAGAACTCCCAGTCTCCTGATGATTGGTCCAAAGTCATCCAGCCGGCTTTCGTGCTTAAGGCGGGACTAGAACTCACTGTCTCCTGGTGATTGGCCCAAAGTCACCCAGCCGGCTTTCATGCCTAAGGCGGGTCTAGAACTCACTGTCTCCTGGTGATTGGCCCAAAGTCACCCAGCCGGCTTTCATGCCTAAGGCGGGACTAGAACTCCCAGTCCTACCGATATACAATTAATACATAAATCCCTTTCCCAATTGATGTCGTAACCCGAGGACTACCTGTAGTAGAACTGACAATGAAACAAATGAAACCGAGCTGGAGAAAATTATTTCCCCCGTTTTGATAATTCACTGAATTGTTTTTGGCTAACACTCAGAGCTTTCCCAAGGCGGCTGCATGAGTTCGTTCAGATGGAACCGAGGAGGAGACTTCAAAGCTCGGACCTGGGATACTGATTTGCCCACGGACTGCGGAGTAAGTCCACCAAAGCCTCCTTAAGTCCGTAAAAGCAGGTGTATCTGATTCATTCTCTCTTTGCTGTTCCTAGCAAGACTCTTTGCAGCATTACCGTATTTTTCGGAGTATAAGACGCACCTTAGTTTTTGGGGAGGAAAATAGGGGGGGGGAAATCTGCCTACCAGGTATTCATCTGGCTAGCGTCCTTAGTCTGGTCAGCTTCAGCACATTATTTTATCCCCGGTTAGGACTTTAAAAAAACCTTCTTCTGAGAGAGTAACAATGAAAGAGCCTGCAAGCCAGTAAGAGCTGGGAAGATCGTTAGCACCTGGTTAGGGCTAGAAAAAAACTTATTCGGAGCAAGTAGAGCAATGAAAAAAAACCCTGCAAAGACTTAGGGCTGGAAAAACATTCTTTGGAGAGATTAACAATGAAAAAGCCTGCAAGATAAGAGCTGGGAAGATCTGTTAGCACCTAGTTAGGGCTGGAAAAAAAAGCTGCATTCGAAGTATAAGACGCACCCAAATTTTCAGCCACTTTTAGGGAGGAAAAAGGTGCATCTTATACTCCGAAAAATACGGTAGTTATTTATTTATTTTTATCGATTTGTATCCCATCTTTTTGCAAATAATTCGAGGCACTGAACACATACAACACGCCTTCCTCCTTCTGCAATTCTCCGCAACCACGACCCTGTGACTTGGGCTGGGCTGGAAGAGAGACGGAACGATTGGCCCAAAGTCATCCAACCGGCTTTCACGCCCAAGGCGAAACTAGAACTCACCATCACCTGATAATTGGCCCAAAGTCACCCAGGTGGCTTTCACACCTAAGGCGGAACTAGAACTCACCATCTCCAGATAATTGGCCCAAAGTCACCCAGGCGACTTTCATACCTAAGGTAGAACTAGAACTCACCATCTCCTGCTAATTGACTCAAACTCACCCAGGTGGCTTTTACGCCTAAGGTGGGACTAGAACCCTTTGTTTCTGAAGGGTCCGACATGGCGCTAATTCTCAACTTCCCTTCTGTCCCTCCAGATCCTTATGCACATATTCTGCACGTATCTTGACTCCAGGCTGCCTCCCCATCCTAAGTATCCCGACGGGAAAACCTTCACCTCCCAGCATTTCATTCAAACCCCTGATAGACCAGGTAATGTAGGTTGTCTTTTTAAAAAAAAATAAAAAAAAAATGAGTGCAACCTCGACAAATGTGGCTCCAGATTTCTACTGCTAAGCAAGACCGTTCTTAAGCGAGTTTTGCCACCATTGTTAAGTGAAACATTATGCAGTCGTTAAGCGAACTTGGCTTCTTCCATTGACTTGGCTTGTCAGAAGGTCGCAAAAGGGGATCACATGACCCCGGGGCACTGCAACTGTCATAAGTACATGCCAGTTGCCAAGCGCCCAAATTTTAATCACCTGACCACGGGGATGTTGCAACGGTCCTAAGTCTGAATAACAAGCCTATTTCAGGGCTGTTGCAACTTCAAACAGTCATTAAATGAGGACTGCCGCCTGCACCTTGGTGCTAGAAAGCCTGCGCTCCACAATTGTAGAATGCACAGATAGGCCATTATAGACCTCATTAGATTGGGTGAAGTGATAGTACCACTTTACAAAGCCTTGGTAAGGCCACACTTGGAACCCTGCATCCAGTTTTGGTCGCCATGATGTAAAAAAGATGTTGAAACTCTGGAAAGAGTGCAGAGAAGAGCAACCAAGAGGATTAGGGGGCTGGAGGGTAAAACGGTTGCTGGAATTGGGTATGTCTAGTTTAATGAACAGAAGGATTAGCAGTTAATGATAGTATTTAAGGGGCTGCCGCAAAGAAGGGGGGGGTCAACCTATTCTGCAAAGCACCAGACAAGACAAGAAGGAATGGATGGAAACTAACCAAGGAGAGAAGCAACCTAGAACTAAGGAGAAATGTCCTGACATTTAGAACAATTAACCAGTGGAACTGCCTGCCTCCAGAAGTTGTGGGTGCTCCAGCACTGGAGGTTTTTAAGAAGAGATTGGACAACCATTTGTCTGGAATGGTATAGGGTTTCCTGCCTGAGCAGGGGGTTGGACTAGAAGACCTCGAAGGTTCCTTCCAACTCTGCTATTCTGTACATGATAGCAGTCTTCCAATATCTCAGGGGCTGCCATAAAGAAGAGGGAGTCAACCCATTTTCCAAAGCACCAGAAGGCAGGACAAGAAGCAATGGATGGAAACTAATGAAGGAGAGAAGCAATTTGGAATTAAGGAGAAACTTCCTAACAGGGAGGACAATTAACCAGTGGAACAGCTTGCCACCAGAAGTTGTGGGTGGGTCATCACTGGAGGTTTTTAAGAAGAGAACGTCTGGAATGGGAGACGATCTCCTGCTTGTGCAGGGGGTTGGACTAGAAGACCTCCAAGGTCCCTTCCAACTCCGTTGTTCTGTTATTCTGTTCTGGACCATGGATTCTCCACCTAGACACCGAGAGTTTTCTGCTTGCTTGGAGTTCTTGGAGCATTTGGGGTGATAGCATTTTATGGATAACCAGGTGGATTGGATGGCATCTCATTCCATACTAGAATGGAATTTCATTTAATTTTGTTTCATGGAGCTGTCAACAGATGTGATTCGTCTCATTCACAGATATGGCGAACGAGAACTTGTTCTGCGTCTATCAGAGTAGCATCAACCCTCCCCATTACGAGCTGATTTATCAACAACAGATTTACAATCTTCCTAAGGTAGGAGTAGTGCAGCTTCCCTGTGACTTTTCCAGAACAGAGAGGATGCTGATGACGGGGGGGGGGGCACAGGTGAGGATCGATACGTCTCTGGGGTCCTTGTTTTCTTGCAGACGTTTCATGACCCAACTAGGTTATATCATCAGTGCTAAAAGGGAGGGGAAACTTCTAGTTAGGTCATGAAATGCTTGCAAGAAAACAACCAAGCTCAGAGAGCACTAAGGACCCCACATTCCTCTTCCTCCTTCTCCTCCCCTTCTCTTTCTCCTCCCCCTCCCCTCCTCCCTCCTTCTCCTTCACTCCATAAACCCCACTCCCTTCTAACCCTGATGAAGTTCCCTAGTTGGGTCACGAAATATCTGCAAGAAAACCACCAGGCTCAGAGAGCACCAACGGCCCCACAATTCTCCTCCTCCTCCCTGCAAACCCCACTTCCTTCTAGCATTGATGATGTTCCCTAGTTGGGTCATGAAACGTCTGCAAGAAAATCACTAAGCTCAGAGAGCACCAAGGGCCCCACAATTCTCCTCTTTCTCCCAAACCCTTCCAGCACTGATGATGTTCCCTAGTTGGGTCACGAAACGTCTGCAAGAAAACAACGAAGCTCAGAGAGCACCAAGGACCCCACAGTCCTCCTCTTCCTCCCTCCCTTCCTCCTCCTCTTCCTCCTCCTCCTCCTCTCATACCCATAGCAATGTTTCTCAATCTTGGCTGTTTTAAGACGTGTGGACTTCAACTCTGACACCCTTTCTGTCATTCTTTAGCAACGGGAAATCGTTTTGGGTCAAAACAAAACTAGGCCCAAGGGAAGGCGAGAAAAGACACGCCTTGTTGCAAGCGTAAACTAGTCTCGGGTTCTTTACCTGTTTGCCTTCTTTTCCTCTCTCCTGTTTAGGGCAGAAACAACCTGTTCCACACTTTGCTTATGTTCCTGTACATCATCAAGACCAAAGAATCTGGGATGCTTGGGTACGTATGATGATTCTATAGATTTCTGTCCCCACCGCTAATGCAGGTAATCCTCCACTTAACGACTGCCATTGAGCCCCAAATTCATGTGGCTGAGTTGAGAAATTTGTTAAGTAGGTTTTGCCCCATTTTACGACTTTCCTCACCACCGTTGTTAAGCGAACCACCGCCGTTATTAAATTAGCAACGGTCGTTGAATGAATCCGGCTTTCCTCCACAGACTTTGCGTGTCAGAAGGTTGCAAAAGGGGGATCACGTGACCCTGGGGGACTGCGACCGTCATACGTATGAGTCGATTGTCAGGCATCTAACCTAATCCATCTTACCAGTTTTGGATTGAATGAGTTCATGGTCCCTCCAATCAGCTGTAGGTTGAATTTGAACAGGGGCAGGAGGCAAAGGAGCGGTGTTAAGCGAGGTCGAACACAGTCGGCCACTTAAAAGACTTCAATTCCCAGAATTCCCCAGGCAGTAATCCAAGGCTCCCATCTTCCTTCCCACCACCCTCCTTTCTGCTGTCTGGTGTTAAACCAAAATGAAATTGAAACCATCTACCACAGGTGTCAAACTTCAGGGCCTCTGGCCGAATCCAGCCCTCAGGGTGCTTAAATCTGGTCTGCGGGGCCGGCCTGGAAATAGCAAATGACCGGCCCGTGGTGCCCCATTTTCAGCCTGGATGGTCTCCTGCAGCACTCTGCCGGCCAAAATGGGGCACACGGGGCTCGTGCGAGGTCTCCCCACGCCCTGTTTTGGCCGGCAGGGTAGTGCAGGAGGCCGTCCAGGCCAAAATGGGGCACACAGGGCCCACGCGAGGTCCCCCGTGCACCCCGTTTTGGCCAGCAGGGTGCTGCAGGAGCCATCCGTCCCATCTCTCCCCCCGGCCAGCCAAACCCAGTTTGATACCCCTGATCTACAACATTGGTGGGCCAGTGTGCAAGCATGCAGCTCGAATTGCGTGAGCGGTGGGCCGGCACACAAGTGCCCACCAGCCCGATGCGTTCCCAAATTGTCCTGCCCGTGCGGGGGTTCCGGCCAGCCACTCCCGGGGCCCAATTCTGAATAGGCCACGGCCCGTTAGTGGGCTGCAGTCCGTGAGTTATGGACCCCTAATCTACAAATTAACAGATGGCTTTTTCAAACCTATTCTTTCCCAATAGTTCTCCCAAAAAAAAACCACCACCAAAAATACCAAAATGTGATTTTTGGTGCATAACAAGGTTTAAAAAAATAGAGCAGCTAGTGGGGAAAAAATGGATCTTGTCTTCTCTCTTTGGCCCTGAAAATTCATCACACACATTCTGATTTTGCACGGTTTATTTGTAGCTGGAGAGAGAATTTGTGAACTCCTTGATCTCTTTTGTGATCTAATAATAAAGGATGTCCTTCTCTTCCCAGGCGAGTCAACCTCGGATTATCCGGCGTGAACGTTCTCTGGATTTTTGGAGACTAAGCCGGTTTCCCCAGCCACAAACTCTTTTAACTCCCAGAGGATAAATTCCTCCCCTAGGGTGGGAATTTAGCTCTGAGATTGTACTGCCTTGAATTTCACTGCCACACAAAGTGAGAGGTGCTTTATTTTTATTTTTACAACGACGGAAGAGTAGGAAAAATAATATTTTTAATGCCGGGAGGTTTAAACAGAAGGAACGTTTAATTGTTACTCAATGAACCGAATTGCTTTTTTTGAAAATTTTGGAGGAAATCAGCCTGTAGAGATCTGGTTTGCTTCCTTCTATTGCTCAATCTGGAGCCCCAAACCCCAAATCACACTTTTGAACCAAATCCGGAGTCCCGAAATGCACTAAGGATTATTATTGCTTCGCTACAACCGATGCTTTAAATCAGTGTTTCCCAACCTTGGCAACTTGAAGATGTCTGGACTTCAACTCCCAGAATTCCCCAGCCAGCAAACGCTGGCTGGGGAATTCTGGGAGTTGAAGTCCAGACATCTTCAAGTTGCCAAGGTTGGGAAACACTGATTTAAATAATAACACTAATCGAAAAACCGAAAAGGATATATTAAAATCGGGATCCTGGGCCGTTTGGATTCTCCTTTTCACATGTGCTTTTGATGGCTAAGCCCAGAAAAGTTGCAATGTGTTTGTCTTACTCTAATGTGCGTGGTTTGAGGGGAAAATGTTGGTTATTCTCAGAGCCACGTTTTAGATCCGGTTTCGCTTTGAGAACACTCCAAAACATGATTTTAAAAACTTTTTTAAAAGGCCTTTTTGAACAGGATTGGGTTGTTGTTGTTTTTGCAGGATTCTTGAAAAATTGAACTTTCCGCTGTCATTCCATCAAGAGTTTTTTCTGGGGAGAAAAATAGGGTTTTTCCCCCCTCTGTGTAACTGGACAATGGAAGAAGCGACATTGTTAGAATAATGTACTTTTTTTTTTCAGTAGCTATAACAGTGTTTCTCAAATTTAAGATAGGTGGACTTCCAATTCCCAGAATTCTGGGAAGTTGAAATCCACGTATCTTAAAACTTTCCAAAATTGAGAAATGCATACAAGAATGCCTGCTATACAAGCGTTCACACCTGAGGCTGCAGTAAAAAAAAATAATACCTAGCTTGCAAACATCTTGATGGAAAATTCTGCAATTAATTTTCCTCCAAAATACACTCACGTCAACCTCACTCAAGAGCGGAAAAATTAATTGCATCCTTCGTCACCCTGCAGTGAAAGTTTTAAAAACTACCTCTTTACTACAGTGGCCGTGGGACTCACAAAGGTGATACAACAACTCTTACCTACTTCTCTTCAAAGCAACTTTTAAAAAGGTGATTTTTGCTACTATTCCGCTGAAAGATTTAACATCTGCAGTGCTGTTTTTTTTTTTAAAAATTGCTCTGTGTCCAGATGTCCTGTGCTACGAAACGTTACCCGATTGTGTTACTCACTAGTTGCATCCTGATTGTTAGCAAGGCATTGCTCAAGTTGCCTTAACCCTGTTTGTGTGCTGTGTTGCACAAGTACAAGCAAGCTAGCGTGATGTGACAGGGATGTGTGTTGCAACTGGGGGGGAATACTATTTTCTAATTGTGGGGCTTGTCGGTGCCGAGATCTTTGGGGGATGTGTTGGTACCGATATTAAATGGAATTATTTTGGTTAATCTTGTCTGTTTGATTCCCTGACATTCCAGCTGCTATTTTCTGGTCTTTTAATCCCGTCCTCTTTTCGACGTAATTCAAAACAAGAAGTGAATTGCTCTCCCATCTTTAGCCCAGATAGGTGGTCCTTGACTTACAACTCTTTGCTTAGAGACCAAAGTTACAACAGCCCTGAAAAAAAGTCACCTATGATGGTTTTTCACACTTAACGACCGTCGCAACATCCCCACGCTCAACGTGATCAAAATTTGGGCAACCGGCATGTACTTAACGACGGTTGTACTGTCCCGGGAGCTCACGTGATTCCTTATTGTGACCTTCCCCGCCGACGTCCGACACACAAAGTCAATGGGAGAAGCCAGCTTAACACCAGCGTGATTCACTTACGCTTAATGACCGTGGCAAAAAAAGGGTTTACTACCGCTGTGTTCACTTAATGACCGCTGTGGGAGGGAAAAATGATAAAAACAGGTTGGTTTTCTGGGTGAGCCACGTTAGGATCGTCGCGACTTACAACCATGGTTGGTGGGCTCCATCACGGTTATAAGTCGAGGATACCTGTGTGCCGCCCTTTTGAACAGGCACCCTGTAGCTCCAGGTGGCCAAGCCATAAATGTTGGGAGACCATTACTGGCAGTCCTCGACTTACAACGGTTCGTTTAGTGACCGTTCAAAGTTGCAACGGCACTGAAAAAAGTACTTATGGCCGTTTTTTAACACGACGGTTGCAGCATCAACAATGGTCACGTACGTGATCAAAATTCAGAGGCTTGGCAACTGGAATGGACTTACGACGGTTGCAGGGTCCCCGGGGTCATGTGATCCCCTTTTTGCGACCTGGCAAGCAAAAATCAACGAGGAAGCCAGATTCATTTAACGACTGTGTTCCTAACTTAACAATGGCAGCGATTCGCTTAACGACCGTGGCAAGAAAAGTCGGAAGATGGGGCAAAAGTCATTTAACCGCTGTCTCGCTTAGCAATGGGAATTTTGGTCACCTCACATCCATGTTACTAACTTGACCACGGCAGCGATTCACTTAATGACCGTGGCAAGAAAAGTCATAAAATGGGCCAAAAAGATGGGATGACCGCACTCTTGTGATTCGCGTCGGGAGATCTGCTGCTCCCATAAAAATTAAAAATATTTGGCATCCGGATGGAATCTTCTGAGTTCTGTCAAATCCATTAATCTATACATGAACTTTTAATGATGGTGCTTCAATTTTTTACAATAAGCTCCATGCAACTTTTTTAAAAAAAGGATTTTAAAATATAAGTATAAATATAAAATATAATAGAAGGTGCCGTCCATCTTGTTCAGTTGGTATCTCAGTCCTCGACTTACGGCCGAAATGGACGGTTGTAAGTCATGACGGTTGCAAAGCAGGTCGCCCGCCTGACGTTACGTGTTTTTTTTTAGTGGACGTCGTTTAGCAAACGCAGGCCATTGTTAAGCAAATGACCAGTAAGCTTGGTAGGCAAAAGCTGTTAGCCTTTTTTGTGTGAATTGGCTCGATTTATTAACAATAAATCAAATGAATTAACAAATAAGGTTGTTAATGCAAATCAATTAGACACCCTGGGGCATTTTTGAAGGAAACCAGAAGTCCGTGCCAGTTTTCTGCAAAAAAAAGTTCTAAAACTTGGGTCAGGTGGGTGCAAAGAGCAGGAAATGCTGGCCAGTTGGGGGGGGCAGGGGGGGACATACGGTCACATGACTGTCCAAACTTCAGGTTATAAGTACCTTTGGAGGATTCCATCATAACTGATTTAAGCAACTGGTCGTAGGTTGAGGACTGCTTGTCCCAGACTTCTGGTTTGCACCTTTCAAAAAAGAGAGAAATTAAACTAGGTTAGATGGTGAAGGGGATTGTATCAGAGTAGTAGTCACTACCTCCAAAAGTTGGCTAGTGCCGCCCGAGTCTTCTGCCCCGAACTTTTTGCAACAAACTGCGTTGAACTTCATCTTGGCTCTGTGGGAATAGAAGGGAGGAAAGATGGATCTTGACAACGTGTGAAGCAGGAGTGTCCAACCTTGGTCACTTTAAGACCTGTGGACTTCAACTCCCAGAATCCCCCAGCCAGCCAAACATCTGCAAGAAAGCAACCAAACTGGAGACCACCAAGTACTCCAGCCCTCCTCCTCCTCTCCACAAACCTCTCTCCCTGCTAGCTCTGATGATGTTACCTAGTTAGGTCATGAAACGTCTGCAAGACCAGCACCAAGGACCCCCACAGCCCTCCCTCCCCCCTCTCCACAAACCCCATTCCCTCCTAGCACTGATGAAGTTCCCTAGTTGGGTCATGAAAGGTCTGCAAGGAAACCACCCAGCTCAGAGACCACCAAGGACCCTTCAGTTCAACTCTGAGCTGCAAAGCTCTATAGCACAACTTCAAGGTTTGTGAACACACTGACCGAGTTAACAACTTGGGCTGAGCAGCAAGGATTCCAGTCCTGCTCCTCCCTCCTTCAGCTTCCTCCCCTCCCTTTCATTCCTCCTCTTCCCTTCCTCTTCCTCCTTCTCCTTCCCCCCAGAAACCCCTCTCTCTTGGAGCACTGATCATGTTACCCAGTTGGGTCATGAAAGGTCTGCAAGGAAACCCCCAAGCTCAGAGAGCACCAAGGACCCCACAGTCCTCCCTCCCTCCCTCCCTCCCTCCTCTCCACAAACCCTACTCCTCCTAGCACTGATGAAGTTCCCTAGTTGGGTCATGAAAGGTCTGCAAGGAAACCCCCAAGCTCAGAGTGCACCAAGGACCCCACAGTCCTCCCTCCCTCCCATCCTTCCTCCCTCCCTCCCTCCCTCCTCTCCACAACCCCTCCTCCTCCTAGCACTGATGAAGTTCCCTAGTTGGGTCATGAAAGGTCTGCAAGGAAACCCCCAAGCTCAGAGTGCACCAAGGACCCCACAGTCCTCCCTCCCTCCCACCCACCCTTCCTTCCTTCCTCCCTCCCTCCCCTCCCTCCCTCCTCTCCACAACCCCTCCTCCTCCTAGCACTGATGAAGTTCCCTAGTTGGGTCATGAAAGGTCTGCAAGGAAACCCCCAAGCTCAGAGTGCACCAAGGACCCCACAGTCCTCCCTCCCTCCCACCCACCCTTCCTTCCTTCCTCCCTCCCTCCCCTCCCTCCCTCCTCTCCACAACCCCTCCTCCTCCTAGCACTGATGAAGTTCCCTAGTTGGGTCATGAAAGGTCTGCAAGGAAACCCCCAAAGTCAGAGAACACCCTCCCCGTCCAACCCCTGAGCTACAAAGATTCTCCTCTACACCTTTATCACATTTTGACACCCCCCCCCCATCTCCTCCGCAGCGGGACTCTCGGGGAGGGGGCCGGTTAGAAGCCCAGGTGGGGCAGCGGAGGCTCTCCCGTTCCCACTGGACCGGATCAAGAGGTTTCGCCTGCCGGGCTCCCCTCCGCGCGGGGGCGGCGCCTTCCCCCCCCCGCCCCCCGCCCGCCCCGCCTTGAAAGCCCCCGCGCACGTGCCTGCCTCGCCCGGGGAGCCCAGACCCGCCCCGGCTTCTTCGCAGCAGCCGCCGCCGCGGCTCTCTCCGGCCATGTCCCGCGAGTGGGAGCTGGCCAGCCGCCGCCGCCGCTCCACGCAGGACGGCTACGGTGAGTGGCTGCCTCCCCCCCCGCCCCGGCCCCCGGCCTCCAGCGCTGCCCGGCTGCGGAGCGTGGGAACGGCGAGCCGCGCCTGCCTTGCTTTCTCCCACGCCCTCCTCCGGGACTACAGAGCCCATCGGCTGCCGGCTGGGGATAAGGGGAGAGGGAGTCCGGCCCCAAGGCTCGAGTGGGGGGATTGCGAGAAAAGTCCCCTGGCTAGCAGGCTGGGGTGGGAGGGCGGATGGGGCGGATGGGCATGGGAGTCCTGCCCCCAGCTGGGAAGGATGGGCATGGGAGTCCTGCACCCAGCTGGAGGGGAGGAGGGAGGCTGGGAGGGATGGGCATGGGAGTCCTGCACTCAGCTGGGAAAGATGGGCATGGGAGTCCTGCCCCTAGTTGGGGGGAGGGCGGCTGGGAAGGATGGGTATGTTGTCCTGCCCTCAGTTGGGGGGAGGGCAGCTGGGAAGAATGGGCATGGGAGTCCTGCACTCAGCTGGACGGGGGGAGGGCGGCTGGGAGGGATGAGAGTCCTGCCCTCAGTTGGGGGCAGGGCAACTAGGAAGGATGGGTATGGGAGTCCTGCCCTCAGTTGGGGGAAGGGGGGTTGGGAGTCCTGCCCCCAGCTGGGAAGGATAGGCATGGGAGTCCTACCCTCAGTTTGGGAGAGGGCAGCTGGGAAGGATGGGCATGGGAGTCCTGCCCCCAGCTGGGAAGGATGGGCATGGAGTCCTACCCTCAGTTGGGGAGAGGGCAGCTGGGAAGGATGGGCATGGGAGTCCTGCCCCCAGCTGGGAAGGATGGGCATGGAGTCCTACCCTCAGTTGGGGAGAGGGCAGCTGGGAAGGATGGGCATGGGAGTCCTGCCCCCAGCTGGGAAGGATGGGCATGGGAGTCCTGCCCCCAGCTGGAGGGGGAAGGGTGGCTGGGAAGGATGGGGATGGGAATCCTGCACCCAACTGGGGTGGCAGGAGAGGGAGAAGCCTGGGGTTAGGAAGAGTTGGTTTTTCCTGCATTTGGGGGAGGGGGGCTTGGAGAGAGGTCTTTCTGAGTGCACCCCATGGCGTGATGGGCAGGCAAGGGTCCCCCAAAATCCAGCCCTGAAGGATATCTCATCTTGCACCCCTGAAACTACCTGCAGTGCAGCTTTGGAAAGCACATGAAGTTCAGAAACTTTCCTTGGTCGGCTTTCGGTCTCTGTGAGGATTGATTGAGAGGAGGAGGAGGAGGAGGAGGAGGAGGAGGAGGAGGAGGAAGAGGAAGAAGAGGGAGGAGGAAGAGGAAGAGGGAGGAGGAAGAGGAAGAGGAAGAAGAGTGAGGAGGAAGAGGAAGAAGAGGGTGGGGAGGAGGAGGAGGAAGAGGAACGAGGAGGAAGAGGAAGAAGAGGGAGGAGGAGAAGAGGAAGAAGAGGGTGGGGAGGAGGAGGAGGAAGAGGAAGGAGGAGGAAGAAGAGGGAGGAGGAGGAAGAGGAAGAAGAGGGAGGAGGAAGAGGAAGGAAGAAGAGGGAGGAGGAGGAAGAGGAAGAGGGTGGGGAGGAGGAGGAGGAAGAAGAGGGAGAAGGAGGAGGAGGAAGAAGAAGAAGAGAAAGAAGACGGAGGAGGAGGAGGACTATGGGATTCTTGGTGCTCTCTGAGCTTGCTTGTTTTCTTGCAGACGTTTCATGACCCAACTAGGTAACATCATCAGTACAAGAAGGGGAGAGAAGGAGAGAAGGAGGACTGTTGAATCCTTGATGCTCTTTGAGTTCGGTTCTCTTCTTGCAGATGTTTCATTGCCAAACTTCACACCATCACTGCTCAGTGTACTGATAGTGTTACCTAGTTTGGTCATGAAACATCTGCAAGAAAACCACGAAGCTCAATGAGCACCAAGGACCCCAAATATTGATTGTGGGATGCTGTGTTTGGCTTTTCTTTAATCTTATTTATGCTCATAATTGGCTGCTGTTTCTATCCTGTTTTAACAATCAGCCATCCAGACTCGTGTCTATGAGATAGACGGTCATGTAAAGACCTTGAATAAAAAACCAAAATAAATAACTTCGTCTGACCGTTGTCAGAAATGTTGAACCTAAACTGTTGGCCTAAACTCAGAATGTATATTTTAAAAATCCAATCTAAAATGTAAAGATAATTTATTGATGGGGTAAAATTCAATATCAGTATTTCGAAGGCAAATAGGAAAAGCACAGCCTTGATATTCTGTCCCATGATGTCTCTATTTTGATAGTTTTTAACCAGGTGTTAAAATTAAACCAGCGAATAAATTAGCATAGAGAAAGTAGCAGAAGAGCAGCGAGGCAGAATTTGGAGAAAGTAGAACTGAAAAAGATCAGTTTTGAGAGAGACAGAAAGGGAAGAAGTCAGAATAACAAGTGATGTTGGTTTCTAAGAATGTTTTTAATGTGCTTTTTCACACACTATGAAGAAGGCTTCTGTTAGGATTTATCAGCCTGCTAGTTTCATTTGGACTAAATTTGGCGGCTTCTGTCTTTAGAATATCTTTATTCAATTGTGGTCATTAAGTCAAGAACTTTATCAAATGTGAAATCAATGTGCTTATTAAATATACTGTATGAAGTACAGTAATAAAGCTGGCATAAAGTAGAGGGTAGTCCTCAACTTACGACCACAATTGAGCCCAACATTTCTGCGTTTGTTAAGCGTTCGTTAAGTGAATTTTGCCCTGTTTTATGACCGTTCTGGCCACCGCTGTTAAGTGAATCACTTCAGTTTTTAAGTAAGTCACACGGTTGTTAAGTGAATCTGGCTTCCCCATTAACTTTGCTTCCCAGGAGGTCGCAAAAGGGGATCACGTGATCTCCAGGACACTCCAACCGTCATAAGTACATGCCAGTTGCCACGCTTTCCAATTTTGATCACGTGACCATGGGGATGTGGCAACGGTTGTTATGTATGAAAAAAAGGTCAAAAGTCCCTGTTTTTTCAGTGCGCTTGTAACTTTGAAGGGTCACTACATGAATGGTTGTAGGTGGAGGACAACATGTAGGGGTGTGAAGGCACGCACGCACATGCATAAGGTAAATTGGAAAAAAAAACCAAAATAGTTGTATTGCTTGCATTGCATACATTTCTTTACATTTGTTTTCTAATTTCTAATTAACCTGACAAGGGGCCAGACAGAGATAGCCAAAAGGGAGAATGTGACCGGGGGACCATAAAATGCCCAGGCCTGACATAGAATCCTAAGGCTGGAAAGGACTTCAGAGGTCCTCTGTTCTACCCCTTCTCTAAGGCAGATCTTATACTATCTCAGAATTCTCCTCCTCCTCCTCTTCTCTTTCTCCTTCTCCTTCCTCCTCCTCTTCTTCTCCTTCTTCCTCCTCTCCTCTTCTCCTCCTCCTCCTCTTCTCCTTCTTCTTCTTCTCCTTTTTCCTTCTCCTCTTCTCTTCCTTCTCCTCCTCCTCTTCTCCTTCTCCTTCCCCCTCCCCTCCCCCTCCCTATCCTTATCCTCTTCCTCCTCCTTCCTTCCTCTCCTTCCTTCCTTTTTCCTCTTCCTTTCTCTTCCTTCTCTTCCTCCTCTACTTCCTCTTCTACTCCACAAAATCCACTCCCTTCCAGCACTGATGATGTTATCTTGTTGGGTCATGAAATGTCTCCAAAAAAACCACCAAGCTCAGGGAGCACTAAGGACCCCAAAGGCTATTCTCTTCCTCTTCCTCCTCCTCCTCCTTCCCCCACATACCCCATTCCCTTCTACCACTGATGACGTTACGTAGTTGGGCCATGAAACGTCTGCAAGAAAACCACCCAGCTCAGAGAGCGTCCAGGACCCCTCGTTGCAACCCTGAGCTACAAATATTCTCCTATTATCGGTAGATAGAGGTGTTTTGCCACAGTTCGGTTGCGGATCATGGAAAAATGTTCTTGCCTGGTCCTTACTCCAAGTTGTGAGTGACCTCATCAAGGGAGAGGCCAGGTGTGGAGTTTTCCACCCAGACGTGCGGTTTGGGACCTTTCCAGATAAAGGTGATCTTAATCTCGATCGCGTGCCTTCCTCAACAATCCATGCTAAGCCCACCGCTGGTCCCTTCCCCCTCCATCAAGGTGACCAAGCCAAAGAGCACCATCACGTTGCAGGCTTCTACAGATGAGATCACAGTTGTGGTGCTCCTGCTGCGTCAGGTACTGTGTGCGTTTTCTTGTTTTCACACCTTATCTACAAAACAAGCCTCACCTAAAAGTCTGTAAAGATTCTCAAGTCATCCAGGTCGTGGTTGTCCCAAAGGTGCTTTTTTTCAGGAGGCAACTGGACTTTCTTGTTTTTTTCTTTGAAGACGTTTCGCTTCTCATCCAAGAAGCTTCCTCAGCTCTGGCTGGATGGTGGGGAATGGAAGGATTAAATCCTGTAAATCCTTCCATTCCATAATGTTGGATGTTGGATAACCATTTGTCTGAAGTGGTGTAGGGCAGTGATGGCGAACCTATGGCACGCGTGCCACAGGTGGCACGCGGAGCCATATCTGCCGGCACGCGAGCCGTTGCCTAGCTCAGCTCCAGCGCGCATGTGCCCAGCAGCCAGCTGATTTTTGGCTCGCACGGAGGCTCTGGGAGGGCGTTTTTGGCTTCCGGAGGGCCTCCGGGGGTATGAGGGAGGGTGCTTTTGCCCTCCCCAGGCTCCAGGGAAGCCTCTGGAGCCTAAGGAGGGCAAAAAATGTGCCTACCGGGCCCACCAGAAGTTGGGAAATGGGCCATTTCCGGCCTCCAGAGGGCCTCCGGGGGGCGGGGGAGGCTGTTTTCGCCCTCCCCAGGCAGTGAATTATGGGTGTGGGCACTCGTGCATGTACGATAGCACGCGCGCATGCACTTTCGGCACCCGAGGAAAAAAAGGTTCGCCATCACTGGTGTAGGGTTTCCTGCCTAAGCAGGGGGTTGGACTAGAAGACCTCCAAGGTCCCTTCCGTTTTTCTATTCTATAAAGTATAACTCCTTCCATTCTCCACCATCCAGTCAGAGCTGAAGAAGCTTCTTGGATGAGAAGTTTCACTGATTTTTTTTTATTTCCCGCAATACCGTACTAAGTTATATTTTCCCTGGCCATTTTCTCCTCTCCTTCTTTATCCCTCAGGTGGTCTGAAAATATCTATTTTAGGAAAGATTTAATTTTGTTCAGGATCTTGGGCCCATCAATCACACGGCTGACAGGCTTCATTCCTCTCACCTCCCATACAAAAAATTATAACTATTTGGCACTTAGTTGTGGCAGAAAACGCAATAGGGGCAATAGTTCAAAATAAAGGCAGCCTAAGAACCAATCAAGATTTTATTTAGATTTAAATCTGTACAGGGAGTCCTTGTTTAGCGACCGGAATTGGAACTGGTTCCTTGGTCATTAAGCGATTGCTAAATGAAATCATGACAGTCCTTAAGATCTGACTTCAGTTTCTCTCTGCTTTAGAGGTGGTCCTCAACTTACAGCCACAATGGAGCTCAACATTTCTGTTAAGTAAGACATCTGTTAAGTGAGTTTTGTCCCATTTTATGACCTTTCTTGCCTCCATTGTTAAGCGAATCGCTGCAGTCGATAAGTTTGTAACCCGGTTGTTAAGTGAATCTGGCTTTCCCATTGACTTTGCTTTTCAGAAGGCCGCAAAAGGGGATCACATGACCCCGGGATGCTGGAAACGTCATAAATGTGAGTCAGTTGTCAAGTGCCTGAATTTTGAACATGTGGAGGCTGCAAAGGTCGTAACTGTGAAAAACGGTCATAAATCCCTTTTTTTAGTGCCATCGTAACTTTGAACAGTCACTAAGCGCACTGTTGCAAGTCAAGGACCACCTGTACAGACCTACAAAGGTCGCGAATGCGAGGAATGGTCACAAAATTCTATTCTATTCTATTCTATTTTCTATACTCTATTCTATATTCTATATTATTCTATTCTATATTTTATTCTATATTCTATTCTATATTCTATATTCTATTCTATTCTATTCTATTCTATTCTATATTCTATTCTATATTCTATTCTATATTCTATATTCTATATTTTCTATATTCTATTCTATTCTATTCTATTCTTTTCTATTCTATTCTATTCTATTTATTCTATTCTATTCTATTCTATATTCTATATTTTCTATATTCTATTCTATATTCTATTCTATATTCTATATTCTATATTCTATATTTTCTATATTCTATTCTATTCTATTCTATTCTTTTCTATTCTATTCTATTCTATTCTATTCTATTCTATTCTATTCTATTCTATTCTATTCTATTCTATTCTATTCTATTCTATTCTACTCTATTCTATTCTATTCTATTCTATTCTATAGTCCCTTGATGGCGAACCTATGGCACGGGTGCCACAAGTGGCACGCGGAGCCATCAGTGGGCACGCGAGCTCAGGTCTGACGCGCATGTGCGCACCGGCCGGCTGATTTTTGGGCCTTCTGGGCCCACTGGGAGTCAGGAAACAGGCTGTTTCCAGCCTCCAGAGGGGGTGGGGAAGGCCGTTTTCGCCCTCCCCAGGCTCCTAGAAGCCTGGAGAGAGCAAAAAATGGGCGTGCCATTGCATGCTGGGAGTGGGGGGGTCATACGCGCATGCGCGGGGGTGCATGGAATTATGGGTGTGGGCACGCACATACATGATCCCACGCATCCCCCCCTTTTTGGCACGCGAACCAAAAAAGGTTCGCCATCACTGCTATAGTCTATTCTATAGTCTATATTCTTTCTCCTATTCTGTTCTGTTCTGTTCTATTCTATTCTATTCTATTCTGTTCTGTTCTGTTCTGTTCTGTTCTGTTCTGTTCTGTTCTGTTCTGTTCTGTTCTGTTCCGTTCCGTTCCGTTCCGTTCCGTTCCGTTCCGTTCCGTTCCGTTCCGTTCCGTTCCATTCTATTCTATTCTATTCCATTCCATTCCATTCCATTCCATTCCTCCCTATTATTCTATTCTATTCTGTTCTGTTCTGTTCTGTTCTGTTCTGTTCTGTTCCGTTCCGTTCCGTTCCGTTCCGTTCCGTTCCGTTCCGTTCCGTTCCGTTCCATTCCATTCCATTCTTCTATTTTCTATTCTGACCTCTATTCTGGTCGTAAGTTGAGGACTACCTGTGTTTTGAAGAGCCGCACTCCTTGTTTATCTCTTAGGTAAACACTGACGCCGATAACAACCTGTGACCGAATCTGGCCGGGTTTGTCTGTGTTTTAGTTTTTCCAAAACTGTTTGCGGCTGTATTTGTTTTTCTCTTTGCAAAGGGCAGGAGCTTATTATGTTTTTGCTGGAAAATAACAAAAGAGAGGTGCGGTCCTGGAATCGAATTCCAGCGATTCTCAGGCAGATGCTTCTGGGCAGTTCATCAACAGGACATAAACGGAAATACACGATATAGAATATTTATTTCTTTATGTACAGGTAGTCCTTGAGTTACAATCGTTCAATTTAGGGACCGTTCAAAGTTACAACTGTACTGAAAAAAGTGACAATTTTTCACACTTTCGACCTTTGTATCAGCCCCATGGTCATTCGGATGCTTGGCAACTGCTTCATACTTATGACGGTCGCAGTGTCCCAGGGTCACGTGATCCCCTTTTGCGACCTTCTGACAATCAAAGTCAAGGGGGAAGCCCAATTCACTTAACAACCGGATTGCTATTTTATCAACTGCAATGATTCACTTAACAACGGTGGCAAGAAAGGTCATAAAATGGGGCAAAACTCACTTAACAAACGTCTCACTCAGCAACAGAAATGTTGGGCTCAATTGTGGTCCTAAGTTGAGGACTATTTGTCTCAAATATTTATTTATTTATCTATTTTCCGGTAGTCCTTGAGCCCCAAAATTTCTGCTGCTAAACGAGACGCTTGTTAACTGAGTTTTGCCCCCTTTTCCGACCTTTCTTGCCACAGTTGTTAAGTGAATCGCTGCGATTGTTAAGTTGGCGACACGGTTGTTAAGTGAATCACTGCAGTTGTTAAGTTAGTCACCTGGTTGTTAAGTGAATCTGGCTTCTCCATTGCTTGTCAGAAGGTCGCAAAAGAGAATCACAAGACCCCGAGACACTACAACCGTCATAAATATGAGCCAGGTGCCAAATCTCCGAATTTTGATCATGTGACCACGGTCGTAACTGTGAAAACCGGTCATAAGTCACTTTTTTTTCAGTGCCGTAACTTTGAACAGTCTTCAGTCTTTGAATGAACTGTTGTAACTCGATGACTTCCTGTATAAAGATTTATTGGAAGCTTAAGCTCTCTACAAGAATCTGGCCAACTCACGGTCAAGGAAAATGAGCAGGAGATAAGAAGGCATTGAGGATGGGCTAGATTTAACAGAGTTGGAAGGGACCTTGTAGGTCATCTAGTCCAACCCCCCCGCCCAAGCAGGAGACCCTACACCGTTTCTGACAGATGGCAGTCCAGTCTCTTCTTGAAAGCCTCCAGCGACAAAGCTCCCACAACTTCTGAAAGTCACTAAGTGAACGGTTGTAAGTGGAGGACTGCCTGCCCTGTTGCAAAACGGGCGCCTGAGGCTGGGAGAGGGGCTCATCGGGAAAGACCCGTTTTTTTCATCCTCGCCCCCGCTTCCGATCCAGTCTGTTTCTGCTGACTTCTCTCTCGACAGGCGGACAGATTTTGAAACCTAATTCTGGATTTCCTGTGGGTTTTGTTTTGGTTTTTTAATTCTGAAGGGTGCTGGGTGGGCGAACGCGAAGCCGTCTTTGCAAACTGCTTCCTGTTCATTTCTTTTCCTTTAAAAAAAATATCATCAGAAGAGAACCGACTTCACCGTTTAACCTTTTTATTGAGTTCTTAAAGATCCATCTCATCCTGGGCACATTTTTTTTTTTGAACTATTACCATCTGGCAGACGGTACAGGACAATAAAAAGAAGGACAAATAGGCTGGAAAACAGCTTCTATCCCAGGGCAGTAACTGTATTAAATTCTACTGTATAGTGCAATATTAATGCAACATCCGGGGTTTTCAATTCAATTGTATAGAATGTGAAGGATGCGTTTTTATAGTTATAATGTACACTGAAGATGGCATTTAATTTCATTGTATGAGGTGCAATTACAATAAACTAAACTAAACTAAATATTATAAGATACAAAATACTAAAGTAAATAGAAAAGCTTGCAAGGAAGCACGAAGACTTTCAGCTCCTCTGCCCACTGCCAGCAGTTCGATCCTGACCGGCTCAAGGTTGACTCAGCCTTCCATCCTTCTGAGGTCAGTAAGATGAGGACCCAGATTATTGGGGGCAAGAGGCTGACTCTGTAAACTGCTTAGGGCTGTAAAGTACTCCATCCATCCATCTATCCACCCACCCATCAATTCATCCATCTATCTATCCATCCAGCCATCCATATGTAGCTATCCATCCAATCTTCTTATCAATCTATCCATCTATTATATCTACCTATCATCCAGCCAGCCAGCCATGCTTCCTGTCTGTCTTTCTATCATCTATCTGTCTGTCTATCAATATCTATCTATCTATCTATCTATCTATCTATCTATCTATCTATCTATCTATCTATCTATCTATCTATCATCTATCAATCAGATATCTATCTATCTATCAATCATCTATCTATCTATCTATCTATCTATCTATCTATCAATCTATCTATCTATATCTATCTATCTATCTTCTATCTATATCTATCTATCTATATCTATCTATCAATCATCTATCTATCTATCTATATCTATCTATCTTCTATCTATATCTATCTATCTATATCTATCTATCAATCATCTATCTATCTATATCTATCTATCTTCTATCTATATCTATCTATGTATATCTATCTATCTATATCTATCTATATCTATCTATCTATATCTATCAATCATCTATCTATCTATCTATATCTATCTATCCATCCATCCATCCATCTATATCTATCTATCTATCTATCTATCTATCTATCTATCTATCTATCTATCTATCTATCTATCTATCTATCTATCTATCTATCTATTTATCTATCTATCTATCTATCTCTATCTATCTATCTTCTATCTATATCTATCTATCTATCTCTATCTATCTTCTATCTATATCTATCTATATCTATCTATCAATCATCTATCTATCTATCTATCTATCTATCTATCTATCTATCTATCTATATCTATCTATATCTATCTATCTATCTATCCATATCTATCTATCTATCTATCTATCTATCTATCTATCTATCTATCTATCTATCTATCTATCTATCATCTATCATTATCATCTATCTATCTATCATCTATCTATTGTCTGTCTGTCTGTCTGTCTGTCTGTTTATCTATCATCTATCTATGTCATCCATCCAAACACTATCGAAACTCTTTTATACTTTCTGCCGTGGCGGACATCTTTCCTTTATGGACCTCCTCATCGAAGGGTTGAGTAAAAACCATTTAATCATTTGATAAGCTCAAGATCTGTGCTCCAGGGAAGGCAGCTAATCCTTGAGGCATCCATGCCGAGTGTCCGTAAATATGGGGAGGAGCTGCGGTTGTGCAATTGATTTACCTTGGCGGGCATCACATGAGCCTCAGAGAAGCTGTGTGTGTTCTCTTTGGCGCCATGTGATGGGTTTTCTCGCATTCTTTCCCTGGATTGTGACTTCGCTGGTTTCATAAAGAATCTTATGGCCCGAAAATCGGGCCATAAGTCTTTTTTCAGTGGGTCCATGGCAGGGGTGGGATTGGGGCGAACCGGATGCTCCGACGATCAGTTGGCCTGCCCCTGCGCTTTCTTGACCTATATCTTCTCAGCTAATTCGCACAGCAGAGCGGATTGCCGCACCTCAGCTGTGTTTCTAACAGAGAAGGTAAGTTTTCGTAAAACTTTGCACGCGTGCGAAGCGTGCAATCACCAAACCGGTTGTTCAACCAGCAGGATCCCACCACTGGTCCATGGGAATTTCAAACAATCACTAACTAACCTATCAGCAGTTGTGGGCGCTCCATCACTGGAGGTTTTTAAGAAGAGACTGGATAGCCCCCTGTCTGAAATCGTATAGGGTCTCCTGCTTGAGCAGGGGGCTGGACTAGAAGACCTCCGAGGTCCCTTCCAGCTCTATTCTGATGTCCACTGGTTGCAAGTCTAAAAGTGCCAGTAATAGCATCCAGGCTTAGCTGAATTGGAGCAACCTCAGTGCTGTTTCTTTAAGTTAACTTCAACCCAAATCTTGACAAATGTGCCACTCTCTCTTGGCGAACCTTAGAAATGAGTGCAGCCTGCAAGGAGCATCTCTGAGCTTGTGGGCTTTCTTGCAGACGTTTCATGACCCAACTAGAGAACATCATCAGTCTAGAAAGGAGTGGGTTTTGTGAAGGAGGAGGAGGAGGAGGAAGGGGAGGAGGAGGAAGAGGATGACGACTGTGGGGTCCTTGGTGCTCTCTGAGCTTGATGGGTTTCTTGCAGACGTTTGATTACCCAGCTAGGGAATAATATCAGTGCTAGAAGGGAGAGGGATTTGGAGTAGAGTAGAGTAGAGTAGAGTAGAGTAGAGTAGAGTAGAGTAGAATAGAATAGAATAGAATAGAATAGAATAGAATAGAATAGAATAGAATAGAATAGAATAATAGAACAGAATAATAGAGTAGAGTAGAATAGAATAGAATAGAACAGAATAATAGAGTAGAATAGAATAGAATAGAATAGAATAGAATAGAATAGAATAGAATAGAATAGAATAATAGAATAGAAATAGAAATAATAGAGTAGAATAGAATAGAATAGAATAGAATAGAATAGAATAATAGAATAGAAATAGAAATAGAATAGAATAGAATAGGAATAGAATAGAATAGAATTACAGAATAGAATAGAATAGAATAGAATAGAATAGAATAGAATAGAATAGAATAGAATAGAATAGAATAGAATAGAATAGAATAGAATAGAATTCTTTATTGGCCAAGTGTGATTGGACACACAAGGAATTTGTCTTTGGTGCATATGCTCTCAGTGTACATAAAAAGACAAGATACGTTCATCAAGAATCATGAGGTACAACACCTAATGATGGTCATAGAGTACAAATAAGCAATCAGGAGGAGGAAGAGGAGGAAGAGGAGGAGAGGTGGGGTGGGGTCCTCTCTGAGCTTGGCGGTCTTCTTTCAGATGTTTCCTGACCCAACTAGAGAACATCATCAGTGCTAGAAGGGAGTGGGATATGGAAGGGAGGAGGAGGAGGACAATGACTGTGGGGTCCTTGGTACTTTCTGAGCTTGGTGGTTTTCTTGCAGACGTTTCATGACCCAACTAGGTAACATCATCAGTACTAGAAGGGAATGGGATTTGGAACAGAGGAGGAGGAGGAGGAAGAAAAGGACTGTAGGGTCCTTTTGTGCTCTCTGAGCTTGATGGGTTTCTTGCAGACGTTTCATGACCCAACTAGGTAACATCATTAGTACTAGAAGGGAGAGGATTTTGTGCAGAGGAGGAGGAAGATGAGGAGGAAGAGGGGGGGGCTGGGAGAAGGAATGAAGGGGAGCAAGAAGGAAGGAGGAGGCAAAAGCCATCCAAGGCTTATTATTGTCGACATCACAGGAGTGTGTGAACTTCCAAAGGTCTCTTCACTTGCCTTGCAGAAAGACCTTATGGGTCATCGGTCACCTTTTGGGACCCACGATCCCCCCCTCTTCCTTTCCAGACTTCCCCAAAGAACTGGGACACAGGAGCGACCTTCTCCGGAGAGGCTCCCTCTGCGACCGAGACTGTACGGCCATTAACAGCATCCATGGGGTCCTGACAGACATGCATTCGGAGTCCCACCCGCTGCTGCCCCTCAGGATCCCCTCAGGTAAAGGGGTCTCGGCCGCGAGAGATGCTCGGTGAGAGGAGAAGGTTGAAGTCGCCTTTATTTAGTCAATACGGGGCGTCCTCGACTTATGACCGCAATAGGTTTCTGTTGCTAACTGAGACAGGTGAGAAGTGAGTTCCGCCTCGCTTTACGGCCTTTCTTGCCACTGTTGTTAAGCGAGTCAGTTACACGGTTGCTAAGCGAATCAGGCTTCCCCGTTGCCGGTGATTGTCGGAAGGTTGCTATAGGAGATCACGTGACCCCGGGGCACCGCAACCGTCATAACTACCGGTACGAGTCAGTTTTTATGACCGTGTGAGCGTGGGGATGTTGCAACGGTCGTAAGTGTGAAAAACGGTCCTAAAACCACTTCTGCCGATGCCGCTGTCACTTCGCACGGTCACTAAAACGGACAGCCGTAAGTCCAGAGCTAGCTGTATCTCCAAATGCCGGGGAGCCACGGCAATTATTTTAATTCCTTATAGTGTTTCTATTTAAATTCTTTATTATTTATTCTTAAATAATTTTAAAGCAATAATTTAAATTCAGACGGGATAGCAGGAATAGGCTGTCAGGCGTTAGAAACGTGAAAACAAAGGGACTTTATCATGCAAACCAGCCTTGCAAATCAAATTATCCACAGCGATTAAATGCATATTAGGAAGAATGGAAGCATTGAGGGGCTGACCCTCACCCCCCCACCCCTACGCCCCCACCCAAATGTAAGGCCAGTTTAGGGAAGAGGGAGGGGGGCACCTTTGCAGAGAGAGGGGGGTTTAAGTCCAGGCCACGGGGCCTGAGGAGACCTTTCTCACTCTCAATGAGGAGTTTGAAAGGTGGGTTATGTTGCAGGCAGTCCTCCTTTAGCGACCGTTCGAAGTTACAGCAGCACTGAAAAAAAGCGACTGTTTCACCCTTGTGACCATTGCAGTGTCCCTGTGATCAAAATTCGGATGCTGACTCGAATTTACGACGGTCACAGTGTCCCTGGGATCATGGGATCCCCTTTTTCGATCTTCAGTGGGGAAAGCCAGGTTCACTTAACAACCATGTGATTCGCTTAACGACGACATTGATTCACTTAATGGTGGCAAGAAAGGTGATAAAATAGGGCAGAACTCGCTTCACAAATGTCTCATTTAACAATGGAAATTTGGGGTCAACTGTGGCCGTTAAGTCGAGGACTATCAGTATTTCTTCACTGTTCCTTGTCGATACCAATAGGGGTAAGTCCTCGACTTACGACCGCAATTGAGCCCAAAATGTATGCTAATACATGAGAAATTTGTGAAGCGTGTCTTGCGCCCTTTCTTGCCACGGTTGTTAAATGAATCAACAAGTTAAGCGAGCCACATGGTTGCTAAGTGGATCCCTGCAGTTGTTAAACCAGTCACACGGTCATTAATTGAATCCGGTGTCCCCATTGACTTGGCTTGTCAGATGGTTGCAAAAGGGGAATCATGTGACACCCCTCCCCCCTCCCCCGGGATACTAGAACCCGTCGTAAAGGTGAGTCAGTTTTCAAACATCCGAATATAAATCCCGTGAACCTGGGGATGCTGCTACAAAGGTCAAAACTCTGAAAAACGGTCATACGTCAGTTTTTTCAGTGCAATTTCAAACGGTCACTAAACAGATGGTCGTAAGTTGAGGACTAGCTTTAATTCAGTGGTGTCAAAGTGGCGACCTGCAGGCCGGGTGTGTCCTGCGCAGGCCACGCCCACCCTAGCTCTGCGAAGGGGAAAAACGTCGCAAAACATCATGTGACCCGGCGAGTTAGATTAACAGAGTCGGAAGGGACCTTGTGGGTCATCTAGTCCAACCCCCCGCCCAAGCAGGAGACCCTATACCAGTGGTGGTGAACCTTTTTCGGCTCGCGTGCCGAAAAAGGGGGGGGGCGCTCGCGCGCGCTCGCGTGCCCACACCCATTCCCTCCCCCCCACGCATGCGCACAACAGCCTCCCATGCTGCCCCCTGCGCATGCGCACACACCCCCACCCCCGCACAGGCCGACTTACCGGAGCCTGGAACGACGAAACGGAGCCTGGAACGACGAAACCGGCAAACCGGAAGTGCAAAAAAACGCACTTCCGGTTTGCCGGTATGCTGTTTTTTGCACTCCGGAGGGTTCAGGGAAGGTCCCTGAAGCTCCGGAATGCAAAAAACTACAAAACGGACAAACCGGAAGTGCGGAAAAGTGCACTTCTGGTTTGTCCGTTTTGTAGTTTTTTGCATTCCGGAGCTTCAGGGAGCTTCCCTGAACCCTCCGGAGTGCAAAAAACAGCACACCGGCAAACCGGAAGTGCGTTTTTTCGCACTTCCGGTTTGCTGGTGGGAACCCTCGCGTGCCGGCTTCTATGGCTCCGCGTGCCAGCTCTGGCACGCATGCCATAGGTTCGCCACCACGGCCCTATACCATTTCTGACAAATGGCAGTCCAGTCTCTTCTTGAAAGCCTCCAGGGATGAAGCTCCCACAACATCCCACAAGAAGTTTTGACACCCGTGCTGTAATTCATGGTTTGCGGGGATTTCAAATCCATCATTGGCAGATTAAACTGTAAGAGTGGTGCCGTGGCCTAGAGGTGGAGCTCTTGCCTCACAATCAGGAGGCTGTGAATTCGATCCTAGGTAGAGGCAGATATTTCTCTCTCTGGGCACAATGAGAATATATCTGCTGAACAAAACTCCACATTGGCGACAGGGAAAGGCATCCGGCCAGTAAACACTCTCCATTCGGTTGCCCAGATTCCATCCCGCAAGGGATTATAGGGCCATTAAATGATTGGCAGATTAAATTGTGGATTAGCAAGCCATGGCTTGCTGGAAAGAATGTGGTGCCAGGCCAAGGTCTCCACCAACTGCTAGCCTCCCTCTCTTCTCTATCTAGTGGTCTCCAGCCCGGGCTGCTGCCTGCATCACTCCGAGGACGTTCAGACATGCGACGGCTGCCTACAGAAGATGACGCTTACGGCCGAGAACGAGGTGGAAGCCCACCGTCTCTCCAACAATTACAAGGTTGGCGTGCGAAGGTCTCCCTGGGTTGGGGAAGGAGGAAGAGCGGAGTTTGGGGGTGCTAGGGGTTGAATGGGACCCGGTATCCAGCTTCGCAACGGTCGCTAGAGAAAGGAAGATTTTTTACAACACTTCATTTAGTGACCAAAGTGAACAACAGCCCTAAAACAGGGACTTACAACCTGGTTCTCACCAGGGATGGTTTTCACTTACCTTCCCTACCGGTTCGCAAATGTGAGGCGTACCACCTCCGCACATGCACACAGTCTCCCGCGCATGCTCTTTACTCGCATGCGCCTTTCGCGCATGCGCCCAGACACAAAAATGTGGCTACATAGGACGGCGCTACCACTTCACCCGAACCGGTCCGAACCGGCAGCATACCACCTCTGGTTCTCACACTTGCGATCACTGCAGCGTCCCTGCCGTTACGTGATCAAAATTTAAAGGCTTGGCAACTGGCATGTACTTACGACAGTTGCAGTGTCCCAAGGTCACGCGATCCCCGTTTGCGAACTTCCGACCAGCGAAGTCAACGGGAAACCAGATTCATTTAACAACCATGTTACTAACGAGGCGATTCATTTAACCCCTGTGGCAAGAAAGGTCATAAAACGAGGCAGAACTCACTTAACAAATTCCTCACTTTTTTTTTTAAACAGTTCATACATTTTCATTTAACATACATAAGTGCTTTGTGAACCGTGTATTGTCTGGGTCCATTTGCTTACATAATAATACTTTTCCCACTCCTAATTTCTACCTCTGTTATCCAACCATTTATAAAATAAGTCCCTCCGTATCTTCTTTTTCTTTTATCTTTAATGTCAGTCTATCCATTTCTGCACAATCTAACTTTTTTTTTAATTACATCTTCTCTCGGTGTTTCCTCATTTTTCCAATACTGTGCGAATACGATTCTTGCTGCTTTCGAAACATGCAATATTAAATACAAATTCCCCTTTAGATACTTTTCTGGTATTATACATAACAAAAATATTTCTGACTTATAATCTATATGCAGCTTTAACATTTTTTTCTAACCATGTTTATATATTTGCCCGCTATTTCTTTACTTTCACACATGTCCACCACATGTGATAATATGTGCCCAGTGTCTGATTACATTTCCAGCAACAAATTCCTCACTTAACCAGATGAATTCGGGGTCCAATTGCCGTCATAAATTGAGGACTACCTGTATATAGTCAAAATTCAGATGATTTAACAACTGGCTTGTATTTATGACTGTTTGCCATGCCCCGGGGTCACGAAATCCCCCTTTTGCAAACTTCTAGCAAGCAGAGTAAGCAAACTGTCTCGCTTAGCAAGGGAAAAGTTGGACAGTAAGTCGAGGAATACATGTATACATGGTATATTCCAGTGATGGCGAACCTTTTTTGGTTCGCGTGCCAAAAGGGGACGGGGGGGGGGGCGCGCGTGCATGCCCACACCCATAATTCCATGCGGGGGCCCCGCGCATGCACGTGTGACACCCCTCCCCCCGCTCCCAGCACGCGATGGCACACCCGTTTTTTGCTCTCCCCAGGCTTCAGAGCCTTTCTAGGCACCTAGGGAGGGCGAAAATGGCCTCCCCCCACCCCGGGAGGCCCTCCAGAGGCAGGAAATGGCCCGTTTGCCAAGTTCCGGTTGAACCGGAAGGCCCGTTTTTTTGCTCTCCCCAAGCTCCAGAGCCTTTCTAGGAGCCTAGGGAGGGTGAAAAACGGCTTCCCCACCCCCTCCGGAGGCTGAAAACAGGCTGTTTCCCGACTCCCAGTGGGCCCAGAAGGCCCGAAAATCAGCTGGCCGGTGCGCACATGCACGCTGGACCTGAGCTCACATGCCCACCGATATGGCTCCGCGTTCCACTTCTGGCACACGTGCCATAGGTTCGCCATCACGGGTATACTCTTTTGGTATTCCTTTAGTAAATTCATTTTAATTTACATTTTTCGTGCTTCTTCACACAGTTCGGATTTAAGAAATGGAAGAGTCACGTCACGGCTCGGCCTTGGGAAGACCGGTCAGAAATTGTCAAAGAACTCTACTCGGACCTGACTGTCATTAAAAGTCCAACAGGTAAAGTCCAGGTCATCTTCTGCTGCTATTCTAGGATTAGATCATCTGAAGAGCCTTGAGCGAACAGCTACAGCCCATCTTACAGAATCATAGAATAACAGAGTTGGAAGGGACCTCGGAGGTCATCTAGTCCAACCCCCCTGCTCAAGCGGGAGACCCTTACATAATTATTGAATAACAGAATTGGAAGGGACCTCAGTGGTCATCTAGTCCACAGGTCACCAACTGGTGGTCCGCGGACCACTGGTGGTCCGTGAGAAAAATTTTGGTGGTCGGTGGAGAAATCTTGGCCCCTGGGCCTGATATGGCCGAGAGCAATTAATCCAGCCTGCGCGCGGGAACACAAGGCTGCACCGCCCAACATCACCCCGCCCACATGCCAGCCTCCACTCTTAAGGCCGAGCGCAAACCTCACCATGGGTATAACGGTGCAAGCCACAGGAGTTGGAACAGGAAGGTAAGACCAAGAGATTCAGCTGCGTTTCGGGCCTACATCTCTCCTGTGAGGCCTCCAGGTGGGAAGCCCGAGAGAAAGCGCCTGCTAGATTCTCTCCGGCTGCTTCTCTCTGCTGTAGTGCGCCATCAGCATTTGTGCGGCATCAGCATTCCGTCTCGGCATATTTGTGCCAGCCGGTGGCGCAAGGCAGCCCTCGTCTCCTGTCGCTTGGGACTCGGGAGCAGTAAACGGCATCCGGTCCGTGGAGCAGCCGGAGTTTGCTGTCCATTGTGGACGCTAGCTCGGCCCCCTGCAAACTCTCGTCTCTTGAGGAGCCCGGCCAAAGTTTCCTGTGCCGCTTCAGCGAGCGCTCCATGGCGAGGGCTCCTTTTTGCACATTTCACCACCTGCAAAGTTGGACATTGCATGTGCCACCCCCTATGGAGGAGATTTCCAGCCTCGCCATGGGCCGGTCCCCGCGGTGAAATGCTCCCGGTTCGCTCTTGCCTGTCGGTCGTCGGAGAGCCGATCGCGAAAGCAGCGCGACGCTCCGCCCACCCGCCGGGACACCGCCATTTGAGTTTTTTTACCCTCTGCGCATGCACAAAGTGTTCCAGCTCCACCTCTAGGCCAACGCACCACTCTTGCTTAGCAACAAAAATGTTGGGCTCAATTGTGGTCGTAAGTTAAGGACAACCCGGATCCCTGAATCAAGGATTGACTTGGATCTCCATTGAACAAGACTGTCCAATATTTCCAACAGGTGGTGTCCAAAGTTGACTTGTGGTCTTTCTCCGCGGCCGTGTCTTTTCCAGGTTCTATGCTGACCTGCGGCAACCTCTTCTACCTGCTCTTCTTTGGATGGTGGCTCTCCCTACTCTACGTCTTGGTCTCCCTTCTGATGTTCCTCACCCTGCTGGGAGCTCCATACGGTGAGGATGTTGATGCCTGTCAGATAGGAATTTTCCTATCAAAAGGCGATTTTAGGATCTTGCTTCCCTGAAGTCATTCGTACTTAGAAAATAAAACCAATATTCAAATCTAATTAACAAAATGTTTATTTCAGTACAAAAGTAACAAAAGAATAAACCTTTAATAAGCTACATCTTCTCAGCTAAGTATTTCACATCTGCCTCGGGCGAGGCTTCGAAGGAGAAGGGAAGTGGGAGGAGACAAAACTCCTGGAATGCACACATGCGTAGTAAAACATATCACATGTCTGCTTGATTAGAAATTACAATAAATCTAGAAACATTGCGGAGATGCACAACTGGCAATTATTCACATCATGACAATGCCAAATATCCTTGGAAAATGGGAGGAATGAGAGCATTGAGTAGGAGGAACATAGCGGCATATGGGTCCATGTGTGTGCACACAAGCGATTGTCCATCCAAGGAGAAATATCTTCCATCATCTTTCTCCTCAATTCTCTTCCCAACTTTAGGAAAACTCTGCTGGAAGCTTGCCGGATATTTTCTCTGGCCGTTCGGGAAAGTAATTCAGAAGGTGAGGACAAAAGTTGGAGATCCACCTCGAAGGGAAGGCATTCTGGGCTGGTTGAAGGATCTTTCTTCACCCCGGTGGGTGGCTTTCTCCAGATCCTAGAGTTCCCACTGCATCTCAGCTGATTGGGGGATTCTGGGAAAGCTAGAATCAAGTATCTCCCAAGTTGCATTTCCGTTCTGGGCGATCACATCTGCAGACGGGTCCGGAAAATCACAGTTCTTCACCGGATCATCCTCCTGCTCCAGATCAGGTAGCCCGCATTTTGGAGGGAAGAATCCAATTGGTTCTTCTCGCCTTCTTCCAGATGAAAGCATACAGTCCAGATTGCCAGATGAAGTTCAGCAAGAACCACGCCGTCTCTGAGATCCAGGCGCTGAAGGACACCACCCCTTTGCTCCCACGGCAGAATTCATGCAAGATGGGTGGCTGTGGTTACTGGGTAAGGGTCTTTGGGTCCTGGTTGCCTCCATCTTTGTTTGGCTAGGTATTTTTCTGATTCCAAGAAATCCGGGTGGTGGTCCCATGCTCATTCCAAGCAGCTTTGTAGCTTCTTTCTTGGTTGGTGAGATAAGCTGCCACCTTCAGGTTTATAATGGTGTAATGCAGGAATCTCCAAACATGGCCAGCACCTTGAGACTTGTGGACTTCAACTCCCAGAATTCCATAGGTCTCAAACCAGAGGTGGGTTTCAGCAGGTTCCGACCAGTTCTGGAGAACCGGTAGCAGAAATTTGGAGTAGTTCGGAGAACCGGTAAATACCACCTCTGACTGGCCCCGCCCCCATTTATTATCTGCCTCCCGAGTCTCAGCTGATTGGGAGGAAATGGGGATTTTGCAGTAACCTTCCCTGCCACGCCCACCAAGCCACGCCCACAGAACTGGTAGTAAAAAAAAATTTGAAACCCACCACTGTCTCAAACATGGCAAGTGTAAGACTTGTGGACTCCAACTCCCAGAATTCCCCAGCTAGCATGGCTGGCTGGGGAATTCTGGGAGTTGAAGTCAAGAAGTCTTAAACTCACCAGGTTTGGAGTCTTAAACTTGCCAAGTTTAGAGAGCCCCTGGGGTAATGTACAGATAATCCTTGATTTATAACAGTTTCTTTAGTGACCATCCAAAGTTACAACGGCACTGGGGAAAAGTGACTTATGACCATTTTTCACACTTACCACCTTTGCAGTCCCGTGATCAAAATTAGGACGCTTGGCAACCGGCTCATAGTTATGATGGTTGCAACCAGAGGTGGGTTTCAGCAGGTTCTGACCAGTTCTGGAGAACTGGTAGCGGAAATTTGGAGTAGTTGGGAGAACCGGTAAATACCAGCTCTGACTGGCCCCGCCCCCATCTATTCTCTGCCACCCGAGGCCCAGCTGATTGGGAGGAAATGGGGATTTTGCAGTATCCTTCCCCTGCCACGCCCACCATGCTATGCCACGCCCACCAAGCCACGCCCACAGAACCAGTAGTAAAAAAATTGAATCCCACCACTGGTTGCAACATCCAGGGGTCCTCTTTTGCGACCTTCCGACAAGTGTAGCCAGATTCACTTAATGACCGTGTGACTCCCTTAACGACCGCCGCAATGCCCTTAACCACTGTGGCAAGGAAGGCGGTAAAAATGGGACGAAACTCACCTAACAATGTCTTGTTTAGCAGCACGAATGGCCGTAAGTCGGGGACTACTTAATAATGGTTGTTTGTAAGTCATCCGTGGTTTCAAATTCTGCTCCTGAGAAGTGTGTTTCTCCCCCACGGGGGATACTCCACCTCGTCAGCCATAACTCTTACTCTTTCCCACCCTACGTAGCAGCGTAGTAGCACCTACGTCTGGCTCCTGGCCGGCTTCCCGCTCTTGGTCCTCGCCCACGCTCTGCTCTGCATCATCTGTTGGCTTCTGGTCTTCTTCATCCCCACAGCCAAAATGAACCTGCGTACTATCACCACCATTCTTCTCCTGCCCCCCGAGTGCGTCCACATTCAGCGGCTACGGAAGGTGAGAAGGTGATTGGGATTTTCCAGGCGGTCCTCGAATTACAACAGTTTCATTTGGTGACCGTTGAAAGTTACGACGGCGCTGGAAAAAAAGGGACTTGTCCCGTGATCGAAATCCAGATGCTTGGCAACTGACTCGTATTTATGACAGTTGCAGTGTCCCGGGGTCACGTGATCCCCTGAAATGGTACAGGGTTTCCTGCCTAAGCAGGGGGTTGGAGTAGAGAACCTCCAAGGTCCCTTCCAACTCTGTTATTCGATTCTATAAAGACTCAGAGTTATGGTTGCAATGTCCCGGGTTGTTACGATCCCCTTTCGCGACCTTCCGACAAGCCAAGTCAATGGGGAAGCTGGATTCACTTAACAACCATATTATTCACTTTAAGAAATGCAGTGATTCACTTAACAACAGGGGCAATAAATGTCATAAAACGGGGCAAAACTCGCTTAACAATGATCTCGCTTGGCATCAGAAATATGGGGCTCAGTTGTGGCCGTAAGTCGAGGACTACCTGCAATAGAACCAAAAATGAGCAACAGCATCATCTTCTTTTAACGACCCCATAATCCCTTGCGGGGTGGAGTCGGGGCAACTGAATGGAGCTAGCAGAGGGTTTGAGTGGCCGGATGCCCTTCCCTGTCGCCAATGCGGAGTTTTGTTCCGCAGATACAGTATATTCTCATTGTGCCCAGAGAGAAATATCTGCCTTTACCTAGGATTGAACTCACAGCCTCCTGATTGTGAGGCCAGAGCTCCACTTCTAGGCCACCGCACCACCCCTAGAACCCAAAATGAGCATAATCTGTTTTATTCTCCTCTTGTCTTCCTTCTCTGCTCCAGACGGAAGTCCCTGTAGATGCGGAAGTGGTGCTCTGCTGTTACCGGGCGGTTAGCGCGTATTATTACAAATACGCTATTGATGGGATCAATGTCTTCGCCGTCAGTATCCTTTGGGATGGGGGGAGGGGGAGGTTGGGCATCTCCCATGACATCTACCTCAACTTCTGGGGTCTTCAGAGACCTGCTGAGCAGGATGTTAGCCGTTCCTCTCTTTGACCGATGTCCATAAGATGAGCTGCTGGTCATACAAAGGGTGAAGGAGATGCCATCAAATCAGGTTTGATGTACACCTGAGGACTGTACGATCAAAATATTTGCTGTTGGGACCTCTCTCTAGCTCAACTGAGGTCCTCTGAGATACCGGCCTGATCTCATGCCCTTCACCGTGAATGAGATCAACTAGGTAGCATCATTTTCCCCCCTTCTTCTCTCATTGATCCCAAATAGCACTGGCTAGTTACCTGCTGTTGGTCCTTCAAGAAAGTTCTCAACCCCAGGGGACTTCACAGGAACTTCCGAGAAGCTCCCTGATCAACAGTACAGAAGTGCGAATAAAAGAGAATCTTTATAGCTCAGAGTTGAACTATGGAGGGTCCTTGGTGCTCTCTGAGCTTGGTGGTTTTCTTGCAGACGTTTCATGATCCTACTAGGTAACATCATCAGTGCTAGGAGGGAGTGGGGTTTGCAGAGAGGAGGAGGAGGAGGAGGAGAACTGTGGAGGGTTCTTGGTGCTCTTTGAGCTTGGTGGTTTTCTTGCAGACGTTTCATGACCCAACTAGGTAGCATCATCAGTGCTGGAAGGGAGTGGGGTTTGCTTTCTGTTGATATACCAGTGGTTTGCCCTGTCAGTGTTCATTGAATGGTGTTGGTAGTTCCTTAAGCTGTTCTTTACTGTTTGACTGATGGTCTCATATTATTTTTGTTGTTAATCTCTGCTTCTTTGGATGTTAATCGTTGACAGGTGTTCTGCTATTTTTCTTTTTTTTCTTTTCAAATTTTAGCTTTGTTATTTTCTCTTTTGAATGGTGTGTAGCTGTTGTTTATCTTTATGTGCCTGTTGATGGCTGATTTTACATGCAAGGACAATCCACATGTGTATAAACAGAGAGCAAACAGTTTTCCTCCTCCTCCTCTTCCTCCTCCTCCTCCTCCCCCTCCTCCCCCTCCTCCCCCCCCCATGCAAACCATACTCACAACACTGATGATGTTCCCTACTTGGGTCATGAAATGTCTGCAAGAGAACAACCAAGCTCATAGAGCACCAAGGACCCCACAGTTCTCCTCCTCCTCCTCCCCCATCCTCCTCCTCTTCCCCTTACAAACTGTACTCACAACACTGATGATGTTCGCTGCTTGGGTCATGAAACGTCTGCAAGAGAACCACCAAGCTCATAGAGCACCAAGGACTCCTCCCAATAGAAAAAAGTTTCTTCTTCTGGGATGTCTTTCCAACTCCTCCATTTAGTCAACAGCCCTGGACTTCTAGCGCTCTACCATCTCACTACTAACCATATCCTACCCTTGAGCTTTGTTTCCCGAGCTCCACCAGCTCAGCTGTCCGCCACCATCCCGACCGACTGAATGCCCCGTTCCAGGTGCCTTTTCCTGACCCTCGAACCTCCAGATCTCCTCCCGTTCGTCATCATGACCCTGATATTGGGCTACGCCGATAAACACAACTACTACACCAGCTCTGTCACGAAGTTCACCCTGGCATTGCTCTCCATCATGCCCCTCTCCTACTACATCGGCATGGCCATTGCCAGGTGAGCCCCTTACGAACCTTTTGGCACAAGACATAGAAGTGCGCTCCTCTTTCAGAAATAAAAAAACTAGCACTGTCAAGATTCCTGACCTCTTTTCTAAAAAAATTTTTTTTAATACATTTTGTCCCATTTTTTTTACAAAAGTATTTAGTCGTCAGTGTATTGTCTGAGTCCATTCACTTTTACAAAATCATGATAGTCATGTTAGTAGTGATAGTAGTAGTAGTAGTAGTAGTAGTAATTATATTGTATTGTATTGTATTGTATTGTATTGTATTGTATTGTATTTATTATATTAATTATATTATATTATAATATAGTAATGCAATGTAATGTAATGTAATAATATATAATATAATAATATATAATATAATAATATAATAAATATAATATAATAAATATAATATAATATAATTATAATATTATATTATAATAAAATTAATATAATTAATATAATATAATATAATAATATAATATAATGTAATGTAATATTATATTATATTATATTATATTATATTATATTATATTATATTATATTATATTATATTATATTATATTATATTATATTATATTATATTATATATAATATTATATAATATTATACAATATTATATAATATTATAATATAATATAATATAATATAATATAATATAATTAATATAATAATATAATATAATATAATATAATATAATATAATATAATATAATATAATATAATATAATATAATATAATATAATATAATATAATATAATATAATATAATATAATATAATATAATATAATATAATATTAAAACAGATAATGCCAGACTAATCTTATTGCATTCTTTGACAAAGTGACAAAATTAGTGGACCTCCCTTCCTTCTCCATCTTTGGAGGTTTTCAAGAAGAAATCGGACAACAACTGAAATGGTGTAGGGTCTCCTGCCTGAGCAGAGGGCTGGACTAGAAGACCTCCAAGGTCCCTTCCAACTCTGTTATTCCCTTCCTCGAGTAGCCTAGGAAGACCCTCAAGATGGGCTCCTTGACTCCATCCGTGAGAACCTCCCTTCCTCTTTCTCTTCCAGCATCTCGGCCCAAAGCAACTTCGCGGTGGGGGCCGTGGTCAATGCCACATTTGGCTCCATCACGGAGCTGACCTTCTACATCACGGCCCTCATCAAGGGGGCTCGCGAGAAGAACAAGTGCTACGAGGAGATCGTCAAGTCTGCCCTGACCGGGACTCTCTTGGGCTGCGTCCTTTTCATCCCGGTGGGTCTGGGCCTTCAGCCCGTTTCCATGGGGCCTCCGCTCCATTCTTGGCTTCGGGGATTGGGTTGGGGGAAATCCTATTGAACCCAAGTTCAGCACCAAGAGATCGAAAGTGCTTCTTCTTCTCTCTCTCTCTCTCTCTCTCTCTCTCTCCCTCCCTCCCTCTCCCTCCCCCTCCCTCCCTCCCCATCTCCCTCCCTCTCTCTCCCCATCTCCCTCTCTCGCTGTCCCTCCCTCTCTCTTCCCCTGTCCCTCTCTCTCTCTCCCCCCTCCCTCGCAGGGCCTCTGCATGGTGATTGGCGGCATCCGACATCAAGAGCAAAGGTTCAACAGCCGGTCAGCCGGGATCAGCTCCGCTCTCTTGTTTCTGTCGGTGGGAGGTAAGCTCTGCGGGGGGGTCCAAACCCCATTTCTCACATTCATTTTTTGATAGGGAGGCGCAAATTATGTCAGGTTTAGAATGCGGAGCTGAAACATCGCAGTTTGAGCTGAAAGCCAGTTCTGCCTTTAATGGATGAGTTTCTAGGGGAATCTGATCAATCTCGAATCAACCCTAATAGAAATATATATTGGATGGATGGATACGGATGGATGGATGGACCGTCCGGCAGGGAGATGAATAGTTGTCTGCCCCATCTATTCATCTCCGCCCCCTGCCTTTTATCTCCAGAGCTAGGGTGGGGCTTTGCTAGCAGCGGTGGGTCTTCCGTCCCAAGGACCGGCCCATAGATTTCCACTGCTCTCCTCTCCTCTGCCTTCTGCGCATCCGCACGTCAGGCACAGGACCCAGCTGTTCCTCCTCTTCCTCATCAGCCACCTCCAGACCTGGGGGCTGTTGATGCTCCATCTGAGGGCTGACGGACAGCCCAGACTCCGCCTCTGTCTCTGTCTCTCTCTCTCTCTCTCTCTCTCTCTCTGCCAGCTCCATTCCCTCTTCCCCCTCGGAGCTCCCAGGTTGCCTTGATGCTGGCCCTGACTCCCACGCCTCCTCCTCCTCCTCCTCTGATTCAGTTGCGGCCAACAGGCCACAACAACAAGGAAGTGGGATCCAGACTATGGCATATAAGGGTTTCTCTGTACTGTGCCAATCAGCCATTGCCCTGTGATCTGGATGGTTTTGCCCTCAAAGGTGGCATCACATATGAATGCTCCTTGCCACCTTCCTTTGCCTTCCAGGTGTGTTTGCCCCGACTCTCTTCTCCAAAGTCTACGGAAGGCTGATCTGCGGGGAATGCCAGAATTTTACCCATGAACTACCCGGGCACTACGTCTGCCAGAGCTGTCACTTCGATTTGGTGAGCAGGATGACCTTCCCGCGGGTTTCAAACGGCACGTCCGAGCAAGCCATTCCTGCACCATTTCAGCCGCCGATGAAAACCGATGCCTCAGAGCCTTCCCACCTTCCAACTGTATTGGGTTGGCGGTTCCCAGGTGGGCTGGGGAGGTTTGGATTTGTAGTCCTGACATACCTGAGAGTCTTAAGGCAGCATCAACTGGACAGTTTAGAAGTATAGGGCTTGCTGGGTTGTTTTTTTGGAGGGGAGGGGTCAAAGGAGGTTCAGATGTGTGGGTCTCTGACCCTTTCCTTCTGTCTTGGTAGATGGAGAACAACGGGACTCTCTACTACAGCCATATTGAGTGAGTAGCTCTTGCTGAGAAGATTTTTTATTATATTAATTATATTATATTATAATATAATATTAATTATATTATAATATAATATGATAAATTATTATATTATATTATATTATATTATATTATATTATTATATTATATTATATTATATTATATTATATTATATTATATTATATTATATTATATTATATTATATTATATTATATTATATTATATTATATTATATTATATTATTAATTATATTATAATATATGATATAAATTAATATATTATATTTATTATATATTATATTATATTATATTATATTATATTATATTATATTATATTATATTATATTATATTATATTATATTACATTAATTACATTATATTTATTATATTATTAAGTACATTATGTTATATTTATATTTATTATATATTAGTATATTAGTATAGTATAGTATAGCATAGTATAGTATAAATTACATTACATTACATTATATTATTTTATTTCATTTCATTCATTCATTCATTTATTTATTTTATATTTTATTTTCATCTTTATTTTTATTTATCTGCATGCTGCCTTTATTACATTTACAAATAACTCAAGGCGGTGAACATATTTATGTATTTATTTTATTAAATTTCTATGCTGTCAGAATCAGAATCAGAATCAGAATAGAGCTGGAAGGGACCTGTCCGTCTCCCTTACAAGATGTCTCTAGGCAGCTTATAAATGATCCAACACAACTTTCTCCTCCGATTTTCCTCACAGCAACTCCTAGACCAGGGGTAGGCAAAGTTGGCTCTTCTATGACTCGTGGACTTCAACTCCCAAAATTTCTGAGCCAATCATGCTAGCTTAGGAATTCTGGGAGTTGAAGTCCATGAGTCATAGAAGAGCCAACTTTGCCTACCCCTGTCCTAGACCAAGCTAACTGTCCATGTTGATATGCTCCTCCCTTCCAAAGATTGGTCAGAGGAGTTGGGGACTTCTGTGTGACCTTGTCCTCACAAAACACTTAGCTAGCAAGCCATCGGATCCCCTTATTAGTGCTAGTAGCATGCTGGCTGGGGAATTCTGGGAGTTGAAGTCCACAAGTCTTAAAAGTGGCCATGTTTGGAGACCCCTGGTCTAAGCCCTTTCTGATAATCTGCCTGAGCCAACCTTCTCCAAAGAGGGAGTCTATGGATGGGTGGGATTACAATTACCAAATCCCAGCTGTCAAGAAATATGGGAGCTGTAGTCCCCAGCCCATTCAGAAAACCCTTTGATCAGGAGGTTGATTGTGCAGTTGTTTCAAAACTTTTCTGGCCTGGAGGACAATCCCAGGGGAATATTCTCCAAAGCACCTGAAGGGAGGACAAGTAGCAACGGATGGAAACTCATCAAGGAGAGAAGCAATCTAGAACTAAGGAGAAACTTCCTAACAATGAGGACGATTAACCAGTGGAACAGCCTGCTACCAGAAGTTGTGGGTGCTCCATCGCTGGAGGTTTTTAAGAAGAGACTGGACAGCCAGTTGTCTGAAATGGTAGAGGGTCTCCTGCTTGAAGAAGGGGTTGGACTAGAAGACCTCCAAGGTCCCTTCCAACTCTGTGTAATTTTCTAAGGATCTCCTGTTTGAGCAGGGGGTTGGACTAGAAGACCTCCCAGGTCCCTTCCAACTCTATTGTTCTGTATTCTGCATATTGCTTTCCACATGGCAGACCCCTAGTATACACTGTGTCCTTGATGCTGCCGGCTGCGTATTTCATCGGGCTCATCTTCACCCTGAAGACCCACTCCCACATCTACGACATCCACATCAGCGACTGTCACAGTAAGTTGTCTTGGCCTTGATGGTTCCAAGTCGCTAAACAGACGGTTGTAAGTCGAGGATTGAATCAGCTGCCAGGCGTCTGAATTTTGATTCGTGACCATGGGGACGCGGCAACGGTCGTTAAGTGTGGAAAAACGGTCCTAAGTCGCCCCTTACTGACCTCTTAGGAATCGGGTGAGGTCAACAGTGGACAGTCTAAGGGTAAAGTTTTGGGGGTTTGGTGACGAAACCACAGAGTCAGGTAGTGAGTTCCAGGCATTGACCACTCTGTTGCTAAAGTCGTATATTCTACAGTCAAGTTTGGAGTGGTTCACTTTGAGTTTGTATCTGTTGTGTGCTCGTGTATTGTTGTGGTTGAAGCTGAAGTAGTCGTTGACAGGAAGGACGTTGTAGCAGATAATTTTATGAGCTATGCTTAGGTCGTGCCGAAGGCGACGTAGTTCTAAGCTTTCTAAGCCCAGGATTTCAAGTCTGGTTGCGTAAGGTATTCTGTTGCGAGTAGAGGAGTGGAGGACTCTTCTTGTAAAGTATCTCTGGACACTTTCTAATGTCTTTATGTCCGATATGCGGTGTGGGTTCCAGACAGATGAGCTGTATTCGAGGATTGGTCTGGCGAATGTTTTGTATGCTCTGGTATTTTCAGTCCGGTTTTCCTCTTGACCGCAAACTAGGACCTCAGCCCCACCCTTCCTTCCACCTTGCCGTGGGAATAAACTTTTGGGGTGCTGTTTATTTGTAATGTTTTCCGGGGTGGTGGTGGTCCACCTTGAGCCAGAGATGAGGAAAGCCCCCTCCTCTGAGGACTCTCTTCTGGCTTTCTCATAGTGCCTGGTCACCATCACAGCGCAGTGGTCCACTGGTCCCGCTGGAGAGCCGTGGTCATTCTCCTGGTGGCCACCCTGGGCATGTCCGCCTGTGCGGATCTGGCCACCGAGCACATCAGCCCCATTCTGAACAACTCGCCCGTCTCTCAGGTAAGGAAGGGGGAGGAGAGTCTGGGCGAAGTCCCTGAGATGCTTCTTCAGAAGGTGCCCAACGGGTGGGAGATTGGGGAAGGCCGGAGGGTAGGAGATTCCCATCGTTTCCAGGTAAACAGATGATCTGTGGGGTCCTTGGTGCTCTTTGAGCTAGGTGGTTTTCTTGCAGACGTTTCATGACCCAGCTAGGTAACTTCATCAGTGCTAGAAGGGAATGGGGTTTGGGGAGTAGAGGAGAAGGAGAAGGGGTGGAGGAGGAAGAAGAAAAGGAAGAGGAAGAGAAGTAGCAAGAGGAGGAGGAGGGCAACTGTGGGGTCCTTGGTGCTCTATGAGCTTGGTGGTTTTCTTGCAGACGTTTCATGACTGAACTAGGTAACATTATCAATGCTAGAAGGGAGGGGCGTTTGCGGAGAGGAGGGGGAGGAGGAAGAGGGGGAGGAGTCTTTTGTGTTCTCTGAGCTTAGCTGTTTCCTTGTAGATGTTTCATCACCCAATTTGGTAACATCATCAGTGCTAGAGCATTCATCGTTGCAACATCTGCAAGAAAACCACAAAGATCAGCACCAAGGACCCCGCAATTGTCATCCTGCTCCTCCTCCTCCTGTCCACAAACCCCATTCCCATCAAGCATTGATGATGTTACCTAGTTGGGTCATGAAATGCCTGCAAAAAGACTACCAAGCTCAGAGAACACCAAGAACTCCACAGTCATTCTCCTCCTCCTCCTCCTCCTCCTCCTCCTCCTCCTCCTCCTCCTCCTCCTCCTCCTCCTCCTCCTCCTCCTCCTCCTCCTCCTCCTCCTCCTCTCTGCAAGCCCCACTCACTTCTAGCACTGATGATGTTACCTAGTTGGGTCATGAAACGTCTGCAAGAAAACCACCAAGCTCAGAGACCACCAAGGATCCCCACTGCCCTTCCTTCCTTCCTTCCTTCCTTCCTTCCTTCCTTTCCTTCCTTCCTTCCTTCCTTCCCTCCCTCCCTCTCTTTCTCCTTCCATCCTTCCATCCTCCCTCTCTCTTTCTCCTTTCTTCCTCCCTCCCTCCCTCTTTCTCTTTCCTTCTTTCCTTCCTCCTCTCCACAAACCCCACTCCCTTTTCGCACTGATGATGATACCTAGTTGGGCCATGAAACATCTGCAAGAAACCCATCAATCTCAGAGAACATCCAGGACCCCACCGTTCAACCCTGAGCAATAAATATTATCTTCTATCAGTAACTTACGATTGTTAGCTGTCAGCCAAGTCGTGGTATGAAGTCTGCTAAAAACAACAACAACCACTGCCTTGTCCAGCCCTTTGTGAATGGGGGTGATCCCAGATGCCGAGGTGGATCTAACCTTGAGTTCTCGCCTCATCTTCCAGTATTTCATTGGCGTGACCATGCTAGCCATGGTGCCCGAGATTCCGGAGTTGATCAACGGAATCCAGTTTGCTTTGCAGAACAATCTCAGTTTGAGGTAGGTGTGTCCTTCTGCAGAGTTTTGTCGACCTGATAAGATTGGTTGTGAAGTCTCCCTTCGAAGACTATTTTGGTTTTGAACGTCTTGAGCTCTTGGCATTGGGGTCGATCGTTGTTTCTCAACCTTAGCCTCTTTGAGTAGATGTCAGGAACCAGAATTAGAGGTGGAGAGTCTAAGGTTTATTAAGACAATTGATATGGCTGCCCAAATGATGGTGACCCCAGGAGACTAAATAAAACCCCAATACATACCCCAATAAACCCACATCCCAGGGACAACATTCAAACTAGCCACTTGATGGGCTTCATATCTCCCTGGGGTCCCCAGGCCCCTTGCAAAACCAGGTCTTCAGGGCCAGAATAACAGAGTTGGAAGGGTCCTTGGAGGTCTTCTAGCCCAACCCCCAACTCAGGCAGGAAACCCTACACCACTTCAGACAAATGGCTGTCCAATCTCTTCTTAAGAACCTCCAGTGTTGGAGCATTCACAACTTCTGGAGGCAAGTTTTTCCACTGGTTGATTGTTCTCACCGTTAGGAAATTTCTTAGTTCTAAGTTGCTTCTCTCCTTGTTTAGTTTCCACCCATTGCTTCTTGTCCTGCCTTCAGGGGCTTTGGAGAATAGCTTGACCCCTTCCTCTTCTTTGTGGCAGCCTCTGAGATATTGGAACTCTGCTATCATATCTCCCCTAGTCCTTCTTTTCATTAAACTAGATCAGTGATGGCGAACCTTTTTAGGTTCGCGTGCCAAAAAGGGGGGGTGCGCGCGCTAGCGCGTGCTCGCATGCCCACACCCATTCCCTCCCCCCCACGCATGCGCACAACACCCCCCCATGCTGCCCCCTGCGCATGCGCACACACCCCCACCCCCGTGCAAAGGCCTTACCGGAGCCTGGGACGACAAAATGGGCAAACCGGAAGTTCGGAAAAATGCACTTCCGGTTTGTCCGTTTCGTCGTTTTTTGCATTCCGGGGCTTCAGGGAGCTTCCCTGAACCCTCCGGAGTGCAAAAAACAGCTCACCGGCAAACCGGAAGTGCGTTTTTCCGCACTTCCAGTTTGCCGGTGGGCAACGCTCGTGTGCCCTCCGCTATGGCTCCGCGTGCCATCAGATGGACTTCTTAAGAGAGCCCCCACCCAACATCCCCTGCCTCCCCACTCTGGTGGGATGGGTAGATCCAACAGGGAAAAGCCGGTTGGTCCTTCGAATAATAGGTTCATGTCCCCCTATAAGCCACAGCAGCTCCCTGGTTGATTTTTGAGCCTGTCACTCACTCTCAGCCCAACCCGCCTTACAAATTTCCTTTTATGGGGAAAGTAGGTCTTCTGCTACCCATAGATATCAATGCATGCCCACATCAATATACCCAATATAGAAATGGTTGGGAACTGGAAGTGTGCAAATCCAGCTGGGGGATGTCTCAGGTGGCTGGGGATTATGGGAAGCAGGTATGTCCGGCGTTCCTGAGCTGCACCTCACCCATTGTCCCCCTCTGTGTCGTCCTTTTGAAGCATAGAGATCGGGAACTGCATCGCGGTCCAAGTCTGCATGTTGCAGATACCCATCCTGGTGCTCTTCACCGTGTTCTACGTGAGTAACCGAGGGAGAATCTGGGGAGAGACCCACTGTCTCTCAGAGAGGGGTCTTTCCTCTCTCCAGTTCCTGGAAATGGGGCCTGTCCTTTTTCTTCTCCGTCTGGGTCTCTTGTGTCACCCTGGAATAGGGAATATCTATTTCTGGATTTCCAGGAGGGAGGGGCTGCATTCCAGGGGAGCAAGAGGCAACTCTGTTCAGATAGCTTGTGTGTGAGAAAGAGGGTGAAGACAGCTCCTCCGCAGTAGTTCCCAGAGTATATGCTTTATAGGAATGTTAGCATGCTTTTGCTTGGCAGTGTCGCTTAGAACCTTGAACCTCCCTCCCTTCCCTTTCTCCTTTCTTCCTCCTTCCCTCCATTCCCCCTTCCTTCCTTCCTTCCTCCCTCCCTCCATTTATCCTTCCTTCCTTGCATCCATGCATCCATCCTTCCTTCCTCCCTTCCTCGTTCTCCAGATTCCAGGAGGGAGGGGCTGCATTCCAGGGGAGCAAGAGGCAACTCTGTTCAGATAGCTTGTGTGTGAGAAAGAGGGTGAAGACAGCTCCTCCTCAATAGTTCCCAGAGTATATGCTTTATAGGAATGTTAGCATGCTTTTGCATGGCAAGATTTTTGTCTACAGGTGAGGAACAACAAAGAAATTGCTTGGGAAAAAAATCTTGGTTTTGGGAGCCTGACATCAATCTTGCCAAACTCAAGTACAATTTATGAGAGAGGATGGAGCCATCTTCTTTGTTTTGTCTCTTTCTTGTGTGTTCTTTCGTCCTTCTTTTTATTTTCTTTACCAGTAGTCCTCAACTTATGAACGTAATTAAGTCCTGGCGGTCACAAAGCGGGTCATTAGGCGACCTCCTTTTACAACCACAACCTGGTTTTCCCAGGCACAGTCGGTCAGTGGACGGAGCTAAAGAACTTCCTGCCGAAGGGAGCCGGAAGCCACGGCACTGGGCTGCAGAGAAGCCCAGATCTTTGTGGGGAAAACATCTGAGAAGATTTTAAATGATGATCACATGACGGCTAGCGGCTTGGCAACCCATCATCATAGGCCCAAACGGGTTGCCAAGTGTCCAGATTGCGGGGGGTGGGTGGGAGGCACTGCGATGGTGATAGGTTTAGACTGTGTGTGTGTGTGTGTGATATGTCCCTTCGTTCAGCATCATCATAATTTTGAATGGTCGCTGAATGAATGGTCGTAAGTCGAGGACAGCCCATATATATATATATATATATATATATATATATATATATATATATATATATATATATATATATATATATATATATATATATATATATATATAGTTTTCTTAGTTTGTCTTATTAAAGTTTGGCAACTTTAACAAAAAAATATTGTAAAAGAAAAGGAGGCTGTCGGATTTCAGCCGTCGGTCCTTGTGTCTGTTTGGAGATTGACTCGTTCCTTTCCTTTGGGGCAGCCCACCGACTTTATCCTGGTCTTCAGCGACCTCCACGTCTATGCCAGCATGTTCAGCGTGGTCCTCATGAATTACATCTTCATGGATGGCAAGTGTGATTACTTCCAAGGTGAGGACTTTGACAGACGTTGATTGCAAGAGAAGAGAATATTGGCAGCTCAGGGTTGAGCTGTGGGGTCCTTGGTGCTCTCTTCTTGCAGACATTTCATGACCCAAGTAGGTAACAACATCAGAGCTAGAAGGGAGTGGGTTTGCAGAGAGGAGGAGGAGGAGAGGGGGAGGAGAAAGAGGAGGATTCTAGGTTCTTCCGAGGTCAGTAAAATGAGAATCCAGATTGTTGGGGACAAGAGGATGACTCTATAAACCACTTAGAGAGGGCTGGAAAGCAATGGAAAGCAATATATAAGTCTAAGTGCTATTGCTAATTGGGGAGGAAAGGAAAGGAAAGGGGAAGGAAGGAAGGAAGGGAGGGAGGGAGGGAGGAAAGGAAAGGGGAAGGAAGGGAGGAAAGGAAGGGAGGGAGGGAGGGCTGTGGGGGTCCTTGGTGCTCTCTGAGCTTTGTGGTTTCCATGCAGGCGTTTCATGACCCAACTAGGGAACTTCATCAGTGCTAGGAGGGTTTGTGGAGAGGAAGGAGGGAGGGAGGACGGACCCTGGTGGTGCAATGGTTACAATGCAGCATTGCAGGCTAACTCTGCCCACAGCCTGGAGTTCAATCCTGACCAGCTCAAGGTTGACTCAGCCTTCCGTCCTTCGGAGGTGGGTAAAATGAGGACCCAGATTGTTGGGAGCAAATATACTGACTCTGTAAACTGGTTAGAGAGGGCTGTAAAGCACCGTGAAGCGGTATATAAGTCTACAGGCTATTGTTAAATGCCCTTGGGGATTGTTCAGGCTGCGAATGGCTGCTCCAAAGTCACCCCGTCACTGTCCAGGGCTACAGAGGGACGACTTGTCTCCTGTAACTCTCCATCTTGTTTTCTCTCTCCCACCCAGGTACGGTGCTGGTGATGGTCTATTTTATCCTCATGGCTGTGTATTATTTTGCTCCTTCTCCTGCTGGCTGCTGAGGCGACGGTCCGTTGGGCTTCCGTATTCCTGCCTCTCGGCCTGGCAGTCGCTTCCCGCAAGTTCTTCTATCCGAGCCATGATCGTCTCGTAGGGAGGAGCTCAGGACAAACTTTTTAACACCTTTATAAGATTTATCTCCAAGGCAGCCATTGACTCTTCCAGCTCAGGAGCTTGTCGGGGTCTTTTCTGTATTCAAAAGCCCACCCAGGTCGGGGTAGGAGCTGCAGAAGGTGTTGGCCAACTCTTGGGTGACCAACGACAAGTTTGGGCGCAGAAGAGCAGCGATGCTGTTGACTCCTACGGACAAGAGCGGCTGGTGATTTTGAACATGGATTTGGGGACAGGGTCCGTTTCATCGAAGCTACTTCTCAAGCGTTTGTCGTGTGGCCCCCCTGCTGCGGGCAAAGACAACCCCCAGGGGTGAAATGCTCCCGGTTCGGGCGTGCCTGCCGGTCATCGTAGAGCCGGTAGCGATCACAGCACAAGGCTTCGCCCACCTGCCCGGACACCGCCATTTGGGTTATTTTACCCTCTGCGCATGTGCAAAGCATTCTGCGCATGCGCAGAGGGTAAAAGAACACAAATGGCGGTGTCCGGGCGGGTGGGTGAAGCCTCACGCTGCAATCGCTACCAGCTCTACGATGACTGGCAGGCACGCCTGAACCGGGAGCATTTCACCCCTGCCCCCCCCCCCAAAATCAAGCCACCCCTGACCTCGAGACAGAGCACAAAAATAAAGGAAGCCGGTTTTGAACGTATCCTTCGGCGTGCATGGGTGACAGTATCTTTCGTTTCATAGCCGTCATGGGAGAATAAGACTGGTTTTCAACCTTTGCCGCTTTACATCGGGTGAACGTCAACTCCCAGAATTCCTCAGCCAGCAAGCTGAGGAATTCTGGGCATTGAAGTCCACCAGTGGCTGACTGAGGAATTCTGGGAGTTGAAGTCCACCAGTGGCTGGCTGAGGAATTCTGAGGAAGGCCTACCAATGGCTGGCTGAGGAATTCTGGGAGTTGAAGTCCACCAGTGGCTGGCTGAGGAATTCTCCCTGGCGCACAGCTGCCCTTGATAGGACCTGGCCCTGTGCCAGGAGGGGGTTTAGAAATTGGACCGGGGGGGGGGGGTTCTGGACCACCAGGCAGGCAGCCTCTGGGAAGGCAGGCAGCAGGCACGCTACCTGGTCTACCTGGGGGCCAAGACAAGGCAATGGGAAGGCATAATGATGTCACTCTGGCACACAGCTGCCCTTGATGGGACCTGGCCCTGAACCGGGGGGGGGGGGTTAGAAATTGGACTTGGGGTTCTGGACCACCAGGCAGGCAGCCTCTGGGAAGGCAGGCAGCAGGCAGCTACCTGGTCTACCTGGGGGCCAAGGCAAGGCAATGGGAAGGCACAATGATGTCGCCCTGGCACACAGCTGCCCTTGGCACCCAAGAGATGGGACTCCAAGCTTACCTCTCCAAATGGGCCTGGCCTAAGTAAGCTTCCCTTGCTGGCAACAGACCCATTGAAGTCTGTGGGTAAGTTTTGTTAGACCTTGGCCATTTTGGAACTAGGTTTTAAAGGGGTTTTGAGTTGAGCTCAAAGGCTGCTTGGAAAGAAGGCGAGTACCTCAAAATTTTAATTTAAAGCATAGAAAACCATGGGAAATGTGTGCATGCCCGTATGTGTGTGTATGTCTCTTGTTTGTGTAAAGGGATCCTTCTCCCAATCATAGCTGTTTTGCTTCTGTGTGTTCTGCAAAGAAAGCCTGGAAAGTATAGGTCAGGCCAGAGCAGTCAAAGTTTGGGGTGGGAGCTGCAGGTTTTGGCAAACCCTTGAATGACTAATGGAGGGAGTTGAGGGACACAAGATCTTCCACTACAGATCTTCTGTCTGTCTTTGTGTCAGAAACACCTTCAAATTACGTAGAGACATGCCCCATTCAAACTAAGCATGTCAAATTAGCATAAAACAGGTCACAGAAATACAGCACGTGTTAAAAAGTACATAAAATAAATAGGATTAAAACGAAAGGACATTCGGTCAGTACAGGTAGGATTCGACTTACAACTGAACCAAAAATGGTGGAGTTATTAAGTGAATTTTGCCTCATTTTGCAACCGTTCTTGCCAGTGTTTCTAAGTGAATCACTAGAGTTGTTAAAGTCGCGCGGATGTGAAGTGAATCCGGTTTCCCCCGTTGACGTGGCTTGTCGGAAAGTCGCAAAAGGACAATCACGTGAACCCAGGACGCTGAAAGCGTCATAAATCGGAGCCAATTGCGAAGCATCTGAATTTTGATCACATGACCACGGGGATATTGCAACGGTCGTAAGTGTGAAAAAGTCTCTCTTCTCAGTGCTGTTGTAACTTTGAACGGTCACTAAATGAATGGTCTTTAAGTCCAGGCCTACCTGTAAAATCAGGCATGACTCACTTAACAAACAATCCTTGCTTATCAACCTGATTCCATTTGTGGTTATATCTGTAGGGGGGGGTTCCTCCCAACCCACATATCCTGGTTAATGAATCAAGCCATTTTCGGAGTTTGGCCATTGCATTCTATCATAGCCCAACCAAACAGGGTTGGTTTGCATGAGAGTTTGGGTTTGGGTTATTATTTTGATCCCGTGACCACGGGGATATTGCAATGGTCGTAAGTGTGAAAAACATCATTAAGTTGCTTTCTTCGGTGCCTCTGGAACTTTGAACCGTCCTTAAATGAAGAGAGAGCCGCAAATGCCTCCCCAGTTCCAAAAACAGGGGTAGCATTCCACTCTCAAAAAGAGAGAAAAACTCTGAACTAACAACAATTAGCAGTTTCCAAGGATATTTTAAAAACAAAAACAAAAAAAACAACCCCAAATCAGCATCCTCATTTCTCAAGCTACGGTTTGATGCCGGTTAGGGATGACATTTTCACAGAATTATTTCCAACAAACGTTCAGAACCACAATCAATCCAGACACAGGGAGGCTTCCTTTTTCCAGCACTTTTAAAGGCAACTAGTGTTCGCAGCAATACAGGTAGTCCTCAACTTACGACCACAAGGGAGCCCGAAATTTCTGTTGCTAAGCGAGACACGAGTTTTGTCCCATTTTATGGCCTGCCTTGCCTCAGTGGTTAAGGGAATCACCGCAGTTGAATTACGTTAGTAACCCGGTTGTTAAGTGAATCCGGCTTCCCCATCGACTTTCCTTTGTCAGAAGGTCGCAAAAGGGGATCGCGTGATCCTAGGACGCCGCAACCGCCATGAGTCGGTAAATAAGTGTCTGAATTTTGATCACATACATGATCCTGGGGAGGCTGCAACGGTCGTAACTCTGGAAAAGTCATCACTTTTTTCAATGCTGTTTTAATTTTGAACGGTCACTAAGTGAACTGTTGTAAGTTGAGGACTACCTGCACGTCATGGTTTGCAGAGATCCTTGACTTACAAAAGTTCGCTTAATGACCAAAAAAAAAGTGACTTAGGACCATTTCTCACACTTACGACCATTGCAGCATCTCCATAAATCACGTATTGAGACGCTTTGGTAACTGACTCACATTTATGACGGTCGCAATGTCACGGGGATCACTTGATCCCCTTTTGCGATCTTCTGACAAGCAAAGTCAAGGGGGAAAAACCAGATTTACTTAACAACCGTGCTACTAATTTAACAACTGCAGTGATTCACTTAACCAATGTGGCGAGAAAAGTCGTGGCATAACTCACTTAACAAATTTCTCACTCAACAACATAAATTCTGGGCTCCATTGTGGTTGTAAGTCGAGGACTCCCTGTATTGGGGATTTTTGATCTGAGACACACCAGTTGGACACGGCCTTTCTTGGGAACGAAGACCTGGCTATTGACAAGGACTTTTCAAGAGAATATTCCCCCATCCAGCATTTCAAAAAAAAAAATTTTTTTAAAAGGGTTGCTAACTGAGACAGTTAAGTGGGTTTTGCTCCATTTTACGACTTTTTTGCTGTTAAAAGCGTATTGCTGCAATTGTTAAAGTTATTCACATGGTCGTTAAGTGAATCTGGCTTCCCCATTGACTTTGTCAGGAGGTCGTAAAAGGGGGTATCGCATGACCCCGTAGATGCTGCGACCGTCATAAATGTGAGTCCGTTGCGGAGTGTCTGACTTTTGATCACATCACCGTGTGGAATTCTGCAACGATTGCAAGTTGAATAACGGCCGGCCTTTTTCAGTGTCGTCGTAACTTTGAATTGTCACTAAACAGAACTGCTGTAAGTTGAGGTCTACCTGCATCTTATTCTATTTTTTGAGATATATTCTATATATCTTATATTTCAGTCCATTTTTTCTCGTGTGGGAGGCTGATAGGAACGGCAACTTAGCAAGGATCTTTCCGAGTCAGCCAGCGGCATATCGACAAAAGTCAATATTTGGGGAAACAAAAGGACAACGAAGGACCCCTTTCACACAGTCACATGGGGCAGCCCCTGTTGTCACCCGCTGTAAAAGGAACACAACACAAAAATGACAAAAACAGTGCAGGGTTTCCCCAATTTCCTGCCAGGAAGCAGAAAAACAGCCTCACCGGATTCCAGAGGGAGCCAAGGCTGTTTTGCGGAGTACTGAACGCAGGGCACGTCTTACCGAAGGGGAAACCGAGGCATGAAACCGGGAGGCGGTGACCGGGTCCTCGCCTTATGACGCTACAAGAATGTGACAAAAACCCAGTACAGGTAGTCTTCAACTTACGATCACAATTGAGCCCAAAATTCCTGTTGGTAAGTGAGACATTCGATCAATGGTTTTTCCCCATTTTATGAGCTTTCTTGCTACGGTCGTTCAGCGAGTCCCATGTTGTTAAGTGAATGTGGCTTCTCCAGGGACTTTGCTTGTCAGAACGTCGCAAAAAAGGGACCCCAATGGGACACCATAACCGTCATAAATAGGAACCAGTTGCTGAGCGTCCGGATTTTGATCACAGGACTGAGGGGACGCTGCAACAGTGTTAAAAATGGACGTTACGTCATTTTTCCCACAGCCGCTGTAACTTCCAACGGTCACTAAATGAACGGTTGTAAGTCGAGGACTACCTGTACAAATTATCTCAGCCACAGCAGCTTTTTCGATCATGATGTATTTATAGGTCTCCATAAATTAAAAAAAAAAGCACAGTTTAATAAATTCTCAAATCAAAATAGAAAAAATTATATATATATGTAACGGGAAAGGCATCCGAAGTTCTTGGCGAGTAAGGCTTCTCCAGCGGGGGTTTCTTTTTTTTGGCCTGCTCCTCCGTAGCGTTCTCCGCGGGACCATAAATAAGAGAGGAAATGAGAACGGGCGAGAGGGGAAAGCCGGAGGGGAGGGGGAAGATTTTGTTTAAATTAGCGCGCCGGCCTGCGGGACGTTTTTCATTTCAAACGTTCGATGAGTCCCTGCGTCAGTCCCAGGTGCAAAAGCTGCGATCGGCTGAGGTTGGCCAAGTGAGGGAAAAAGACCAGCACCTTCTCCCAACAGAGTTCCAGCAGGCTGGGCACCACGAGCCACATCTTAAAGAGAGAGCCAGTCCGTCTGTTCCGGTGAATGTCCACCACGCCTCCGTGGACGTACATGCAGCCTGCCTGCGGAGCAGCAGCAGAAGAAAAAAAAAATTTAGAATTGTGTCTTGAAAAGCTTCTAAGCCCCTTGCCTGACCTCTTCTGGCAGCACCCCAAGAAGAGAATAGAGAATAACAGAATTGGAAGGGACCTTGGAGCTCTTCTAGTCCAACCCCCTGCTTAGGCAGGAAACCCTACACCACTTCAGACAAATGGTTATCCAATCTCTTCTTAAAAGCTTCCAGTGTTGGAGCATTAACTCCAATGGTTAATTGTTCTGTCAGGAAATTTCTCCTTAGTTCCAGGTTGCTTCTCTCCTTGATTAGTTTCCATCCATTGCTTCCTCTCTGCCTTCAGGTGCTTTGGAGAATAGCTTGACCCCCTCTTCTTTGAGGCAGCCCCTCAAATATTGGAATTTTGCTATCCTGTCCCCCCTAGTCCTTCTCTTCACTAGACTAGCCATGCCCAGTTCCCGGAACCGTTCTTCATATGTTTCAGCCTCCAGTCCCCTAATCATCTTTGTTGCTCTTCTCTGCACTCTTTCCAGAGTCTCAACATCCTTTTTACATCATGGCGACCAAAATTGGATGCAAATATTCCAAGTGTGGCCTTACCAAGGCCTTATAAAGCGGTATTAACACTTCACGTGATCTTGAGTCTATCCCTCTCTTAATGTTAAAGAAATGGGGAAAGGGAGTGGGCTGCAAAGGCTCCTGCCCCACCGGCACTGGCTGTGGGAGGAATGACTTCAAACTATCTTTGGGGGGGGGGGGGAGAGCTATTTCAGGAATCACAGGATTCAAACTTTGGAAAATCTGAAAAGTCATAACTCTTTGGAACCATTTTGGCTGTTGAGTAATGTTATGTCCCCAGCCAGCCATGAATTCTGGGAGTTTGAAGTTGCCAGGTTGAAAAGCACTGGTCTACGGGGTGTGAAGAAACAGGCTCAGGTCCAAGGCTGAAGGTTCATGGATGTCCCATTCGCCCTCCTCCAGGGGCCAGGTTATCTGAAGGGCTGACATTACATCTACCTGACCCACCAGAGTGGGGAGGCAGGGGGTGTTAAAGGCCCCCCTCTCTTAAGCAGGCCCATCTGGTGGGATCGAGAAGAAGGGCCCTCTCTGTGGTGGCTCCCTCCCTGTGGCACATCATCCCTGCGGAGGTAAGATCAGCTCCCACTTTGATAGTTTTCCAAAAGGCCCTGAAGACCCGGTATGGCCAGCGGACTTGGAGACCCTAGGGCAGTGATGGCGAACCTTTTTTGGTTCACGTGCCAAAAGGGGGGGGGAATGCGGGGGATCATGTGTGTGCGTGCCCACACTCATAATTCCATGCACCCCCGCACATGCACGCATGACCCCCCTGCTCCCAGCATGCAATGGCAAGCCCATTTTTCGCTCTCCCCAGGCTCCAGAGCCTTTCTAGGAGCCTGGGGAGGGCAAAAATGGCCTTCCCCACCCCCTCTGGAGGCTGGAAACAACCTGTTTCCCGACTCCCAGTGGGCCCAGAAGGCCCGAAAATCAGCCGGCTGGTGCACACATGCACGCCGGACCTGAGCTCGCGTGCCCACCGATATGGCTCCCCGTGCCACTTGTGGCACCTGTGCCATAGGTTCGCCATCACGGCCCTAGGGTGATAGGGAGCACATCAAGGGGTCAGCCTGATTGCTGTCACCAGGTGGGTGGGGGGCAACCTCTTACCGGAGTCACAGCAGCACAGTGGAAATAAACGGGTTCGGGCATCACCGCAGGGAGCTTCACCCACTGAAACGTCTGCAGGTTCAGTTTCCAGATATCGCCTAAAATCACCTCTCCGTTGTATCCGCCGCAGACAAAGACATCTGAGAGAAGATGGAAGGATTTTTTCCCCCTCATCAATATATATATATACATATACATATACATATACATATACATATACATATACATATGTATGTATGTATGTATGTATGTATGTATGTATGTATGTATGTATATAATGGAATGAGAAATGAGTTTCCTGAAGGGTTTCTTCCATCGGTAATTTCCCAACGTTTCCCCAGTGTTTCCGCAACACTTGCGAGTTAAATTCCCCAGTCGGAATGCATTTTAGTCCTGCCATAGGCATGAAAGCCGGGTGGGTGACTATGGACCAGTCACAAGACTGGGAGTTCTAGTCCCACCTTAGGCATGAAAGATGGCTGGGTGACTCTGGGACAATCACAAAGAGACGGTGAGTTCTAGTCCCACCTTAGGCATGAAAGCCAGCTGGGTGACTTTGGGCCAATCATCAGCAGATGGTGAGTTCTAGTCCTGCCTCAGGCACGAAAGCTGTCTGGGTGACGCTGGGCCAATCACCAGGAGATGGTGAGTTCCAGTCCTGCCTTGGGCATGAAAGCCGGGTGGGTGACTTTGGGCCAATCACTAGGAGACTGTGAGTTCTAGTCCCGCCTTAGGTATGAAAGCCAGCTGGGTGACCTTGGGCCAATTACCAGGAGACTGTGAGTTCTAGTCCCAACTTAGGCACCAAGTCGGCTGGGTAACTTTGAGCCAGTCCCTCTCTTTCAGACCAACCCACCTCACAGGGCTGTTTTTTTCAGGGGGGGGAGGAGGAAGGAGGAGGATTAAATATGTTTGCCGCCTTGAGTTATTTATAAAAAAATATAATAAAGGCAGGATAAATAAATAATTAAAAAAATATGCAGTGTAAACCTGTCAGAATTCCACCCACCCCAAACAGGAAATTCTGTTGTTGCACATGTTCCAAAGTTAAAGTATTTCTTACCATTTTTTATCTGTACACAGCTGTGACATCTTCGGGCTGCCGGATAATCTGTGGGTCAGAAGCCTGAATGTGAGTTATTCAGTCCATAAGATGCTTCTCTGATTTAACGTTAAGACTTGTGGACTTCAACTCCCAGAATTCCCCAGCCAACATGGCTGGCTAGGGAATTCTGGGAATTGAAGTCCATAGGTCTTAAAGCTGCCAAGTTTGGATATTTCTGCTCTAAAACATCAGCTACTTCCCCATCTTTAGAAGTGGAAAAGTATTTCCCATTTCTCTAAAACATGATTTTAAAAAGCCTTATATATATCTTGAAAGCTTAACTGATGCAGACAGTAAGAGAGTAAAAATTGGGATACAGAGCACCAACATGAGCTTGAAATAGATGCAGAAATTACTCCGAATTAATCACTAACCTAAATAAAGTCTATTTATGCAGTGGATATTATTTTGGAAAGAGGGATAAGATTCTAAGTATCAAATTTATTTGAGAACAAAGCAACTGAAATAATTCACTTTAATTTCTGAATTAATAATTGGAAAAAAAAATCTGACATGTCAAATTTTCACCAAGAGGGGATAAATCTATATTCTTAATAAAGCATTTTATAAAACATTTTATGATGTTATAAAACATTCTTTTTTTAATAAAGTATTTTATAACACAATAGAGAATGATAAACCCAAAAGTTTGTTGTAGATCCAGCTATTTTGTACACGGAAACCTGCACGGAAACCAACCAAGCTCAGACGGCACCCAGGACCCCACAGCGACACGAATAAATGAAGATTTTTGAAAACAAGATTAGAAGACTCGATGGTTGTGAACTATGCCTCTGCGGCACGATTTACAAGTCATTAAAACACACTCTCATACCTTCCTTCTTATGAGGCTTTGTGGCAATTTCTTCCCAAGTGTTGGTTTCCAGATTGTAGGCGTGAATCTTAAGCAAGAGGGAAACATAATTCAGTTACCATTTTTAAAAAAAGCAAAGGCGGCCATGAAGCCGTGGTGAAGGCTCAGCACTCCCTCAGGACAAGCTGCCTCTTCTCTGACGGATGTCAAAGGTTGCAGGATCCAATCTGGGCAGAATGGGACAACTGGCCACAGCCAACTTATTGCGGCCAACTTGCTCTGGGACAACTTTAACAATTCTACTTAATTGTTTAAAATGTGAGCAGTGCGGGGGCTTAGAAGTGGAGGTCTTGCCTCTCACAGTCAGGAGGCTTGTGAGTTCGATCCTAGGTAGAGGCAGATATTTCTCTCTCTGGGCGCAATGAGAATATATCTGCTGAAAAAAAACTCTGCATCGGCAACAGGAAGGGCATCCGGCCAGTAAACACTCTGCCAGCTCCATTCAGTTGCCCAGACTCCACCCCAATGCAAGGGATTACGGGGTCACTAAACGACAATCTTAATTATTTAGAATAAGTAAAATGATTTTAATTTTGGCCCTTCGCATTTCATTGTCCCTTCTCTCTCACCCTTTCTTTAATGATTCTATGCCATCATTTCTTTGATATTAGTGTAACTCAGAGATCTTCAAACTTGGCAACTTTAAGACTTGTGGACTTCAACATAGCTGGCTGGAGAATTCTGGGAGTTGAAGTCCACAAGTCTTAAAGTTGCCAAGTTTGGGGACTTCTGGTGTAACTCTTGTCCTGCAGCGAGTTGGCTGTGGCGAATTGTCACAGACCCCAATCTGGATCGGTCACCGGGACCAGAGGTTTGTCTTCCAAGTTTTCGGATTCGTGCTGGGGTTCATCTTCAGGGAAGTTCTGTCTAGCCGAGTGTGTGTGTGTTGTTCTGTGCATGGTGTTTATATAGTGCCTGTTCCATGTGGCTTTTTAAGACGTTGCTTGGGGTGTTGTGTTGACGGCCAGCTTTGGAGCCACTGGCTGTCGTTTGCTCGGGCTGCCCAGCACCCGCAGTCAAAGAAAGGAGTCCCAGGTGCTTTGACACCTGTTTTGTCTTTTTCCGCTAACCCTCTTTCGGATTACACAAAATCTCTTACGGGTACCCTCTATTCACGACCATTCGTTTAGTAACCGTTTGAAGTTACGACGGCACTGGAAAAACATGACTTATGGCCATTTTTCACACTTCAGCAGCGTCCCTGTGGTCAGGCAATCAAAATTCAGACCCTTGGCAGCTGACTTGTATTGATGATGGTGGTGGTGGTTTAGGGAGGGGCTATAAAAAGCCAAATAAATAAATAAATAAACAAACATCAACAAAAGGCCTTTGAACAGGTCACCTTGTCCAAGGAGTAGGCCGTCCAAGAGGTCCCGCCTCCCAAGATGTAAATTCTCTGCCCGTCGTGCGCGATTTCGTGTCTGTATCTGAAAGGACAAGCCCGGAGGTCATATTTAAAATGTTATAATATTAAAATTTTATAATATTAAATAGATCTAATAAAGGAGAACATGTGTAGCTCAGGGTTGGCAGGTGTCAGCTGTCACCTTAACGCTCGCTTGTGCTTCGCTACCATTCGGTGACAGTCTGCCATGAACTCTAGGGAAGGTGTATGGAAAGAGGGGAATGCTTGGGGGGAAAGCGAAAGTAACTGCTGTATATCCCTGAGATGCTGCCTCAAGGTCACCTGGCTGGGAGAGGAAAGGAGCTGCATACCCACCTACCTTTGAAGTGTCCGTTCTGAAAACATCTTGCTTGAACCTGATTGGCCATTGGGGGGGGGTTCAGCAATGGGAGGCAGTTAAAGGAGGGAAAAGTAGAGCTTAGGAATTTTGGATGTTTAGTTATGGTTATGTATTACTCCAGGATATTTGATTTCTAATAAAATTATACCTTTCCGAACAAATGGAGCCAAGGATCGTTTCTATTTGGAGGTTTTAAGTGTTGGCCAGGTCTGACACGAGGGGTCCTTGGTGTTCTCAATGCTCAGAGAGCACAAAGGACCCCTCATCTATATTCATCTATATTTATCAAATCAGTCGATCCTAAAGGGAATCAACCCTGACTGCTCTTTGGAAGGGCAGATACCGAAACTGAAGCTCAAATACTTTGGCCACCAAATGAGAAGAGAGGACTCCTTGGAAAAGACCTGATGTTGGGAAAGATCAAAAGCAGAAGGCGATGGTGGAGGTGGGTAAGATAGCGTCATCGATGCAACAAACATGAATTTGGGAAAACTCCAGGAGACAGTGGAGGACAAGGGGCCTGGGGTGCCGTGGTCCATGGGGTTGCGAAGAATCAGTCACAACTAAGCAATAGCAGTTAAGATTTATATACCGCTTCAGTATTTTACAGCCCTCTATAAGCAGTTTACAGGGTCAGCCTATCGCCCTCAACAATCTGGGTCCTCATTTGACCGTCCTCGGAAGGATGGAAGGCTGAGTCAACCTTGAGCCGGTCAGGATCGAACTGCTGGCAGTCAGCAGGGTTAGCCTGCAATACTGCATTCTAACCACTGCGCCATCGTGGTCTTCCTTCCTTCCCTCTCTCCTTCCCAAGCAACAGCCCTTAGACTTATATACCGCTTCAGAGTGCTTTTACAGCCCTCTCTAAGCGATTTACAGAGTCAGCATTTTGCCTCTAACAATCTGGGCTTTCATTTTAAGGATAGAAGTCTGAGTCACCCTTGAGCCAGTTGGGATCGAACTTCTGGCAATGGGCAGAGTCAGCCTGTACTACAGGTAGTCCTTGACTTACAACAGTTCATTTAGTGACCGTTCAAAGTTACAACAGCTCTGAAAAAAGTAACTTATGACCGTAATTAGTGACCTTCTGATAAGCGAAGTCCATGAGGAAGCCAGATTCACTTAACAACCGTATTACTAACCAAACAACTGCAGCGATTCTTACCAATGGTGACAAGAACGGTTGTAAAACGGGGCCAAATCACTTAACAAATATTTCACTTTTAGCAACAGAAATTTGGGGCTCCATTGGGGTCGTAAGCCGAGGACTACCTGTATCATGTTCTAACCACCGCAACACCCCAGCTCTCGCTTAGCAACTGAACAACATGCTTGTTTTTATGGCATTGGAAGCCATATATGGTCCCTCGATAGTGAGATTACAGACATAAAAGCAGCATAAATAAAATGGATAAATGAATGGCATTACTCAAGGTTTTGTTGAAAATATATAACTCGTTTTAGCAGTGAACGATGAGAGTTGCCATCTTGTTTCTCCCAGGGGACATTTTGAGCATAAAGGAGCCCCCAGACCATGGATTTTGGCCCCACTGACCTTTCCTCTGGCATATCACAGTGGAGGCTGTTTGGCTTGAGCTGCGTCCATTCCCTGGTGTTGAGGTCCAGTTTATGCAAGTCTGTGCTGTAGATATAGCCAGTTGTTCCTCCAAATACGTACAAGGACCCGTTAATGATGGCCATGGCCTGACAGGGAGAAAAGAAAAGGTCGTGTGAAAATATGTTGTATTTTATGTAAGCTACATCAGGGGAAACACGGCTCAAAGACAGTTAACTGTGAGAGGGACCTTGGAGTCCTGGTGGACAACCATTTAAATAAGAGCTAGCAGTGTGCAGCAGCTGCCAAAAAAGCCAATCCAATCCTTGGTTGTACAAGGCATAGAATCAAGATCACGTGAAGTGTTAATACCACTTTATAATGCCTTGGGAAGGCCACACTTGGAATACTGCATTCAGTTTTGGTCGCCACGATGCAAAAAGGATGTTGAGACTCTAGAAAGAGTGCAGAGAAGAGCAACAAAGAGGATTAGGGGACTGGAGGCTAAAACATAGGAAGAACGGTTGCAGGAACTGGGTATGTCTAGTTTAATGAAAAGAAGGACTAGGGGAGACATGATAGCAGTGTTCCAATATTTGAGGGGCTGCCACAAAGAAGAGGGAGTCAAGCTATTCTCCAAAGCACCTGAGGGTAGAACAAGAAGCAATGGGTGGAAACTAATCAAGGAGAGAAGCAACTTAGAACTAAGGAGAAATTTCCTGACAGTTAGAACAATTAATCAGTGGAACAGCTTGCCTCCAGAAGTTGTGAATGCTCCAACACTGGAAGTTTTTAAGAAGATGTTGGATAACCATTTGTCTGAAGTAGGGTTTCCTGCCTAAGCAGGAGGTTGGACTAGAAGACCTCCAAGGTCCCTTCCAACTCTGTTATTGTATTCTAAATAAAAAAAGTATTTAGTACCGCGTTATAAAGCCTTAGTAAGGACACACCCGGAATACTACATCTGGTTTTGGTTACAAAAAAGATGTTGAGACTTTGGAAAAAGTGCGAAGAGCAACTAAGATAATTAAAGGCCTGAAGACAAAAACAGTTTGCAGGAACTGGGTTTGGCCAGTCTAGAGAAAAGAAAATACTAGGGGGACATGAGAGCAGTATGCCAGTATTTGAAGGGCTACCACAAAGAGGTGGTGGTCAACTTATTTTCTAAAGCCCCAGAAGGAAAGAAAAGAAGCAATGTGTGGAAACTAATCAAGGCAGTGATGATTAAAATCAAAGTTAAAAATTAATTAAAAGCCAGGAGGGAGAGGCCTTTTGGGGTGCTAACCAGTCCATGCTTCTCTGCAGACCCAACTGTGTTGGCAGAGCCATGTTTTCACGCTTTTCCAGAATGCCAGGAGAACGGGGGTCAGCCTCTCGTCTGGGGAGAATATCCCACAGCGTGAAGACTAACCAAGGAGAGAAGCAACCTGGAATTAAGGAGAAACTTCCTAACAGTGAGGACAATTAGCCAGTCGATCAGAAGTTGTGGGCGCTCCATCACTGGAGGTTTCAAAGAAGAGACTGGACAATCGCTTGTCTCAAATTGTGTAGGGTCTCCTGCTTTAGCAGGGGGTTGAACTAGAAGACCTCCAAGGTCCCTTCCAGCTCTATTCTGATTGATTGAAAAATATTGGGCTCAACTGTGGCCGTAAGCCGAGGATTAACTGTACAATTTTTTTAATCTAACGTTGTTAATGTTATTATTTATGATTTTACTGTAAACCGCCCAGTGTCTCTCTGGGTAGTCAGATGGGCGGCATACAAGCTTAACCAATAAAGGAATGTTCAGCGGGTTTCTTGAGCAAAGCCCGTGGGTGCCTTTTACCTGTCCGTAGATGCGGTTCGGCTTCTTCCCTCGGCAATTGAAGAGGGCCCACCGCTTGTACCTCACGTTGCAGACGTGAACGTCGTTGCCGTTGCTCTCCCCGAAGGGGATTCCGGTGCCGCCAAAGACCAAGAGGTTATTGCCGTGCAGCACGACTGCGGAAAGACAACACAGAATGGGGTTTGGTGAACAAGGCAAGCAGGAAGGAAAATGATCCAGCTGCAAATGCGCTATGTTGCAAAAGGCAGGTTTAGTCCCCGGCTTACAACCACAACTGGGCCAAACATTTCTGTTGCTAAGTGAAACAGATGCAAAGTGAGTTTTGCCCCACTTGAAGACTTCTCTTGCCGTGTTTGTTAAGTGAATCGCTACACTTTATTTATTTATTTATTTTGTTATTCTTATATGCCGCCCAACTCCCAAGGGACTCAGGGCGGCGTACAACAGGGAAAAATACAAGAATAATCAAAATACATATAATTAAAAAGAAACAAATACAAATTTTTAAAAAAACAATATTAAAAACAACAACATCCATTCAACATCATACATACTTGGGGGGTAATCTCAGATGGATTAAGCTGTCCCCCCCACCTGCAGGAAAAGCCATGTTTTGACGGCTTTTCGGAAGGCCAGCAGAGTGGGGATGGTCCGGGTCTCTGGGGGTAGTTGGTTCCAGAGCACGGGGCCGGCCACAGAGAAGGCTCTCCCCCTAGGGCCCGCCAGCCGGCATTGCTTGGCCGACGGGACCTGGAGGAGGCCAACTCTGTGGGCCCTAACCGGTCGGAGGGAAGTATGAGGCAGAATGCGGTCCCGAAGATATCCTGGTCCTAAGCCATGAAGGGCTTTAAAGATGGTGATTAACACACTTGTTAATAACACAGTTGTTAAGGGAATCTGGCTACCCCATTGACTGTGCTTGTCAGGAGGTCGCAAAAGTGACCCCACAGATTCTGCAACCGTCATATGTATGAGTCAGTTGCCAAGCGCCTGAGGATGCTACAATGGCCATAAATGTGAAAATCAGTCATAAGTCACTTTTTTTCAGTGGCATTATAACTTTGAACGGTCACTAAATGAACTGCTGTTAAGTCAAGGACTACCTGTAATCATGCATAGAGGAGTTGCAACAGCAAGCATCACATAACAGTTTCATTCTCAATCTTACTCTAATATAGATTTTGCATAGTGAAACATGCTGGGTGTTATGTTCAATTTAACTTATTTAATTTAGGCACCAGCCATTACCAAATTGTACACTGTGGGCAGTGTACAATAAAACCACACACACTACGGGAAAACACATAATGAAATTATTTAAAAGGGGTAAGAAAGGGAACACAAGAATGAAACAAGCAAGAATACCTGGCTTATTTCATTCTTGTGTTTCCTTTCTTAACCTTTTTAAATAATTGTACTATGTTGTGTTTTCCCATTGTGTTTGGTTTTATCCTTAACCTTTTTAAACAATTTTGAGATCAACTGTGAGCTATTCGTCAGTAATTCATCCGCTCGAACTTACGCGACATGGATGCCAACTCGCGAGGCATGTAGCCCTCAGTGCCCATCTGATGCCAGGTGCCAGTAGCAAAGTTGTATCGCCAGAGTTCCCGGAACAGAGGGTAATCTTCGTTCTCCGGCCCTCCAGATTCATCGTAGTCAGGATTGTACCCTCCAAACACATAGAGGTTGGCATTGTCTGCCACGCAGCGGTGGCCGCTTCTGGCTGGCGGCACTCGGTGCCCTAAAGCAAAATAAAGACCTTTTTGTCATTCAGAGAAGAGACAAAATCACTGGGGCAAAACTGGGTGATTCAGGAAATGGAGCGCTAAGGCTGTGGGGCAAATGTCACAATGGATAAAATCTCAGCAACCTCCAACAAAGTATGTGCAACAGCCAGTTTGGTCTATTGGTTAAAGTGCTGGCCTAGGAACCAGGAGACAGTGAGTTCTAGTTCTGCCTTATGCATGAAAGCCAGCTGGGTGACTTTGGGCCAATCACCAGTTCTAGTCTTGCCTTAGATAATAAAACCCAGACGGGTGACTGTGGGCCAGTCATTCTCTCTCAGCACAAACCACCTCAGATGGCTGTTGCTGTGGGGAAATCGGAGGAGGAAGGAGTATTATGTATGTTTGCTGCCTTATTTATAAAAAATAATAATAAAAGCCAGGATATTAATCAATCAATCAACACATGCAATGCATCTCTGGAGAATTTTAACTGATATCTAGCTGGGATAGCAAGGATAACAAGAGGAATTGCAGCAGGCAAGGAATACAGCATTCAACCTGCTGGTGATGAATTACTTGGAACGTCTTCCTCAACTAGGGAACATCATCAGTGTTAGATGGGAGTGAGGTTGAGGAGGACTGTCGGTCCTTGGAGCTCTCTGAGCGTGGTCCTTTTCTTGAAGTTTAATAACCCAACTAAGTAACAGCATCAGTTCTCTGTCCGGTTTCTGGAGTGGGGGAGAAAAACTTTGAAGTCCTTGGTGCTCTCTGAGCTTGATTGTGTTCCTGCAAACATTTCATGACCCATGGAGGAAACCTCATCAGTGTTAGAAGGGAGGGTTTACTTTCTGTTTATGTACAAGTGGCTTGCTCCATCAGTGTTTGGTGGGAGTGATCTTGCGGGTCCTTGATTAGGAAGTCCCTTGGTTGCTTACTGTTTATTTGCCTGCGGTTGGTAGCTCCTTGATTCGGGTATAAACAGAGAGCCAACCTCACTTACTCCTAGCACTGATGTTGTTATCTAGTTGGGTCATGAAACATCTGCAAGAAAAACCAACAACTTCACAGAGCAGCAAAGACCCCATCGTTGTCGTTGTCCTCCTCCTCTCCTCTGCAAACCCAACTCCCTTCTAGCCATGATGTTGTTACCTAGCTGGATCATGAAATGTCTGCAAGAAAACCACTAAGCACAGAGAGGCACCAGGGACCCCACAGTCCTCCTCCTCCTCCTCCTCTCTGCACCCCCCTCAACTTCTAGTTGGGCCATGAAACGTCTGCAACAAAACCACCAAGGTCACAGAGCACCAAGGACCCCACAGTTGTAACTGTCCTTCTTCACCTCCCCCCTCCTCTTCCTCCTCCTCCCCACATCCCTTCTAGCACTGATGATGTTCCCTAGTTGGGCCATGAAACATCTGCAACAAAACCACCAGGCTCAGAGAGCACAAAGGACCCCTACAGCCCTCCCCCCTCCCTTTCTGCTCCCCTTTTTCTTCTCCTCCTTTTCCTCCCCTTCTCCTCCATTCAAAAAGCTACCCTACTTACTAGCACTGATGATGTTCCCTAGTTGGGTCACGAAAAACCTGCAAAAAAAACAACCCACCAACCTCAGAGACAACTAAGGATCTCCCCCCCCAAGGGATTTCCTGGTGGTCCCCCATCCAGGCCCTAACCTTAAAAAGGACTGACCGTCCCTCCCCTTCCTGAGAACCATCACACCCGCCAGGGCCTGCAGTCCCAACTCTGCCTAAAATCATTAAAGTCGCTCCCCTTGCATCCCCTCAAGGGGGCGTCCTTCCCAGATAAAGTGCCCTGGGGCAAGGAAGCTCCACTCCCCGCCCATTTTTCCTCCTCCAGGACGCATGAGCAGCCTTCGCGGGGCTCCGCTGGAGGCCAGAGGCCGAGAGAGAGAGACGGATATTCCCGCTCCCCGGGAAGGGAGGGTGGACTCTAGGCTGGTCACGCCCAGCCGGCCTACCTCGCAGGGGTGTTGTGCGCGGCCTAGGAAGCCAACGGAGCCAGGAAGGGCCCTCCCGCAGCCAGGGCCTCCCTCTCACTCACCGACGCGTCCGGGACCGGGCGGGAGACGGACGAAGCGGTTGAGGAGTCCCCCGGACGGGGCCTGAGCCGTCGGCCCGTCGCCGCTGCCCCCTCCGCGCTGCCCGTTGCCGTCCCAGCCTTCTCCGTCGGCCGCAGACATGCTCCCCGCCGGCCCGGGCCTGGCCTCGCCCCGCGTCCCCTCAACGGCCGACCGGCGGAGCCCCCTCAGCCGCCTCAAGGCACCGAGACAAGCGGCGTTTCCCCTCGCGGCCCAATCAGCTTCGCCCTAACTCCGCACCAGCCAATAGGAGGCGCGCTTGTTGCGAGGCGCGAGAGGAGGGCCGCCGGATGACCATAGAGAACCGTCGGTCGCCTCGACCGCCCGGCGGCACCACGTGACCGGCAGGACACGCGGATGGCCGATCCGATCCTTCGCTTCTCCCGGCCTTGCGTCGGGCACGAAGGGCAGGCAGAAGCAATCGAAGCCAGAGAAGGACTTCTCTCCCGCGAGACCTCTTCGCAAGTGCTGCTGGGGGCTGTACTTCAATTGTAGGCAATTTTCAATAGACTCGGTAGCCAATCGACCGCACCTCTCAAATTATCGGGCAATGGGTTGCATTTCAGATTTTTGAAGCCTTGTCCTGTCTTGTCTTCCGCAGCCAGTGGCTGGGGATGATGGGAATTGCAATTACCACCATGGAAAGGCAACAGGTTGACATGATAGCAATCTTCCAGTATTTGAGGGGCTGCCCCAAAGAAGAGGGGGTCAAATTATTCTCCAAAGCACCAGAAGGCAGGACAAGAAGCAACGGATGAACACGGATCAAGGAGAGAAGCATCCTGGAATTAAGGAGAAGCTTCCTAACAGTGAGGACAATTGGCCAGCGGAACAGCTTGCCACCAGAAGTTGTATGGGCTTCATCACTGGAGGTTTTTAAGAAGAGTTTGGACAACCAAATTGTATAGGTTCTCCTGCTTGAGCAGGGGGCTAGACTAGAAGACCTCCAGGGTCCCTTCCTGCTCATTCATTGTAATCAGGTTGGGAAGGCAGATTTGAAATAGATAAAAATAGAAAGATTTTAAAAAAACTAATAATAAATAGCCTCTACAAGATTTCAATAAAACTTGAGTCTCCCACCATCAATTGCATTGATAGTCCTCAATTTACAATAATTTGTTTAGTGACTGTTCAAAGTTACAACGGCATTGAAAAAAATGACTTATGTCCGTTTTTCACATCTTTGACCGTTGCAGCCAACCCCATGGTCATGTGATCAAAATTCGGACGCTTGGCAACTGACTCATATTTATGACTGATTCAGTGTCCCGGGGGTGTGTCATGTGATCCCCTTTTGCGACCATCTGACAAGCAAAGTCAAGAGAGAAGCCGAATTCACTTGAGAACCGTGTGACTAACATCAACCGCAGTGATCGGCTTAACAACTTTAGCAAGAAAGGTCGTAAGATGGGTCAAAGCCCAGTGAACAAACTATCTTGCTTACAACAGAAATTTTGGGATCAATTATGGTCATAAGTTGAGGACTAACTGTATTAAAGAAAGGCTCTTGTGTGAACCGAAATGCTTTCTGTTCAATGCAGTGTGTGAATCCAAAAATGGGTTTAAGTACCTGCAGGCAATCCCACCCCCAAAGAAATATCCTTACCAATAGAAGAAAATAGATAAGTAGATACTGTACGTAATCCTCGACTTACAACAGTTCATTTAGTGAACGTTCAAAGTTACAACAGCACTGGAAAAAGGGACTTATGACCGGTTATCAGACTTACGACCGTTGCAGCATCCCCATTGTCACCTGATTTACATTCGGATACTTGACAACTGACTCACATTTATGACGGTTGAAGTATCCCGGGGGTCGTGTGATCCCCTTTTGTGACCTGACGAGCAAAATCAACGGGGAAGTCGGATTCGCTTAACAACCGTGTTAGTAATGTAAGAATTGCAGTGATTCACTTAACAAAAGTGGTGAGAAAGGTCGTAAATTGGAACAAATTCACTTAACTAATTTCTCACTTCACAACATAAATTTTAGGCTCAATTGTGGTCGCAAGTTGAGGGCTACCTGTGTTATCAATGCATACCCTTCGTTGGGTAAACAAAATGTCTACAAGAAAACAACTAAGCCCAGAGAGCAGCAAGGACCGCACAGAAAGATGCTTTCTTAATCAGACTCCCTTTTTGGGATCCTTGAACGGACCATGCCAGAAGCTGAAAGCTCCTTGCTCAGGAAGTGGTGTTGTTCCCTATTTTAGATCAAAACAAACACACCACCTCTTATCTTTGTTCAAGGTTTCTTCTTCGTCTGATGCTCTTTCATTTCAACACACAACAGAGGTTTCAGGGAATTATCATTTCCAGGGGAGGCGCTGAAAATCTTCAGACCACGCATGCATTCATTCATTCATTCATTCAATTAATTTAGATGGCAGAACTATATAATCAAAAGGAAAGACAAATTATATTAACAATTACAAAAATGCACATGGAAGAGAATATTTATAGCTCGGGATTGAAATGTGGTAGGGTTCCTAGGTGTTCTCTGACCTTGATGTTTTTTGTGCAGATGACCCAACTAGGTAATATCATCAATGCTGGAAGGGAGGAGGAGGAGGAGGAGGAGAGGGGGAGGGAGGGAGGGAGGGAGGAGGAGGAAGAAAGTGACTGAGGGATCCTTGGTGCTCTCTTGAGTTCTTTTCTTGCAAAAGAAAAAATCTAATAAACGTTTCATGACCCAATTAGGCTTGCCATTCAAAAAAATGTACAATTAAAATTGTAAAAGCATTTTTAAACAATTTATAAAAGATTGTTAATTGTTTTAAAATGTTGTTATACTTCTAATTGTAGAATATTTTTCAAATGGCAAACTGCCCATTGTATATTTTTTTGAAGGGTAAACCATTGAGATGGACAGCTATAGAAATCAATTAATGAATTAAACAAAATCATTAAAATTAACAAAAACTTACCGATAAAATTTTTGTATTTGTTCAATGTGGGAGGGTTTTTGTCACTTTTTAATCCGTTCTGTTCTTTCTTTCCCCCTTTATCCCCCTTTTTATACGGTATTAGTTTGTGTTTGAAGGTTTGTTTATGAAATAGAATAAAAATATTTGCAAAAAATGGAATGGCTTGTGGCTTTTTCTAAACCAGGGACTTTCCCCAGCCGGGTGCCCTCCAGGTATATTAAGCTGTCAATCTCAGAAATTCATTGGCAGGGCTGAAAAAGGTTGGCATGTACAATCCAGTGCATTGGTGGGATCAACCAAATTCTATTTTATTTGTTTATCTATTTATTTATTTGTCAAACGTACAAGATAGCAGGTATGGGTATAAACATAAACAAAGTAAATACAGATAAATGAGGACAGTAGGACAGGGACGGTAGGCAGGATGGTGCACTTATGCACGCCCCTTACAGACCTCTTAGGAATGGGGTGAGGTCGACAGTAGACAGTCTAAGGTTAAAGTTTTTGGGGTTTGGGGAAGAAATTGGAAATTGGAGGAGTTTTTTTCCCCAATCTGTAGCCACTGCCCCCTCCCCATTTCCAACCCAGGCATTGTTTTGTAAGGGGGCAGACAGAGACGGCTGACTCAAGCAGTTGAGCCAGGTAGGAATGAAGATTCCCCGGAACTTCCGTTTCCGGTCTTCGGTTGGCAGGGGGGAACGTTTTCTACGGGCGGACCAAGATGGCGGCGCCCAGCCCCGTGGCGGTTGCTGCTGCTGCTGCTGCTGCCCCGGACAACGAGAGTGGCGCCCTGGCGACCAAGCCCAAGTCACCGGCCATCACGCCGCAGAAGGTGCGGGAGATGATCGATGAAGGGATCGCCCCGGAGGAAGCCGGCCAGGACAGGTGAGCGCGGAAGGACGGAGCCCGTCCGACTCCAGCCGGCATCCCGCGCATGGCTTCGTCCCCGGCGGATGGGAGGGCGGAGGTTTGGGGCCGGAGGAGAGGCGGGTTCTGGGCCTGGGGTGGCGGTGGGGGACGGGGTTGAGCGAGGGGAAGGGTCTGAGGGTTTATGGGGATCATTGCTTTCATTGGGGGGGGTTTCAATTAGAGGGACGGTTTGGTCTAGGTGGAGAAGGTGCTGGGCCAGAACCAGGTGACGGTGAGTTCTAGTACCACCTTAGGCATGAAAGCCAGCTGGGGGACTTTGGGCCAATCACTAGGAGACTGAGTTCTAGTCTCGCCTTAGGCATGAAAGAGGCTGGGGGACTTTGGGCCAATCACTAGGAGAACGTGAGTTCTAGTTCTGGCTTAGCCATGAAAGCCGGTTAGTGACTTTGGCCCAATCCCAAGGTGATAGTGAGTTCTAGTCCCGATTTACTCATGGAAGCTGACTGGGTGACTTTGGGCCAATCACCAGGAGGTGGTGAGTTCTAGTCCCGCTTTATTTTATTCGAAGTTCTTCTATTCCGCCCTACTCCCTCAGGACTCAGGGTGGTGTACAACATTTTAGGGAACATCAAATAAATTGTTAAAATCAATTTAAAACAATTTAAAAAACATACACATCATACATACATGGGGGAGACGTCAGATGGAAGGTCGTCTCAAACTCACCCCGCCTGCAGAAAGAGCCATGTCTTAATGGCTTTTCGGAAGGCCAGCAAGGTGGGGATAATTCGGATCTCCGGGGGCAGCTGGTTCCAGAGAGCAGGGGCCCCTACAGAGAAGGCCCTCCCCCTAGGCCCCGCCAGTCAGCACTGTTTGGCTGACGGGACCTAGAGGAGACCCACTCTGTGGGATCTGACCGGTCGAAGGGAAGTATGAGGTAGGATGCGGTCCCGAAGATAGGCACAAAAGCCTAAGAACTAGGACTGACCAGCCTTTCATTTGGGGAGTTTCTATTCCGATTCTGCCCTGAGCAGGGGGTCAGACTGAATGGCCTCAAAGGTCCAAGCTCAATTCAAAAATTCCATCACTGTATTCCTCTACCAAAGGTTAGTTTTATACACTTTTAGGGGTCCTGAAAGAGGGAGATGGGAGAGAAACTACTACTACTCGCTGTTGTGAATTGAAAATCATTTCTCTGAATCCTCTCGCTTGCATTTCAGAAAAGATTCCTCGGCCTTCGGTGAAGTGGCCAATGGCTCTCCCCAGACCAATGAGCTGCATTTTGAATCCACTAGCAAAGATGCTTTCTTCAGCCGAGTCGAGACATTCACCATATCCTTTGAGTCCCAATTATTCTAAGGCTGCTTCCTTTTGAGGGGGGGTGCAGTGCCCAGAGGAAACAAATTATACAGGTAGTCCTCGACATACGACCACATTGGAGCCCCAAATTTCTGTTGCTAAGCGAGACAGTTAAGTGAGTTTTGCCCATTTTACACCCTTTCTGGCCACGGTGGTTAAATGAATCACTGAAGTTGTTAAATAAGTCACAATAAGGTTGTTAAGCGAATCTGGCTTCCCCTGTTGATTTTGCTTGTCAGAAGGTCACAAAAGGGGATCACGTGACCCCGGGACACTGTGACCGCCATAAATACGAATCGGTTTCCAAGCTGTCTGAATTTTGATCACGTGACTGTGGGGCTGCTGCAACAGTAGTAAGTGTGAAAAATGGTCATCGGTTACTTTTTTCAGAGCCGATGTAACTTCGAACGGTCACTAAATGAATGGTTGAAAGTCAAGGACTATCTATACATTTAAAGTGGGAGGTGCTATTTTCAATTTTAAAAAACGGGTTTTCTCAACAGGTAAAACATACAATTATTACCTTTCTCCTCCTGGCTACCTGTCCAGATATAGCTAGTCCTCAGCGTACAACCACGATTGAGCCCAAAATGTATGTCAAGTGAAAAATTAAGTCAGTTTTGCCCCATTTTTCTGACTTTCCTTGCCCCATCTGCTAAGTGAAGTCACTGCAATTGTTAAATTAATAACACGGTTGTTAAGTGAATCTGGTTTCCCGATTGGCTTGTCAGAAGGTCGCAAAATCGGATCACATGACCCCGGGATACTTCAACCGTCATAAATGTGAGTCAGTTCTCAAATATCTGAATGTAAATCACGTGACCATGGGGATGCCACAGTACTTGAAAGTGTGAAAAATGTCCTTAAGTCACTTTTTTTCACTGGTGATGTAAGTTTCAGCAGTCATTAAATGAACTGTTGTAAGTTGAGGACTACCCGTATTGAGAGCTGTGAGAATTGGATGAAATTTCTTGCTGGCCTATAGAATAGGAATAGAATGGAATGGAATTAGAATTAGAATTAGAATTAGAATTCAATAGAAAATGGAAGAGAAAATAGAAGAGAATAGAATCGAATAGAAAATAGAATAGAAAATAGAATGGAATAGGAATAGAATACCAGAGTTGAAAGGGACCTTGGAGGTCTTCTAGTCCAACCCCCTGCTTAGGCAGGAAACCCTACACTACTTCAGACAAATGGTTGTCCAACTTCTTCTTAAAAACTTCCAATGCATTCACAACTTCTGGAGGCAAGTTGTTCCACTGGTTAATTGTGCTAACTATCAGGAAATTTCTCCTTAGTTCTAAGTTGCTTCTCTCCTTGATTAGTTTCCTAAATCATTTATTCACTCACAGAAGTGGATTAGGAAGGCCAGATTTTTCGTAAATCCCCCCCCCCCAAAAAAACCTCAAGTGGCTTTCCTTAACGCCAAACACTGCCTCAAGTGGGCAGGCAAACCCCATGAGCTGTCACCCCTGATCTGCGCCAAGTACGGATGGACCAACGTGGAGTGCGACATGTTGAAGTGCTCCAGCTGCCAAGCGTACCTCTGCGCCAGTCTGCAGCTGTCGTTCGACTTCAGCAAATGTAAGCCTGTTGGGGGCCCAGCCTGTTAACATCTGGAAGGCAAATGGAAACAGAATTTATTGGTTGGTTGGTTGGCTGGTTTGTCAAATGAGTTGGCCAACTTGGCATGCGGTAACTCTGGATGGGGTGCTTTGCACCACCTTGTGATTGTGACTTCACAGATGTGGAATTTGGGTTAGAGATTAAAATAGACCTACACATTTTGGGGGGGAACCCCAGGCCACATCTGGCCCTTTGGCTGTTGTCATGGCCCCCTCAGAGCCCGGTTCGGAGGAGAAGTTGGAACTGGGATTGTCCGACAGGGAAGGCACACCAAGGAGTTGAGGACGATGCTGTCCCAGGACCCTTGGGCATTGGGGGAGATGGTACACCAGATAGAGAGCTGCCTGCTTGCACCAACACAGAGGAGGATCGACTGACTATCAGCACCACTGCCGGTCAGCAGCCGCCCCTCCTCTTTGTCTGTGTTGGGTCATGGAACATCTCCAAGAAAAGCACCAAGCTCAGAGCATTAAGGACCCTACAACCCTCCTCCTCCACCCTACTCCTAGCACTGATGATGTTATCTAGTTTGGTAATGAAACATCTCCAAGAAAGCCACCAAGCTCAGAGCATTAAAGACCCTACCACCCTCCTCCTCCACCCTACTCTTAGCACTGATGATGTTATCTAGTTTGGTAATGAAACATCTCCAAGAAAGCCACCAAGCTCAGAGCATTAAGGACCCTACAACCCTCCTCCTCCCCCCCCCCACTCCTTCTAGCACTGATGATGTTACCTAGTTTGGTCATGGAACATCTCCAAGAAAAGCGCCAAGCTCAGAGCATTAAAGACCCTACCACCTTCCTCCTCCTCCAACCCCACAGCCTTCTAGCATTGATTAAACATCTTTTTTAAAAAACCAACCAAGCTTAGAGAGCCCCAAGGACCCCACAGTTCAGCTGTGAACTACAAATATTTGCTTGATTCATTGTCAGACCAGGTTGTATTGTGTCTTGGCTAGAGACCTCTTTCAAAATGTTCTGCCTTGTGCTGGACAGAGTGTGGTTCTGCTGTTCACCAGACACCTTTGCTTCCTAGATAAGGAGAGGTGCCTGGAGCTGCAGAAGGCCTTGTTGGGAGCTCACGAAAAGTTCTGCTTCTGGCCAGACAGTCCTTGCCCAGGTAAGAAAGGAGAAAGAAACAGCAAGGTTGGCTCATACCTGGACATGAGGTCTTCCAGGTGTGTAGGCTGACTGACCCTCCACCATTTTCTGGGGGGCGGGGGCATTCTCACAGCCACAGAAATGTTGGGCTCCATCGTGGTCGTAAGTCGAGGATAACCTCTCGTTTGCTTCTTTCGGACTAGATCGGTTTTCGGTGCTGCTGGTGGAAGAACCCCGGGCTCTTTTCAGCGACTTCCTGGAACGCTTCCAAACTCTGTGCCAGCTGCAGCTTCAGCTGCCCTCCCTGAAGCCGGACAGCCTCAAAAATGTGGTAAGCTGTTGGCGATCAGAGGAGATGAGGTGGCTTTTATTGTCATTTTGTACTGTGAGAAATACTGGCACACATTAAAAATGAAAATCTGTTCCCTGCTCTCAAAAGAAGGAATATATATCTACCCATACCCATACATAACACACATATACACATGCTACACACACACACATACACACTATGTATTACTCTGTGTGTGTGTGTGTGTATATACACCGTATTTTTCGGAGTATAAGACGCACCTTAGTTTTGGGGGAGGAAAATAGGGGGGGAAAACTACATACCAGGTATTCATCTGGCTAGCGTCCTTAGTCTGGTCAGCTTCAGCACATTATTTTATTCCCTGGTTAGGGCTGGAAAAAAACTTCTTCGGAGGGAGTAGGAATGAAAAAATCCTGCAAGCCGGGAAGATTGTTAGCACCTCCTTAGGGCTGGAAAAAAAAGCTTTGAAAAAGCTACATTCGGAGTATAAGACGCATCCAAATTTTCAGCCTCTTTTAGGGAGGAAAAAGGTGCGTCTTATACTCGAAAAATATGGTGAGAGTGTGTGTGTATACATATATGTATGAGTATATATATATATATATATATATATATATATATATATATATATATATATATATATATATATATATATATATATATATATGAGTGTGTGTATACACACACACACTCATATATATATATATACTCACACATATATATATGTGCATACCTACAGTATATACATACACATGTATATACATATTTATACATATATACGTACATATATATGTGTAAATACCGTATTTTTCGCACTATAAGACGTACTTTCCCCCTCCCCCCAAAAGTGGGTGGAAAAGTCTGTGCATCTTATAGAGCGAATATTGCGGCTGGGGGAGGGGGTGTGTGGTGCTGGAGCCTTCACTGCCGAGCAGCTGATTGGTGGTTGGATCAGCCTTCTGCAATACCGCAGATCAGCTGTTCTAGGTGGCGGGGATCGCCGACTATCGCTGCCTCCCATTGGCCAGCAGCGAACGGGGGGTGGCGGCAGCAATCCCCGTTGCCTGGAACAGCTGATTGGCGGTATTCCGGGAGGCCGATCCAACCGCCAATCGGCAGCGAAGGCTCCAGTGTTCCCTGGCAGAGGCAGCAGACACGGAGGAGGCAGGCTGTTTGCAGTTTATTGCAAGGACGCTAGCCAGATGAATACCAGATGGATGCTGGGAGGCAGAGGCAGTTTTTTTTTCTTGTTTTCCTCCTCTAATGTGTGTCTTATAGTCCAGAGCATCTTATAGTGCGAAAAACACAGTACATATGCATGCATATATACAGTATGTACATATGTATGCATACATAAAGGTAAAGGTTCCCCTCGCACATACATGCTAATTGTTCCCAACTCTAGGGGGCAGTGCTCATCTCCGTTTCTAAGCTGAAGAGCCAGCGCTGTCCAAAGACGTCTCCGTGGTCATGTGGCCGGCATGACTAAGGTGCACATAACACTGTTACCTTCCCACCAAAGTTGTCCCTATTTTTCTATTTGTATTTTTTACGTGCGTTCGAACTGCTAGGTTGGCAGAAGCTGGGACAAGTAATGGGAACTCGCCCCGTTACGCGGTGCTAGAGATTCGAACCGCTGAACTGCCAACCATTCGATCAAAAAGCTCAGCGTCTTACCCATTGAGCCACCGCGTCCGTTATGCATACATACACACATACAAATATATATGTGTGTGTGTGTGTGTGTGTGTGTGTGTGTGTGTGTGTGTGTACACACACACACACACGCACACAGAAACACACATCCTTTTGAGAGCAGGTAATAGATTTTCATTTTTAATGTGTGCCAGGTTGGGCATCTCTGCTAGCCTGGAAACTTCTGGAAAGTGTGTTCACCTACCAAGAAGAGGCTGATCGCCATTTTGGGGGAGGTTGAGAGATTGATCTAGTCTGTTTGCTTCTCAGTCCTTGACGGAAGAGAAGGTCAGCTTTCTCTTGCAATTGATCGAGGAAGAGGAGGAGGAAGAGGAGCAGGAGAACTGCAAAACCGAAGGCGAGAAGACGTCGGCCAAGCGGCCTTCTGACCTCCTTCAAGTCCACATCACGGCTTCCATCCTGGCCCTTTGCGGCTGGACTGGCAGGTAAGTGGAAAATCAGATCCGGTTTTTATTTTTTATTTGTGCCCCAAACTATCCTTTATTTTTAGTCTCTGGCAAAATAAAACCCTGCGGAAACTGGATTCATCATCATCATTTAATGACCCCATAATTCCTTGTGGGGTGGAGTCTGGGCAACTGAATGGAGCTAGCAGAGGGTTTACTGGCCGGATGCCCTTCCTGTTGCCAATGCGGAGTTTTGTGCAGCAGATATATTCTCATTGTGCCCAGAGAGAGAAATATCTGCCTCTACCTTTGGATCCTCAAGTTAATTTTTGGTGTGTGGGGGCGTCTTTTTCCTAGTCCGCCATCTGGATCCATCCATCTCCCCTTGATCAGCTGCTGCCGTTGCGTAAGGAAAGTGGGGCTGTGGAGTTTTCACCAAATGGAGTCCACGGAGAACGAGCTGGAGAACCTCTCCAACGTTGCCCCTGCGGCCGAGAAACTCTCCCTGGGGCCCACCTCCCCACGACGGATGATCACCCGGAGCCAGGACACCAGCGTCCCTCTGGGCTCGGAGCAGGTAACGCTTGAAGCCGGAGGCCCAATTTCTGAGGAAGGGTCCTGAGTTGCTGTGGCTCTAGTCTTCGAAGTCTAGGGAGATTCTCACTTCCTCCAGGTCATGGTTGGCCCAAAGGTGCTTTTATTTGTTTTATTTATTTATTTTTCCCCCTAAGAGGCAACTGGACTTTCTGGTTTTTTCCTTTGAAGACGTTTCGCTTCTCATCCAAGAAGCTTCTTCAGCTCTGACAGGATGGTGGGGAACGGAAGGATTTATAGTGACCAGCGTTGAAATCCAAAAAAATTTCCCTACCGGTTCTGTGGGCGTGGCTTGGTGTGGCGTGGCTTGGTGGGCATGTGATTGGGTGGGCATGGCCAACTTGTAAAATGTGGCGAAACTCACCCAATGCTCTTGATTAGCAACCAAAATTTTGGGCTCAATTGTGGTCATAAGTTTTCTTTCTTTCTTTTGCTTTCTTTATCTCTCTTTTCTTTTCTCTCTCTCTCTCCCCCCCCCCCCCCTCTGTATCTGTGTGTGTGTAGCTGTGTCTGTCACTCGCGTGCACAGGGCAGCCGAAGCTTGCTTAAGGAGGGTTTTAACAGGACGCAAAAAGGCGCGGCTTCTCTCCTGCACTAAGCCTCTGGCAATCGCCTTGCCGTGTCCCCCCTCCCTCCGCACGAGAGGAGAGGGAGGAGGTTCACCAGAGCCTTAGTGCAGGAGAGAAGCCGCGTTCTTTTGCGTCCTGTTAAAACCCTCCTTAAGCAAGCTTCGCTCCTGCCTTGCTATGTCCCCGTCCCCCCCGCACGAGAAGAAGAGGAGGTTCGCCGGAGCCTTAGTGCAGGAACGAAACAGCCCTGTACCTTCGTGCCACATTTGCGCGTAAGACAGCCTTTCCTTCCTGCCACTTCGGGCTGGAGCTGCCTGCCCTCTCAAAGCAACCCCGCCACTGTTCACTTTCATTTCGCGGCGGGAGAAGGAAGAAAGCGAACGGCGGCGGCACAGTGGTGCTCCGGGAGGGCAGACTGGCGCAGGCGGATGCGTGCAGCCAGGCGGGGAGGGAGAGGGTGGCGGCCCCTTCCCAGCGCACGGGGGGCGAATGCAGCTGCACGAGCCGTGGTGGGTGTACCAAGATACACCCGCGTAACACCCGTTCTCCGCCAGCTGCATTGGTTGCCCATTAGTCTCCGGATGCAGTTTAAGGTGTTGGTTTTGACCTTTAAAGCCTTACATGGCTCAGGGCCAGGTTACCTGTGGGACCGCATCCTACCACATACCTCCCTACGACCGGTTAGGTCCCACAGAGTTGGTCTCCTCCAGGTCCCATCAGCCAAACAATGTCGGTTGGCGGGTCCACGGGGAAGGACCTTCTCTGTGGGAGCCCCATCTCTCTGGAACCAACTCCCACCTGAGATCCGGACCATCCCCACCTTGCTGGCCTTCCGGAAAGCCATTAAGACATGGCTCTTCCTGCAGGCAGGGTGATATTGAGATCAATCCCCCATGTATGAATGTTGATGTGTTTTTAATTTTTTGTAATTTTTAATCATTTGATAAATCATCAATATGGTTTATATTGTTCTTATACTATGCTGTACATCGCCCTGAGTCCCATGGGAGTTGGGCGGCCTATAAGAACCATTACTAAAATAAAATAATAAATACCTCTATTCCCCCCCTGCCCATCCCTCAGCTCCAGTGTGGCAACACTGAAGCCTCAAAATGGCCTTGGTCAGATCAGCTTCAGGGTCGACACTGTCGCCTTCTTCCTTTCCTGCAGCACGAGAAGAGTCCGTCCCCAGTCATCAGCCGCACGCGGGGCGGGGACAGCTTCAGTGAGCGCCCCGAGGCCGAAGCAGCCAGCCCCACCACCCGGAGCCGGCCTGTGACCCGCAGCATGGGCCACGGGGAAGCCTGTGGCCTGGGAGCCGAAGTGCCGTCCAGCCCACACCGGAAAGCCAAGCGGCCACGCCTGTACTCCTCCAGCAGTTCGGTGAGGGTGCCTAATTCTTTCACTTATTTATTTGTATCCCACTTTTGTTACTTTTATAAACGACTCCGAGGCGGCAAATATATAGAATCCTCTTTCTTCCTCCTCTTTTCCCCACAACAACAACCCTGTGAGGTGGGTTGGGGTGATAGAGTGGGAGGGACTGACACAAAGTCACCCAGCTGGCTTTCATGCCTAATGCGGGACTAGAACTCCCCTTCTCCTGGTAATTGGCTCAAGTCACTCAACTGGGTTTCATGGCTAAGGCGGGACTAGAACTCCCCTTCTTCTGGTGATTGGTTTAAGGTCACTAAGATAGCTTCCATGGCTAAGGCGGGACTACAACTCATCTCCTGGTGATTGGCCCAAGTTCATTCAGCTGGCTTTCATAGTTAAGGCGGGACTAGAACTCCCCTTCTTCTGATGATTGGCCCAAATCAGCTGGATTTCATAGTTAAGGCGGGACTAGAACTTCCCTTCACCTGGTGATTGGCCCAAATCACTCAGCTGGATTTCATAGTTAAGGCGGGACTAAAACTCCCCTTCTTCTGATGATTGGCCCAAATCACTCAGATGGCTTTCATAGTTAAGGCGGGACTAGAACTCCCCTTCTTCTGATGATTGGTTTAAGGTCACTAAGATAGCTTCCATGGCTAAGGCGGGACTACAACTCATCTCCTGGGTGATTGGCCCAAGTTCATTCAGCTGGCTTTCATAGTTAAGGCGGGACTAGAACTCCCCTTCTGGTGATTGGCCCAAATCACTCAGCTGGATTTCATAGTTAAGGCGGGACTAGAACTCCCCTTCTGGTGATTGGCCCAAAACACTCAGCTGGATTTCATAGTTAAGGCGGGACTAGAACTCCCCTTCTCCTGGTGATTGGCCCAAATCACTCAGCTGGATTTCATAGTTAAGGCGGGACTAGAACTCCCCTTCTCCTGGTGATTGGCCCAAATCACTCAGATGGATTTCATAGTTAAGGCGGGACTAGAACTCCCCTTCTCCTGGTGATTGGCCCAAATCACTCAGCTGGATTTCATAGTTAAGGCGGGACTAGAACTCCCCTTCTCCTGGTGATTGGCCCAAGGTCATTCAGCTGGCTTTCATGCCTAAGGCAGGCCTAGAACTGGTGTGGGGACCATGGCAAGTCTCTTTTTTTCAGTGCCATTGTAACTTTGAACTGTCACTAAATGAATGGTTGTAAGTTGAGGACTACCAGTACGAAAGACTGGAATCAAAATCTCAGCTCTGGTCAAGGAGGAGATACAGAAACTCAAGATAGCCTCACCTTGATTTTCTTTGGTATGAGAGGGGACAGAAGGAAATTTTAGCAGCTTAAGCTCCTATTTTTATGCCCCAAAAGCATAAGGTCCTTGTAAGGTCTGTTTCCTGACCTGGCCTACCTCGAAAGGCTAAAGACCTAATACAGGAATCTCCAAACTTGGCAACTTTAAGGCTTGTGGACTTCAACTCCCAGGATTCCTCAGCCAGCATGGATAATTGTTACTTGGGACGTTCATAAGACAAAGGGTTCTAAGTCTAGGATTACCTGTAATTAAGACAGGTGGGGAAAAAAATCACAAAAAAATTCCTCCTGGACAGCAAAATGGGAAATGCCTAAAGCAGGGGTCTCCAAACTTGGCAACTTTAAGACTTGTGGACTTCAACTCCCAGAATTCTCCAGCCAGCTATGCTGTTCTCTATGGCACCAGAAAGCCAAATAAGGAATAACGGATGGAAGTTGACCAAGGAGAGATTCAACCTGGAAGTGAGGAGAAACTTTCTGACGGTGAGAGCGATCAACCAGTGGAACAGCTTGCCAGCGGAGGTCGTGAGAGCCCCAACACTTGCAACCTTCAAGGAGAGACTGGACTGCCATCTGTCTCAAATGGTGTAGGAACTCCTGCTTGAGCAGGGGGTTGGACTAGATGACCTACAAGGTCCCTTCCAACTCTAATAATAAATCTAAATAAAAGTCTTAAAGTTGCCAAGTTTGAAGACCTCTGACCTAAAGTAATACAGAGAGATAATCTGGAGAGCTTTCTAAAACATGGGAAAAAAGGAAAGGGAAAACATGGAGTTGGGTGGAGGAAATGGACGGAGAAGAAGATAACTGGGGAATGAGTCATTTGTTCATCGAAACAGGTGCTACCAGATTCCTGATGGACTTGGTCACACTGGTGATCCAGGTGAGCCAATAGGGTGATTCAGCCAAAAGACAAATACGATTTAGGGATTATGAAGAAGAACATAAAGCACAAGAGATCACAGAAATCGGCGGTCCCATTCTGTTTCCCCTGGTCAGATCTCAGTTGGAGTTCCATGTCCAGTTCTGACCACCTTAATCTAAACAGGATGTGAACAAACTGGAGCACATCAAGAGAAGATCCACCAAGATGGTTCCAGGTTCTATCAAGCAAGGTGAAAAGCGGACCTTAGTCCGCAGAAGACAAGATGGAAGAGAGATATGATGACGGTCTTCAGTAGCAATCAAGGTGGAAAGATCAACTGATCAGTAGCTCAATCAGGTTGTTCCCATCAGATCCCTACAGTAAGCTTTGGACGTCAACCCCCAGATTTCTCAACCAATTAGAAGTTGACGTCCCAATACAAGAAGAATGGATGTCAGTTTGAGGAAGGCTAGGTAGATACCTCCTCGTTCATCTCCTGTTCCATTTTTCTTCACTACATCTTAGATCAAAAGCTTGGTCAGGTCCATCCAAGAACTAGTGGTCCAATTCAAGATCATTTATGGAGCCTTGATGGAATATATGACCATCTGAATCTACTTCGCTTAGGTCAGAGGTCTCCAAACTTGGCCACTTTTAAGTCTTGTGGTCTTCAACTCAGCACGGCTGGATGAGGAATTCTGGGAGTTGAAGCCCACAAGTCTTAAAAGTTGCCACGGTTGGAGACCAGTGGCTTAGGTAAAGATGAGCTACCGTATTTTTCAGAGTATAAGACACACCTTTTTCCTCCCTAAAAGAGGCTGAAAATTTGGGTGCGTCTTATACTCCGAATGTAGCTTTTTCAAAGCTTTTTTTCCCAGCCCTAACTAGGTGCTAACGAACTTCCCGGCTTCCTACTCTGTCTGAAGAAGGCGCTAACGATCTTCCCAGCTCTTACCTGCTTGCAGGCTTTTCAATTCCTACTCTCTCCGAATAAGGTTTTTTCCAGCCCTAAATCTTTGCAGGCTTGTTTTCATTGCTACTTGCTCCGAAGAATGTTTTTTTAAGTCCTAATCAGGGGATAAAATAATGTGCTGAAGCTGAACAGAATAAGGCCGCTAGCCAGATGAATACCTGGTAGGTAGATTTCCCCCCCCCCTATTTTCCTCCCCAAAAACGAAGGTGCGTCTTATACTCCGAAAAATACAGTAATTCCTTACCCAACTTAATCTGGTTGTGTGAACACAGGCTGTTTTTCTCCCCTAACAGGATTCATCAACCCGGCTTTTCTTTGACCCCCTGGCCCAGCACCGTGACTGGTGCCCGTGGGTCAGCGAGGTGAAGGAAGCGTCAGGGCTCGGAATCAAAGGGGACTCCCTGGAGGAGAAAGCAGACCATGGCTGGCAGGTGGTCCTGAAAGTTCTTCAGGCCTCCAGGCAGTCGGAAAAGCCAGCCCATCTGGAGTCCGAGGTGAGTCAGGCCACCAGTGGTCATCTACTTCAGGCGTCTCCAACCTTGGCAACTTTGAGACTTGTGGACTTCAACTCCCAGAATTCCCCAGTTTAACTCCGCCCCCAGTTTCTGCCACTCCTACAGATCCATATTGTAAAATTGTAAACCGTCTTTTAACAGTGCCAACTAGCCTCAGCCCTAGTCCAGTTTAACTTCTACGTTCAGACAAGCCCACACATCTTCAAGAGGTCAAGGTTGAAAAACAGCGGACTAGATGACAAAGTTTGTCCAATTCTTTCCAATCCAACACTGGGAGGTACTGACTGGCTAGAGATGCAGGTGCAGGTCAGAAAGTTGGATCAGAAAAGATTTGCATGAACTACATCATCTAGTTCAGCATTTCTCAACCTTGGTCTCTTGAAGACATGTGGACGTCAATTCCCAGAATTCCTCACCCAGCCTTGCCTGAGGTGGGACTAGAACTCCCTGCCTCCTGGTGATTGGCCCAAAGTCACACAGTCAGCTTTCATGCCTAAGACAGGACTAGAACTCCCTGTCTCCTGGCGATTGGCCCAAAGTCACACAGTCAGCTTTCATAAGGCAGGACTAGAACTCATTGTCTCCTGGCGATTGGCCCCAAGTCACCCAGTCGGCTTTCATGCCTAAGGTGGCACTAGAATTCACCATCTCCTGGTGGTTTTGGCTCAAAAGCATCCAGCCAGCTTTCATTCCTAAGGTGGGACTAGAACTCACAGTCTCCTGGTGATTGGCCCAAAGTCATCCAGCTGGTTTTCATGCCTAAGGCAGGACTAGAACTCCCTGTCTCCTGGTGATTGGCCCAAAGTCCCCCAGTCATCTTTGATGCCTAAGGTAGGACTACAACTCCCCACCTCCAGGTTTCTCTAACCTGCTGCCTCAGCAGTGAAATCTACTTACCTTCCCTAACAGTTCGGAAGTGCACGCTCCCCGCGCACTTTTTCACCCGCACTCCGCTCGCTTGCGTGCTTTTTCACCCTCCTCGCATGCGCAGAACGCTTTGCACATGCGCAGAGGGTTAAAAAAAAGAGAACATGATGATGTTCAGGCGGATAGGTGGAGCATCGTGTTACCGACGCTGCCGGTTCTCCGAACCACGCGCCGCCGCCACTACCAGTACGCCTGTACTGGGCCGAACCTGTAGCATTTCACCCCTGCACTGCCTTCACCACTAGACCGAACTGGTTCCCCTCGTAGCCTTTCTTTGGCATCCGTGTCGCTCCCCTTTCTCACTCGTCCCTCTCCTCCCCGCTGCAGAGTCTCTCGACCAAATCCCGCAAAGTCTTCCAGATTTTCCGCCAGTGGGAAGGCACCTGCTCCTCCTGAAGACCTGGAGACAGCGTCGGGACGGTGCAAAGTAGGCTGAGCAGAACACTACCCATTCGGTTAGCAGGAGGGACGTCGCGTAAGAGAAGAGACCCAGGGAGAAACGGTTGGATACCACCTCCCCGTGGCCAGTCTGACCTTCTCCCTCGTCCACGGACAGAAGCACGCAGCAGTCGCCCATCTCCCACCGAAGAAGATGCCTTACCTGCAGCGCGGATCCCGGAAAAAAATCCTTCCGCCCCTTTGGAGGTGGGCAGGGACGCCTGAGCATTTCTGCAACACTTGTGCTGGTTCCCAGTTACCTGGAGTCCTTCAGCAGCTGAGCCCAGAGAAATTCCCAGTTTAAACTGAGCTAGATCCGTTCGGCAACAAGGTGGAGAAAATCTCTTCCCACGTGACGTCTTTGGGTTCATCCTCCCGAGTTGCATTTGGGCCTTCCTTGCTCCTGCTTCTCTGCAAGGGGGGGGGGGGGTCTGTAGAATTTGTTGGGGGGACCTGATTTGACATTCTCGGCACCAGCACAAATATCGGCCCCTGGCACTCACACCCCCGTTACGTGCTTCGCGTGAAAATGTCTGGACTACCTGCGGTTCAAATTGAGTCGAAATCTGAACTTGGGGCAACTAGAATGGAAGTGGGACACTTGTGGACTTCTTATTTTTTAGATGGAAAAGAGAAAGACCTCCCAGAATTCCTTGCGACAGTCTCTCATCTGGCCCAAAAATAATAATTAATTAACGCTCCTCCCCCATTGTGTCATTCGAAAGGTCAAAAATTGCCTTTCCTCTGGAGACAGCTGGGAAAAATTGGGGAGAGCTTGCCTCAAAACAGGGGTGTCCAGGGTCGTCAACTTTAAGACTGGTGAACTTCAACTCCCAGAATTCTCCCTAGCCAGCTGTGCAGGATGGACTTCAACTCCCAGAATTCCCCAGGCAGATAGGCTGGCTGGGGAATTCCGGGAGTTGAAGTCCATCCTTAAAAGTTGACAAAGCTGGATTCTCCTGCCTGAAATACTAAGTTGTGTATGTTGGCAACCGCCTAAAGCAGTGTTGGTGAACCTTTTTGGCACTGAGTGCCGAAACAGGAGTGCGCGTGCCAGAAACCGGAAGAGCAGCCACCCGGTGCGCATGCCACCTGGTCTTCCGTTTGCGTGCGCAATGACCAGCTGGCTGGCGCGCATGTGCCTGCCGGAAACGGAAGAGCAGCTGCCCGGTGCGCATGTGCGCGCTGGAAATATGATATTCCGGTTTGCTGTGCGCAGTGGCCAGCTGGTCTTTGCGCGCTCATGCGCACTCCGGAAACCGGAAGAGCAACAGGCGGCAGCTCGCGTGCCCAGAGAGATGGCTCTGCGTGCCACTTCCGTCACGCGTGCTATACGTCTGCCATCACGGGCCTAAAGCATCAGAGCTTTTAGATGTACATGTGAGAGCTCTTTCACAGCTGGACAGCAAGCCCATTTCATGCATAACTGGACCCCTTTATTAAGAAAAACCCACATTCTAATGTGTTGTGCAGTGTTTGTATAAAATAAATAACAGAATCCGGGCCTATTTATTTTGTGATGTGTCTCTCACTTTTCTCACGGGAGTTTTGGGGCAGGCTAGGCAGAGAGAGGGACTTCGCAAAGTCACCCCATGTCTGAGGATAGATTTGAATCCGGATCTCCCTAGACTTAGTCCAGCATTTTCGGTGCTGTGTCACTGTCTCATGCTGGGTTAGAAATTATGACGGAAGCAAGGAAAACCAAAATTAAACGTTTGGCTTCTCATCCAAGAAGCTTCTTCGGTTCCGTTGAGGACTTTTCCCGAAAGGTAACTGGACATTCTCATTTTTTTTTTCTTTGAAAACATTTCGCTCCTCGTCCAAGAAGCTTCCTCGGTTCTGATCAGAACCGAGGAAGTTTCTTGGACGAGAAGCGAAACGTTTTCAAAGAAAAAAAACCCGAGAATTCCCAGTTGCCTTTTGGGAAAAGCACCTTTCGGTCACCTGAGAGCCGTTTGCCAGGTGAGTCGCAGGATGAGACATTCGGCAGGGATGTTCCCTCGGCCGGAAAGAGAATCAAAACAACATAGCATCCAGGCCACTCACTCGTTGCTTCGTCGCCAGAGGACAATTTTGCACGGCGTGATAATGAGACACACCTTGGCAGACGAATCCCGACACGTGGAGCATTTCCCTAAGAGCGTTTCATGTCGGCCGCAACCCCGGAAGTCCGATGGATTAACACCAGGGAACGTGGCAGCCTCAGCCCACGCAGCTTGGCGTTTTGCCTGGCATCACGGGACGCCCACCGAGGAAACTGAGTCAGGAGGAGGTTACAGATTCCCCGAAAGGGGAAATCACCCGAGCTGGAGATGAAATCCGAAGAACGGGGTTCAAGCGTGCCAAAATTTGGGAAAGACGTCATGGGAAGAATCCCAAAAACCGGGAGGATCTTCGTAAATCGGACTCAAAAATTGCATCCTTTAGTTTTTATAGATATCGTATGTGTTTATTTTGTTTTTAACAGCGAGAATAAAATGCAAAACAGAAAAACTTGCATAACAACAAAAGGAAAAGAAGAAAAAATGTGTACCAAAAAGTGGGGGGGAAGTCCCAAATATCAATTAAATCTAACATTAAAAATATAGAGTCCATCCCAGCTGGATGCTGATAAAAATATAGAAAAACCTTGATAAATTTTTCCTTCGTTACATAACGGGTCTACAAATAAGTTATAAGCTTATTTAACAAGAATACCATATTACTGTGTAAAATAAACAAATATTCCAGATGAGGTGAACTCAGTCTGATAATCAAATCGACCGAACCTCTAATAATTATATTATTAATATAATATATAATAATTTTAATATAGTTAATATAATATAATTAATATAATAATATAATGCGACATTTCTGTTGCTAGGAGAGACATTTGTTACGTGGGTTTTGCCCCATTTTATGACATTTCTTGCCACCGATGTTAAGTGACTCACTACAGTTGTTAGTAACATGGCTGTTAAGTGAATCTGGCTTCCCCATTGACCTTGCCTGTCAGAAGGTTGCAAAAGGGGATCACGTGACCCTGGGACCCCTGCAACCGTCATAAATAGGGACCAGTTGCCAAGCTTCTGAATTTTGATCACATGACCATGGGGATGCTGCAACAGTCATAAATGTAAAAAATGGTCATAAGTCACTTTTTTCAGTGCTGTTGTAACTTTGAGTGGTCACTAAATAAACTCATTGTGGAGGATGATAAGATAGATAAATAGATAGATAGATAGATAGATAGATAGATAGATAGATAGATAGATAGATAGATAGATAGATAGATAGATAGATAGATACCCTGTTTCCCCCAAAACAAGACATCCCCTGATAATAAGCCCAATCGGGCTTTTGAATGCATGGCAATAAGGCCAAGCGCTTATTTCAGGGTTCAAAAAAATATAAGACAGGGTCTCATTTTCGGGGAAACACGGTAGATAGATAGATGATAGGATAGAAAGATAGACAGACAGACAGACAGAGAGAGACAGATAGATAGATTATATATAGAGAGAGAGAAATGGATGGATAGGTAAGTAGGTAGAGATAGATAGAAACATATATAGCAGCGGTGGGTTGCTCCCTTACCGGTGCCGGTGTGCTGCGCACGCATCTCCATGCTTCTGTTTTGCATTCTGCATGCGCAGAAGCAAAATCTCGCCAAAATCTCTTGCGCGCGCGTGTCCCCTTGCAAGATTTTGGCGCAATTTTGCTTCCGTGCATGCGCAGAAGCAAAATCGGCCAAAAATTCACGGAAAAAAATGGCGACGCGCACGGTGGACCGGCAGAGAGGGCTCCGGAGTGGTTGGGCGCAAATTGCGCAATCGGCCGCTCCCTACAAGAGCTGTGCACCGGGCAACTCCGGCAGGAACCCACCTCTGATATATAGATATAGAAATATACAAAATATAGAGATAGAAATATATAGAGACAGATATGTATAGAGAGATACATAGATGTAGAGATACCCTGTTTCCCCCAAAATAAGACATCCCCTGATAATAAGCCCAATCGGGCTTTTGAGTGCATGGCAATAAGGCCAACCGCTTATTTCAGGGTTCAAAAAAATATAAGACGGGGTCTTATTTTTGGGGAAACACGGTAGCTATAGAACTAGAGATATATACATATGTGTGTGTTCGTGTGTGAAAAATATCACAAATTGTATTCAAAGGTGTCTGCTGTTGCGGGCCACAACTGGTTTCATGCGATGCACAGAGTGGCTGAATACACAGTAAAAACAACAAAATGTGGAGGATATTATTGCATGCCTTGCAGACGATGAGAAAGCACCTGTTAGCAGCTCCTCCGACTCGCAAACCTTTACTCAAAGGCTTCTGCGGACGCCTTTGAATCAAATTTGTGAGTCGCAAAAGGTGCTAACAGGGGGGGGGGGCGTCCAATGTTTGTGCCACCGCAGGTGAACCCAACTCTGCTTGTAAATTTCTGGGTTGGAATAATTAATAGTATTATTCATGGCAATAAATACTCCGTTCTCCATCATCGTGTTGTTGCAAACATAAGACGTTGCTGCATAATGATTTTGCTCGCGATTAACTCACCAGGCGTTGGTTTAATTCAACTTTTCATGCCGTAATTATGACCAGCCGCTGTGGTTGTTGTTCACCTGAGCATTCCAGGTATTCTCAACTCGAAGTTACAATGAACGAAGGCAGGATAGACGTGTCCCAGGATAAATATTGTTGCAGGATCCAATCCTGGTCGGTCAATGGGACCAGAGGTTTCGTTTTTCCGAGCTTTCGGACTCGTCTTTCGAACTGGGGTCCAGCACGAGTGCGAAAGCTCGGAAGACAAAACCTTTGGTCCCACTGACCGACCAGGATTGGATCCTGAAGTTAAGACGGGACCGAAAAAAAGTGACTTATGACTCTTTCTCACACTTATGACCGTCGCAGCATTCCCCAATGGTCCCGTGATCAAAATTCAGAGGCTTGGCAACTGGCATGGACTTACGACGGTTGCAATGTGCCAAGGACTCATGATCTCCTTTTGCGACCTTCCGACAAACCACGTCAATGTGGAAACCAGATTCCTTTAACAACCGGCTTACTAACTCAACAACTGCTGTGATTCACTTAACGGCTGTGGTGAAAAGGGTCGTAAAAGGGGGCAAAACCCACTGAACCGTCACTAAATGAGCTGTTATAACTGGATGATTATCTGTACAATGTTTTGTGCCGGAAACCGGTGTATTACGTCTAGTTCCTGACAAAAAACAATGCCATAGCAAAGAATGGGTTCACTTAATGACAGCTGCATTCACTTTACCAACATGGTACTCGCTTAGTGACAGGTGCAAACAGGTCATAAAAGCAGTCACAGTTAGGTGGTGGCATGCTTTATGACCATTGTTATGGCCAAAAATGGCAGGTTCTATTATGGACGTAAGAGGTGAGCTGTAACATGGCCCTTAATAGAAAAGTTGGCCTTCCCTTGCTTCACAAACCGGAATTTCGAGAGCAAGAAGTTGGATCCTGGCGACTACCGGTAGTCCTCATCTTACAACAGTTCACTTAGTGACGGTTGAAAGTTACGATGGCACCAGAAAAAAAGTGACTTCTGGCCATTTTTCACACCTACAACCGTTGCAACATCACCATAGTCACGTGATCAAAATTCGGATGCTTGCTTTGTATTTATGACGGGTTGCAGTGATCAACCCGTCATCACGTGATCCCCTTTTGCGACCTTCTGACAAGCAAAGTCAACGGGGAAGCCAGATTCACTTAACAACCGTGTTCCTATCTTTACAACTTAAGCGGTTCATTTAATGACTGTGGCAAGGAAGGTCGTAAAATGGGGCAAAACTCACTTAACAACAGAAATTTTAGGCTCAGTTGTGATCGTAAGTCAAGGACTCCTGTATTTCCTTTTTCTTTCTCTTTGAACCTCTCTTTTCACAACGGATGGCATTTAAGGCTGCTTCTATCCCTCTAAAAAACCCAATTAATTAAACCTTAGTTGATTAATCGCATATCTTAATTAACCAATGGCTTCGGTATAGCCTCTGCATATGGAAAAGTCTGTTGCTATTATGGGATTATTCCTGCATTGCTACCAAAAAAAAAAAACCCCACCACAATTCTGCAAAGAAAAAAAATGCTTCCCCTAAATTTCCATTTCAGGTTATAAGCTGGTTCTTTTGAAAAAAAAATTTCTCCCCTCCTGGTATTCAAGTACTGTAATCAGGAACCGCTGAAAGAATTCAATCGTCGGGCATTTTGAAGGCTTACATGAAATCAAACTCTTTTGTAGCAACGCGATGACAAAAGCAGAAACCGTCACCTATGGAAAATCTATAGAAAAGAATTTTTAAAAAGATTTTTCTTTTCTAATGGATTGTGAATAAAAAGTGCTAGGCTGCATTATAAAGCTGGAACAAGCATTAATAACATAGCACTAGCATAGCCCTTAGACTTAAATACCGCTTCACAGTCGTTTCCAGCCCTCTCTAAGCGGTTTACAGAGTCAGCATCTTGCCCCCAAAAATCTGGGTCCTCATTTTACCGACCTCAGAAGGACGGAAAGTTGAGTCAACCTTGAGCTGGTGAGAATCGAACTGCTGGCTGTTGGCAGAGTTAGTCTGCAACACTGCACTCTAACATCTGCGCCATCATGGACCTTCCTTCCTTCCATCCATCCATCTTTTCCTTCCTTCCTTCCTTCCTTCCTTCCTTCCTTCCTTCCTTCCTTCCTTCCTTCCTTCCTTCCTTCCTTCCTTCCATCCATCTTTTCCTTCCTTCCATCCATCCATCCATCCATCCATCTTTTCCTTCCTTCCATCCATCCATCCATCTTTTCCTTCCTTCCTTCCATCCATCCATCCATCCATCTTTTCCTTCCTTCCTTCCTTCCAGCCTTCCATCCATTCATCCATCCTTCCTTCCTTCCATCCATCCATCTTTTCCTTTTTTCCTTCTTTCCAACTTTTCCTTCCTTCCAACTTTTCCTTCCTTCCTTCCTTCCTTCCTTCCTTCCCAAGCAATAGCACTTAGACATATTTATTTATTTATTTATTTATTTATTGGTTCTTCTATGCCACCCTACTCCCGAGGGACTCAGGGCAGCGTACAGCATTATGTAAGAACACTAGATAGTAAATAACAATTAAAACAAAGTTAAAACGTTAAAAAATGAACAGTAAAAATGTAAAAAAAATGAATATACCACTTTACAGTGCTTTACAGCCCTCTCTGAGCAATTTACAGAGTCAGCCTATTGCTCCCCAATAATCTGGGTCCTCATTTTACCCACCTCGGAAGGCTGAGTCAACCTTGAGCCTGGTGTGAGATTCGAACTGCCAAATTGCAGGCAGCCGGCAGTCAGCAGGAGCAGCCTGCAGTACTGCATTCTAACCACTGTGCCACCGCGGCTCTTAATGGATAGGATGGGACCCCTTACCTTAACGCCAGGTCTTTTAAAACTTGTCAGCTTTAAGATGAATGGACTTCAATTCCCAGAATTCCCCAGCCACTAAATGACAGTTTATTTAGTGACCATTCAAAGTTACATCGGCACTGGAAAAACGGACTATTTTTCACACAACTGTTGTAGCATCCCGCTGGTCCCATGATCAAAATTCAGATGCTTGGCAAGTGACTCATATTTATGACGGTTGCAGTGCCCCTGGTCACGTGATCAACTTTTGCAGCCCTCTGATAAAGCGAACTCCATAGGGAGGCCACATTCACTTAATGTCTGCAGCGATTCGCTTAACAACTGTGGCAAGGAAGGGCAAAAAATGAAGGGCAAAACTCACTTAAGAAACGTCTCACTTAACAATAGAAAGTTTGCGTTCCATCCTGGTTGCAAACCGAGGACAATCTGTGATTAAGTTAGTAAAATGGCCGTTAAGTGAATCTGGCTTCCCCATTGACTTTGCTTGCCAGACGTTTGCAAAAAGGGGATTTCGTGACTCCGGGACACTGCAAACAGTCATAAATAGGAGCCTCCTCAAGGTATGACCACAATTGAGCCCAGAATTCATGTTGTTAAGTGAGATAGTTGTTAAGTGAGCTTGGCCCCGTTGTACAACTTTTCTTGCCATGTTTCGTAAGTGAATCACTGCAGCTGTTAAATTAGTAAGACAGTTGTTAAGTGAATCTTGGCTTTGCTTGTCAGAAGGTTACAAAAGGGGATCACCTGACCCCAGGACGCTGCGACTGTCATAAATATGAGTCAGTGGTCAAACATCCAAATGTAAATTAAGTCACCGTGGGGATGCCACAGCGGCCGTAAGTGTGAAAAATGATCCTAAGTCGCCTTTTTACAGTGCCGTTATAACTTTGAATGGTCACTAAATGAACTGTTGTATGTCAAGGACTCTGTATCACCATGGAGGATGCTACAATGGTCATAAGTGTGAAAAACAATCCTAAGTCGCCTTTTTACAGTGCCGTTGTAACTTTGAACCATCACTAAATGAACTGTCGTAAGTCAAAGACTCCCTGTATCACCATGGGGGATGCTACAATGGTCATAAGTGTGAAAAATGGTCCTAAGTCACCTTTTTATAGTGCCATTGTAACTTTGAACGGTCACTAAATGAACTGTCGTAAGTTGAGGACTCCGTGTATCACCATGGGGGATGCTACAATGGTCATAAGTGTGAAAAACGATCCTAAGTCGCCTTTTTACAGTGCCGTTGTAACTTTGAACAGTCACTAAATGAACTGTCATAAACTGAGGACTCTCTTTATCACCATGAAGATGCTGCAGAGGTTGTAAGTGTGAAAAACGATCCTCAGTTCCTTGTTTCGGTGCTGTTGTTAACTCCGGTCACTAAACGAACGGTTGTAAGCCGAGACGGCCTGCCGCAGTGCAAAACAGCTCGCGCATTAAGCCGCCCAAGCCGGTTCTGCGGGTTGCCGTCTTTTCCCTCCTTCCCCTCCTCCCCGTTTCCGGCAGGGTTGCACCCAGGCAAGGTGGCACTTCAATACCTCCCGTGCTCTGGGCAAAGATCCAGACACACCTGCCCGCCCATTGGCCTGGCGTGTCATCGGCACCTGGGTGGCCAGGTGAGGCGGGTCGTGACCTCGTCGCTCATGCAGGTGGATGACGGAGAGATGATATTCTGAAACGGATCGGAATCTCTCGGGCCGGTCCATTCATTATGCCCCCTTGAAAGACAAGCTGTGTAAACCCTTCAAGCCTGAAGGGAAGGCGGATTTAGAGCTGAAGTGGTGCAGTGGTTAAATGCTGCGACTGCAGGCTGACTGCTAGTTCAGTAGTTCAGCTGTTCAAATCTCACTAGGCTCAAGGTTGACTCAGCCTTCCATCCTTCCGAGGTCGGTAAAATGAGGACCCAGATTGTTGGGGGCAATATGCTGAACTCTGTAAACCGCTTAGAGAGGGCTGTAAAGCACTATGAAGCGGTATATAAGTAAAGTGCTATTGCTATTGCTATTTATTTTACAGGTAGTCCTCGATTTACGATGGTTCGTTTAGTGACCGTTTGAAGTTACGGCGGCCCTGCGAAAAGGGACTTACGACCATTTTTCACGCTTGCGACGCTTGCAGGATCTCCATTATCATGTGATCAAAATTCCGATGCTTGGCAACTGGTTCATATTTACGACGGTCGCTGTGTCCCGGGGTCACGTCATCCCGTATAAAAATATGAGAAAATAGATAATAGTATATATATTGAATAGAGAAAGATAAAAAAAATGTTTAGGTGTATAACAATAGCCATAATATGGAAATATGGAAATGAGAAGGGAATACGATGGCGTAAAGTTGTATTAGTGGAATTATATTTTATATGTATATGTGATGTATATGTTTGTTTTGTATGTTGTATTGTTTGTTTTTTAAATTGGAAAATTATAATAAAAAAATTTTTTTTAAAAAAAAGAACGGTGATTCACTTAACAAACGTGGTGAGAAAAGTCGTAAAACGTGGCAAAACTCACTTAACAACATTTCTCACTTTGGGCTCACTTGTGGTCGTAAATTGAGAACTACCTATGTTTATTTATGAAATAAATTGACGGGCATCCCTCATAGATGACTCCGGTCATCTTACAGCATTTTAAAAGTCCACCGTACAGGTAGTCCTCGAATTACGACCACAACGGAGCCTAAAATTTCTGTTGCTAAGCGAGACGCTTGTTAAGTGAGTTTTGGCCCGTTTTACGACCTTCCTTGCCACAGTTGTTAAGTGAATGAGTAACCCAGTCGTAAAGTGAATCTTCTCTCCACCCTTGACTCTGCTTGTCAGAAGGTCGTAAAAAGGGATCACGTGACCCCCCGGGACACTGCAACCGTCATAAACATGAGTCAGTTGCCGAGCGTCCGAATTCGGATCACGTCACCATGAGGATGCTTGCAACGGTCGTAAGTGTGGAAAACTTTTTCATACGTCACTTTTTTCAGTATAACTTCGAACGGTCACTAAACGAGTGATTGTAAGTTGGGGGTCTTCCTGCATGCTGTCTCCATCGCGGCTAGAAACCCCCGTCCAATCATGGTTTGTTGAACAGACCACAAGGCGGCTTCGTATGTTATATACCGAGCCCTGCCATTTCCACCCTGTTGTTGAGGAAGGTGTTCTCAATCCCAGAGAATCTTCTCAGATATTAACAGAGTAACCAGAGTTGGAAGGGACCTTAGAGGTCTTCTAGTCCAACCCACTACTCAGGCAGGAGACCCTATGCCATTTCAGACAAACGGTTGTCCAGTCTCTTCTTAAAAATGTTCTCCTCCATCCTTGCGAGGCTGGGTCTTCCTTTGACCTTTGCCCAAGCCCCCCCCCCCCGAGTGATGTCCTGGAGGTGTACCAGGCAGGTGGAGCTGGCACCTAACCTTGGGTGACCTCCACAAACCCCGTGCTTAGAAATGACAGCTCAGATATTGAGAAGAATAATAACAACAACAACAACAGAATGACAGAGTTGGAAGGGACCTTTGGGGGTCATCTAGTGCAACCCCACCGCCCAAGCAGGTGAGACTTATGACTTTGGGGAATGAGATGCAGTTGTTTGGAAATATCCCAGTTAAAATTTTAAGGAAAAGTTTTATGATTAAGAATCAATCGAGGAGAAATGGAATAGAAAATAGGAATAGGAATAGGAATAGGAATAGGAATAGGAATAGGAATAGGAATAGGAATAGGAATGGAATGGAATGGAATGGAATAGAAAATAGGAATAGGAATATAATAGAAAATAGGAATAGAATAGAATAGAATAGAATAGAATAGAATAGAATAGAATAGAATAGAATAGAATAGTAACAACAACAACAACAACAACAACAACAACAACAACAACAACAACAACAAAAGAGTTGGAAGGGACCTTTGAGGTCTTCTAGTCCAACTCCTGCTCACTATACTATTTCAGACAAATGGTGATCCAATCTTATCTTAAAAACCTCCAGTGTTGGAGCACCTACAACTTCTGGTGGCAAGCTGTTCCACTGGTTAATTGTCCTCACTGTTAGGAAATTCCTCCTTAATTCCAGGTTGCTTCTCTCCTTGGTTAGTTTCCATCCATTGTTTCTTCTCCTGCCTTCAGGGGCTTTTGAGACCCTGGATAGACCAGAGATAATGACTGCTGTGGTGGATGATAGATTAGAAACTGCTGTGGACTTTCTGCGATTGTGAACAGAGGGCTTGGAAGATTAATTTTGCTGTTGGCTTGACATGTTAACTTTTGTCCTCGACATGCAACAGTTCGTTTAGTGACCAAAATTACAACGGCACTGAAAAAAGCAACTTCTGACCATTTTTCACATTTATGACCGTTGCCACATCCCCATGGTCACGTGATCAAAATTCAGAAAGATGCTTGGCAACTGACTCATAGTTATGACGGTTGCAGAGTCCCGGGGTCACGTGATTCCCCTTTTGCGACCTTCTGATAAGCAGTTAAGGGGGAAGCCAGATTCACTTAATGACCCTGTTACTAACTTAACAACTGCAGGGATTCACTTAAGAACTGTGGCAAGAAAGGTCGTAAAATGGGGGGAAACTCCCTTTGCGGTCTCATTTAGCAACAGAAATTCTGGGCTCAATAGTGGCCGTAAGTTGAGGACTACCTGTTCAGGTAGTCCTCAACTTACGACCACAATTAGGAACAGAAGCCACCTGGGTAGGTCTCAAATGGGAGTCACGTGACCCTGTGATGTTGCAACCATCGTAAATATTTTGTACATGCTGGTTGCCAAGCACCCAAATTTTGATTACGGAACTGTGATGAGGCTGCGACCGTCGTAAGTTCAAGGACTGGTCATAAGCAACTTCTTTTCAGTGCTGTTGTTAACTTTGGTCACTAAGCGAATCGTTGTAAGTTGAGAACTAGCCATAGATTAGACTTCCACAAGTTGGCGTCTTCCCAGGAAAATGGCCTTAGACTCCCACCATTTCTAGCAACCCTGTGACAAGGAATTATGGGAAGTGGAGTCCGACATTGTTGCAGAATGGTAGCAGAACAGACCAGGGGATTCTGGGAGTTGAAGTCCACACATCATAAAAGTGTTGAGTTTGAGAAAGAACTGCTGTAGATAAAGATTGCAAACATTAACAAAACAATATATGGAAACAATGCAGCCATTCTTGTCCGAATGACTCGTGGACTCCTGTTAGAAGGCAAACATTAAACCAACATTCGTGGTAAGCCACGATAAGCCCCACTTTCTGGTTTAGAGTATCGTGCACAGCTGCAGATGGATTCATATTGCCGCACGTTTTCCACTTTATTAAACCGTTCTCATCCACCTGCCACCATCAGAGAGGAATCCTGGCTTCTGCAACCTGGTGATTCACAAACCAGGTTCATTCCAGTTTGCTAGTTTGCTCTCTTTAAGGCCGATCGGAGAGAGACTTGGTTTCCAATTATCACTTCGGCAGAAGCTTGGAGGCCCCGCTGTGGAGAAAACCTGCGAGGGAGTATTGCAGATGTTCAGCTTATGGCACAGTGAGATAACAAACCTGTATTTATCTTTCCTCTTAAACCTACATCCGGGCTACAGTTGCCTAGCCTTCCAGCAGTTTACAAGTAAGCCTTGTTCGTACAGCATTTGCAAATGTTTAAGACTCAGGCAGGTGTTTCTGTTGTGGTTTTAATAAGACACCCCTTTATTTAAACCAGGTTGCCTTCACACACCCCTTGCTAGATGTCTCCATTCCTAAAAGAGGTTTAGTCAGATCTTTCCAGCACCTGTTGGAGATTTCTGGATTTGGGCCTGCAGAGGTGCCCAAGGAATTATTTTAATTCTATTTTTTTCTTTCTCCCCATGCTTTCCGAATTATGTAATTTGTATAGTGCATGAAATTCCTGCTTATATTTTGTCCTTAGATCGTTCATCGTGAGCCACTTTGACGACTTCCAATACCTTTTGGGTAGTCCTTGACATACAGCAGTTCATTTAGTGACCAAAATTACAATGGCACTGAAAAAAAGCAACTTATGACCATTTTTCACAGTTATGACCACTGCAGCATCCCCATGATCACGTGATCGAAATCCAGACGCTCGTCAACTGGCTCATATTTATGACGGTTGCTCAGTCACGTGATCCCTTTTTGCGACCTTCTGACAAGCAAAGTCAACGGGGAAGCCCGGTTCACTTAACAACCGGGTTACTAACTTAGCAACGGCAGTGATTGACCTAACAGATGTGGCAAGGAAGGTCGTAAAATGGGCCAATGCTCACTTAACAACTGCCTTGTTTAGCAGCAGAAATTTGTATGCTGGTTTGACTTATTGAATAAGGCCCACAAGGCAGCCTTTCAACCAGCAAGGTATGGTTTAAAAAATCAAGATGGCGGCCACAATGGTCCAATAGAATGAATGCAGCAATCACCAAAAACAGCTGGAGCTTCTGTCACGTTGGCACTGCTGCTATTTGACTTTATTTGACCCTGCATGGCTGATACTCCTGATTGACAGGGCCAACCCCATGAAAGGAAGCCGAGATTTTGTGGGGAGAAGCTCTTGGGGTTCCCCACGTATTGGGGGGCTGAAGACTTAGAGCAGTGTTTCCCAACCTTGGCAACTTGAAGATATCTGGACTTCAACTCCCAGAATTCCCCAGCCAGCATTCGCTGGCTGGGGAATTCTGGGAGTTGAAGTCCAGATATCTTCAAGTTGCCAAGGTTGGGAAACACTGACTTAGAGGCCTACAATGCCAGATGGTCATGTTTGCCCTGCCCAAAAAGTGCCCACTGGAGGGTTGACACAAATGCCAAATACTTTTTTTGGGTGGGTGGGTTGCTCCCTGGGCAATTGATAGGAACGGTGTTGGGGTAACCATGGAATTGCGTTGATTTTGCATTTTGTAGTTCAGGGAAATGCAACCCCACCAAGGTTGTATGAACCCCAAAACGGGTCTTCTGCAAAACCCCTTTTGATACTGGCCGGCTGGTCTGCAGCCAGGCTGAGCCTAGTTACCTAGTAAGGCACCTCTGCTCCTTTATTCCATATTGGAAGAGGGTTTTCGTGGTTGGGAAAAGGGCTGGCATTCTACGTATGCTCAGAGGCCCTCTTGCCTGCCTGCAAAACATCAAATCATGACGTTTTTAAAGACATGATGAAGCTGCAAGGGCCGGGCAATCCCAGAGCCCACCTTGATGGACTTCCCTCTCTTGCCAGGTTCTGGGCACTCTGCATATGCCCAGAGGAACCGGTTGGTAGTTAACTTATGGATGAGGGATGAGTCCAAACCCAATCAGTGGTTGGAGCAGGAAGTTAGTAAAATAAATTAATGAAGCCTCGCCTGAAAAAAAAAGAGGGTGAGGTGTGTACAGCTAGTCCTTGACTTACAACAGTTCATTTAGTGACCGTTGGAAGTTACAACGGCACTGAAAAAGTGACTGATGACCGTTTTTCACACTTACGACCATTGCACATCTGCCTGGTCACATGAGTGAGAAAATGCAGACGTTTGGCAACTGACTCATATTTATAACGGTTGCAGTGTCATATGTCCCCCTTTTGTGACCTCCTGAAAAGCTTGGCAACTTCAGATTTATGACGGTTGCAGTCTCCCGGGGTCGCGGGATCCCCTTTTGCGACCTTCTGACAAGCAAAGTCAATGGGGAAGCCAGATTCACTTAACGACTGTGTTACTCATTTAACAACTGCAGTGATTCACTTAACAACCGCTGCAAGAAAGGCCGTAACATGGGGCAAAGCTCCCTGAACAAATTATCTCGTTGAGTAACGGAAACGTTGAGGTCAATCGTGGTCGTAAGTCGAGGACCACTAGGATTTGAACCCGTGTCTGACAGGAGAGGCCTGGAAAGAGGTCTGAAGCCTGAGCAGTAGGGGAGAAACTACCTCTCCCGGCATGCCTCTCGGGGGAAGCCTCCGCCCCAAGGAGGGCGTGGCTCCCCGCCGCCCAATGAGGCGAGCCCTGGGCGATGAGGTCACTGTGGGTGACGTCAGGAGCACAGCGAGAGGCTTTGGCAGAGCCGAGCGAGCGGCCGAGAGAGAAGCAGAAGCGGCGATTGGGGTGCGGGCGGGCGCAGGAAGCGGCGGCGGCGGCGGCGGAGGAAGAAGAAGGAGAAGCCAGCGGCGGCAGCGGAGGGGGGGGCAGCCGCGGGGCAGGAAGAGCCGGCTCCCGAAGGGAGGGGCCGCGAGGGAGGCCTCCGCGCAGGCGCACCGCGGGCCCCCTCCCCGACGAAGCGTTCCCCCCCCACCAAGTCCCCGCGCGCCGAGGGGTCCTGACAGGCCTCGCTCGAGACTCCGCCCGGGAGGGGCCGCCGGCCGGGGGGGCACCATGTCCTCCCCCAGCCCGGGCAAGAGGCGGATGGACACCGACGTGGTCAAGCTGTATCCTTCTTGGAGAAGGGGGGGTGTTGTGTGGGGGAGGGGGAGAACGAGGAGGGGGGCTCCTTTGCCCCCCCTCGCCTGTGAGTATGGGAGGGGGGGAAACAACTGGGGAGCCCCCTCCTCGGAGAATGACTGAGGGGGGCCTCCCCTTGCAGAAGCAATGAAAGGGAGGGGGCTCCTGGAGACCTTCTTTGGGGGGGGCATCCAGGTGCTGGGGATGAATGGAACCCCCCACCCAAAGTAGAGCCTGGGGAACAGGACCCCCCCCTCCACCCAAACTGGAGAACAGGGCCTGTTTTCCTCCCCTCCCCAATATCCCAAACTCCTGACTTTGCCCCCCTCCTCCCCAAAAGGGGAGAACCAGCCCCTTTGGCAGGGGAGGGGCTGCCAAATTGGGTGGATGGGTGAGGGAGAGCCAAGGGTCACAGGTTTGCAAGGAAGGAGGAAGCAAGAGAGCTGGAGAGGGGGGGTCTTTGGCCTTTTTAAAAAGGGGTAGGTGTTAAGGTAGCCAAGGAAAAAACAACACCTTTGAGAGAGAAATTGGACACCCCCTCCCCAAATTCCTTCAGGGATATCCATGTCGGGTAAATCCACCAGGCCTCAAGTCCTCAAAAGAGGCACGGCCTGGCCCTGTTGTGGAAGCCCTTGTTCCCAAATTAAACCCCCAATGGTGGGCTCCTTCCTTATTTCCCCCTTTGAAGGGGGGTGGGCTTAAGCCTATCTTCCCCCTCCCCAGCCCGAACCGGGAGACATTTTCTCTCCTGCTCAGTGTCAACAACACCCCTTCTTGGCCTGCAAAGAGAGACCTTTTATTACAAAAAAACACAATATTTATGTCTCCTTTCCTTCTCTCTCCCCCCCCACCATTTCCCTGGAAATTGCTGAGGTGTCAACCCCCCCTCCTCACAAATGAGCAAATAATGGAACCCCACCTATCCTCACCTTCCCCAGCCTGCCCCCCCCCCAACACCTATAGTTTCTCCCTATAGTAACCACCGTGGGGAGTGTTAGAAAAATCACAATTCTCCTTATTGCACGGGTCTCTTTGGGGCTGGGGTATGTGTGGGGGGGGGAGGGGGACATTTTATTGTCCTCCGTATCCCCTCTGGTGGTGGAGAATTTATCCTAGATTAAACAAGCCGGGATGGAGGGAGGAAAGCAAGAAAACTGGTCTATTTTCACCAGTTTTTCAATACCTCTTCTCTTTTTGGGGGAGATAGTATAACAATCCATTTAATAATAATAATAATAAAATCAATAATAATATAATAATACACAGCTCCGTCCGGCAGCTTCCACCCTCAACAGCTAGCTTGAATATAGCCTGATTGGGGAAGGGTGGCTACAGGCCAGAATGAGTTTGGGACAACCAGGTTTTTTGGGGAGTGGGGAGTAGGTTGTTGACAGTTACCATCGGATGATCCTTGTCTGATGGTGTGTTACTAGTTCCTTAATTTAGTTCGAGGCTGCTGTTCGGGAAGCTTCTGATGCCAGCAAAATTAAGAGGAGGGGTGGTGTTAGAAATTAAACCTGGTTAGTGGGCCTGGAGTAACCCTGGTTAAACCAGGCTTGGAAAAAAAAAACGATGCCGAAACTCTCATAACCCCTCTTCCTTCCCTCGTCCTGCTACTGGGGTTTGTTTGGGTTTTTTTGTTTATGTAACACTTCGCTGGAGATTTCTTTCTAAAGAATCTGGATTTATTTTTTTTCTATTTTGTTCTTGGCCTAATAAGATTTGACTGTTTGGATATGATGGGGGGGGGAGAGAAAGGTGCTAAATTATTATGTTGGTTTGTAGAATTGTTGTGTTAATCGTCCTGTTTATCAGGTGGTGTGGAGGGAAAGGCAGATTGGTCGCAATTGACAAGAGTCAGCCAGAAATGCACTTCGGAGTTGTTTATTGAATGTGTTAACCTCTCCCTGGAGAATTTAATCGTGAAGGAATTAGGTATGTAAAGAGGTGGGGGGGTTGTGACAAATAGCCTTTCGGTGGGAGAGATAAAACAAACTTATTTAGATTGGGGTTTGCTGGGGTCAAATTGTTATTTTTATTGCCGCGCGTGATGTTTTAGCTTCTCCGTGTTTTGTTTGGGGGGAAAAACCAACAACAACATAAAAACAACAAAAACCGGTTCTTTGATAATGCGCCTAGATCTTCCTTTAAAAAAAATGTTTTTAATAAATAGGAAGTGGCTTGTGATTGCTCTGGAATCAAAGCTATTTTTATCCGGGAATTGCATATGCATGTCCTCCCTCCAATAACAAATGGCATTGGATGGTTAATTTCTGCTGGTTGGGGAGAAGGCTTAGAACTCCAGCTGTTCGGTGACAAAAATTCTCATTATATCTAAATTTTTGAAAAGGCGAGATTCTGGGGAGACGAGCCCCCACTGGGCCCTCGTCTTTCTCTTGTCTACCGATCCCACCCCCCTCCCCGGTTCACTTTGTGGCTTGTAATGTTAAGAGATCACACTGGGCTTTTTAATTTTTTAGGAGACAAAAGAATAGGACCTGTGAAATATATATATGTGAGATTCCGTGTGGGCATATATTGGTGATGTGGTCGCTGTTTTAATTCGACGGTGGATAGAGGGGGGGGGAGAGAAATAGAAGGAAAATAGCCTGACATTCTCTCCCGTTGGACTATTAAACTGCTGGTCTTTTTCTGTTCAACAAAAGAACCATAGAGATTCTTTGAAAAAAAGCTCTCCGACCAGGCCTCTGATTATAATTCTTGGTATTTTAAGTGAGCTAGGCCAATTTCTCCTGGGTCTGCAAGTTTTTGTGTCTGTGTGGAATGACAAAATAGATCTCTTTTGTTGTCTGTGGTTTGCCCGCTTCACTTTTCTCTCTCTTCGTAGTTAAGGTTCGGTTTACGCAGGCCTTGGCTGCTGCGACCCAGCCTGAATCCTAACCATGTTTAGGAAGGTGCCAGGGATTTTGATTCGGGCTTAGTTCCAAAGAAGGCTCTCTTCCTAAATGGGCTTAATTTCTTGGATAATATCCGCCACTCTAGGACATCGTTGTCGCCCTTGTTGCTCCTAGGTGTTACCCGAGTGAAAAGCTACCTCTTTTTTCTTGTGAGTTTCATTCTGCCGTTCCTGCTTTGAAAGTACAGCCTCTTTTGCCCTATAATCTTGACTTTGGGCTGGCAAGCCAGTATTTTGACTTTGCAACGACAACGGGATGTGGGTAGAGAAAATAACAAACGTGGCCTTGCCAGCCCAGCCTTTGGGAGCTGTGTGTCTCTCTCTTTGCTAGTTTGGGCTGGGTTTTTTTTTCCCCCTGTGTTTTTCCTCTACTGCCTTCCTATTTCTGCCTCTGGCTGGGCCAAAGCCTTGTGTACACCCCTTCCTTACAAGCCAGAAGTTTGAGGTTGGTTATCCGGCCTCCTCCTGCATCACTGGGGCAAAACTTCTTCCCGTGTTTAAAGGGGGGGGGGAAGAAACCTCATTTGGGTAATTGCACGCTCTGAGTTGCTCTGAGTCACTGTGCTGCTTTTTTGGACGCTTTTCTCACGCAGTAGTTGTGCAAACCTCCGAAAAGAAGAAGCCGGACGTTTTGGGGCGTGCTTTGCACGACTGCATCGTTTGGGGTACCTTCTCCCCTCTCTGTTGCTTGGGTCAAAGCAAGCCGCTTTCCCCTGTTTCTTTTTGGGTTCTTTTCCTAATATGGAGATGGGGAGGGGATGCATGCAGATTTTTTTAAAAAATAAGTTTTCCACGTCTCTCTTCTCTCCCCCACCTTTTTTTTGGGGGGGGGAAGGTTTGGGGAAATTGTACTGGGCCTTGCAGATTTGTCAGTGGAGGAATGTCCTCTTTCCTTTCCCCTTCCCCACCGGCCCATGGATTCCCTCCCCTCCCCAGTCCGGAAGTGCCCGTGGAGCTTGCTTGTTTTGGAAAAGTGTTTGCAGGCAGACAAAAAAAAAAAAAAGGCCCTGGGCTGAGCTTAGAAATCAGCTGATTGGCTGTTCTGTTACTACCCGGAAATTGAGCCCTGGGCGGAACAGCCCAAACAGCTGATGGAGTGTGTGACAAGAGGGTGTTTATACACCCAAGCAGGGGGCTGGGAAAGGGGAGGGAGGCTTGCAGCCAGTCAGCGAGAACAATCTGTGCCAGGTCAAGGCTTTAGAAGTACGGCCTTGCAAGCAGATAGGTGCGTTGGTTGGACCTCGACTTTGAAAACAGCTCGGAGATGTTCAGTCATAATAGAGCTGGAAGGGACCTTGGAGGTCTTCTAGTCCAACCCTCTGCTCAAGAATGAGACCCTAGACCAGTGTTTTTGAACCTTGGCAGTTTGAAGATGTGTGGACTTCAACTCCCAGAATTCCACAGCCAGCAACGCTGGCTGGGGAATTCTGGGAGTTGAAGTCCACACATCTTCAAACTGCCAAGGTTCAGAAACACTGCCCTAGACCATTTCAGAGAAGTGGCAGTCCCTTCTTAAAAACCTCCAGTGTTGGAGCCACCCACAGTGTCTGGTGGCAAGCTGTTCCACTGGTTAATTGTCCTCACTGTTAGGAAGTTTCTCCTTAATTCCAGGTTGAATTTCTCCTTGCTTAGTTTCCATCCTTTTTTCTTCTCCTGCCTTCAGGTGCTTTGGAGAATAGGTTGACCCCCTCTTCTTTGTGGCAGCCCCTCAAATACTGGAATACTGCTATTATGTCCCCCTTAGTCCTTCTTTTCTCAAGACTAGATGTACCCAGTTCCCGCAACTGTTCTTCCTATGTTTTAGTCTCCAGGCCTTTGATCATTTTAGTTGCTGTTCTCTGAACTTTTTCCAAAGTCTCAACATATTTTTTTTCGTAATGTGCAATGTTCCTTTTATGGCCCACAATCTGGTTAAAACTAAACTTTTGAGGCAGCCACTTTGCTGATTTTTTTAAAAACAAGGGTCTGTAGATGGTTGAGTGGCCATCTTTTAGCTTGAATCTAAAGAGGTATTTATTTATTTCCTACCTTTATTGTTTCTACAAATAACTGAAGACGGCGAGCAAATCTATCACACCATCGTCCTCCTATTTCCCCTGCAACAACAACCCTGTAAGGTGGGTTGGCCTGAGAGAGAGAGGGATTGGCCCAAGTCACCCAGCCAGCTTTCATGCTTAGGATAGGGAGTAGAACTCATTGTCTCCTGGTGATTGGCCCAAAGTCACCCAATCAGCTTCCCATGGCTAAGGTGGGACTAGAACTCACAGTCTCCTGGTGATTGGCCCAAAGTCACCCAATCAGCTTCCCATGGCTAAGGTGGGACTAGAACTCACAGTCTCCTGGTGATTGGCCCAAAGTCACCCAATCAGCTTCCCATGGCTAAGGTGGGACTAGAACTCACAGTCTCCTGGTGATTGGCCCAAAGTCACCCAGCTGGCTTTCATGGCTGAGTCAGGACTAGAACTCACCGTCTCTGGTGACTGGCCCAAAATCACCCAATCGGCTTCCCATGGCTAAGTCGAGACTTGAACTCACCACTCTTTCTAGCCTGTCTCAACCTGATGCTATCCTTAATTCCATTTTACTCTGAGCTACTTTTTCAGTATCTGGGATGAATGGGTGGAAACTCAGAAAAGTTCTAAGGATTTGTGCATCGTATCTATCCGGAAACTTGGGAGTTGCCAAACGGCTCTATATGTGTTGTGAGAATGCTGGCCTGGCGGTGGATTTCTGTTCTTGGCTTAGCACAGGGGTGTCAAACTCGATTTCATTGAGGGCCGCAACAGGGTTGTGTTTGACCTTGCGGGGGCGGAGCGTGACCAGGGTGGGCGTGGCCAGCTTGACCTCACTCGTGTCAGGGGCACCTGACCTCACTCGTGTCAGGGGCACGGTCTCTTGCAGTGAAAACGGAGCTTGGGAGCCTGTTTGTGCTGGCAGAAGCATCGCAGGCCGGTCCTTTGCTGTTTCCAGGGCGGCCCCACGGGCCGGATTTGGCCCCCGGGGCCTTGCGTTTGACACCCCTGGCTTAGCTCAATTATATTCCAACTTCCTTTGCAATCATATCCCAATTATAGGTTAGCATGGCTTTTCTTCTCCAGACGATAACCAAACTGATGCTTATTTGAGTCCATTTATCTTGGAAATAAATAGTTTTAGACCATTCCTGCTTTTTCACTCTTTTTCTCTTCTCCGAAATGGGGGCTGAGAATAGATGCCAGTTATTCAAAAGAGGAACAAATGGTTAACAAAAGCTCCATGGTTCTATAAAAAGCAGCTCACGGGTTGTCCTTGACTTACGACCACAATTGGGAGTAGAATTTCCCTTGCTAAAGCAAGGCGGTTGCAAAGCGAGTCTCAGCTGGTTTTGCTTTTTTTTTTGCCACGGTTGTTAAGCGAATCCCCAACGGTCGATAAGCGAATCCGCCTTCCCATTGACTTTGCTTGGCAAAAGCTGGCTGAGAAGGTTGCAACGGATGATGACACGATCTGTATATAGGCCAAGCGCCTGAAGTTTAATCAGGTGACTATGGGAATGCTGCAATCGTCATAGGTGTGAGGACTGGCCATAAGTTCCTTTTCCCAGTGCAGTTGCAACTTTGAATGGTTTCCAAATGAATATAAGTCGCGGACCATCTGTACATTTTTAGCATTCTCTTTAGCATTCTCAGATTCAGGCAGTCCTCGACTTACGACCACAACTGAGCCGAAAACATATGTCACTAAGTGAGAAATTTGTTACGCTTTGCCCCATTCAGTGACTTTTCTTGTCACATTTGTTAATCGGTGCAGTTGTTAAATTAATAACTGGGTGGTGAAGTGAATCCGGCTTCGCCCATTGACTTTGCTTGTCAGAAGGTCGCAAAAGGGGATCACATGACCCCAGGACACTGCAACCGTCGTAAATATGAGTCAGTTTTCAAGCATCTGAATATAAATCCCATGACCCTGGGGATGCCACAATGGTCGTAAGTGTGAAAAAATGGTCACAGATCACGATTTTCAGTGCTATTGTAACTTCGGTCACTGAGTGAACTGTTGTAAGTCGAGGACTACCTGTAGTAGGTTAACATCTCCCCCCACCCCAAAAAGGTGTTTCCTTCAGTTTTCTGCAGAGGAAATTATGCAATGGACTCTTCTTATGCACAAGGAAAACAACATGGTTCCTTCTTGTGTTTGGATTATTTTGTACAATTTCCACTGGAAGTGTGCTTAGATAAAATGTCCCCAGCCTGGAAAATAGAGCAAAAATGGACAATGTGACACCGTGTGAGATTGGGCTTTCATTGCACACACACACACACATTCATGTGCGGGACTATCTGAGAAAGGTGAATTCTTCTATTCCTTTGTGGTGTGTTTTTACCGGTGACTGGTTGGCTACATTTTTCCTGGATGGTGAAATTATTAAATATTCCATGCTGTGTTTTTGGGAGGGCACATGTGATCGTGTTCAGAACAGGAAGTTAGCTCCCATGAAAGAGCTCAAGTATTTTAAAGAATACACTTAAGTATATCTTAAGTATTCTTTATAATTGGCAGAGACCTAAACCTTAGATATACAATATGCACCTGGACTACGGCAATTGTACCATTTTGGATGGTGTGAGGTCTCTGGAAGGATTGGTACTTCTGTCTGTGTGAATAGTAGAGAGATTTAACCCACATGTGAACACATGATTCCGGGTTTAAGCCCTTTTCTCAAAATGATGATTCTTTGTTTCTTTTTGATGAATCATTGATGAAGATGGTTCTTCAACATCTTCATCAATGACTTGGACGAGGGGATAGATGGGGAACTCATCAAATTTGCAGATGACACCAAACTGGCAGGAATAGCCAACTCTCCAGAAGATAGGCTCAAGATACAGAAGGATCTTGACAGACTTGAACATTGGGCGCTATCAAACAAAATGAAATTCAATGGTGAAAAAAGTAAGGTTCTACATTTAGGCAAGAAAAACAAAATGCACAGGTACAGCATATGTGGTACCTTGCTCAACAGTAGTAACTGTGAGAGGGATCTTGGAGTCCTAGTGGACAACCAGTGTGCAGCAGCTGCCAAAAAAGCCAACACAGTTCTAGGCTGCATTAACAGAGGGATAGAATCAAGATCACGTGAAGTGTTAATACCACTTTATAATGCCTTGGTAAGGCCACACTTGGAATACTGCATTCAGTTTTGGTCGCCACGATGTAAAAAGATGTTGAGACTCTAGAAAGAGTGCAGAGAAGAGCAACAAAGAGGATTAGGGGACTGGAGGCTAAAACATAGGAAGAACGGTTGCAGGAACTGGGTATGTTTGGTTCAATTAAAAGAAGGATCAGGGGAGACATGATAGCAGTCTTCCAATATCTCAGGGGTTGCCACAAAGAAGAGGGAGTCAAGCTATTCTCCAAAGCAACTCAAGGCAGGACAAGAAGCAATGGGTGGAAACTAAACAAGGAGAGAAGCAACTTAGAACTAAGGAGAAATTTCCTGACAGTTAGAACAATTAACCAGTGGAACAGCTTGCCTCCAGAAGTTGTGAATGCTCCAACACTGGAACTTTTTAAGAAGATGTTGGATAACCATTTGTCTGAAGTAGTGTAGGGTTTCCTGCCTAAGCAGGGGGTTGGACTAGAAGACCCCCAAGGTCCCTTCCAACTATGTTGTTGTTGTTATATAATAATAATAATAATAATAATAATAATAATAATAATAATAATAATAATAATAATAATAATAATAATAATAATAATAATAATAATAATAATAATAATAATAATAATAATAATAATAATAAATAAGATTTTCGTATACAAACAGACAAGGTACTGGCGCATAATACACCAGACATCACGTTGGTCGAGAACAACAAGGTGACTATAATTGACATTGCAATACCAGGAGATAGCAAGGTCGATGAAAAGGAACACGAAAAAATTGCAAAATACCAGGACTTAAAAATTGAAATCCAACGATTATGGCACAAACCAGCAGTGGTAATTCCAGTAGTGATTGGAACACTGGGTGCTATCCCAAAAGCACTGGAATTACATTTAAAACAGCTCAAAATTGACAAAATCACCATCAGTCAAATGCAGAAAGCCGCACTGCTCGGTTCCGCACATATACTTCGAAAATACATTACGACTTCCTAGGCCCCTGGGTGGGGCTCGACTAGTAATCAATGCCAAATCCGGCGAAACAACTGGCCGCTGTGATACAATTGTATAATAATAATAATAATAAATAATTAATAATAATAATAATAATAATAATAATAATAATAATAATAATAATAATAATAATAATAATAATAATAATAAATAATAATAATAATGTTATTTCTGCTTTATTATTTTTTATTAATATAGTTAATATTTTATGTTCCACTTTACTAATAACCTTAGGCAGCATCTATATATCTATATATTTATTATCTATCTATCTATCATCTATTCCTTGGCTTATAACCACAATCGAGCCCAAAATTTCTGTTGCTAAGCAACACCGTTGTTAAGTGAATTTTGCTCCATTGTATTAATATTTTTTGCCACCGTTGTTGTTAATCACTGCAGTTGTTAAGTGAATCTGGCTTCCCCGTTGACTTTGCTTGTCAGAAGGTCGCAAAACATGACCCCGGGACACTGCAACCGTCATAAGTACATGCCAATTGCCAAGCATCTGGGTTTTTTGATCACGTGACCATGGGGATGTTACAACAGACATAAGTATGCAAAACTCATAAGTCACTTTTTTCAGAGCCGTTATAACTTTGAACAGTCACTAAACAAACTGTTGTAAGTCAAGGAATGTGTTTGTTTGTGTGTGTGTTTGTTTGTGTATGTATGTATGGGCAGAAATCATCTCTCTCTACAAAACTATTTTAGGAAACTGCTTCAGCCTGGAATTGTCTCCCTTAAAATATTTATTTATTAGACTTGTTTGCTGCCCATCTAGCCTAATAAATGTAACTAAATATATAATTTAATGGATTAAAAGAGGGGAAATCAATCATTTTAACCCTCGTCCCAGATCTATAGAGGGTGCAAAATATTATTTGAATATTAAGCAATGAAACATTTACTAACTTATAGAGAACCAAGTCCATGGTAACTATTGGTAACTACAGTGTCTCCCAATATTGCTGGTGACCTTTATAGGCCGCTTTTCCTGCCAATGTGTCAGGTGCCTTTCTTTCTGTTTTACTCACCAGGGGTTAAGATGAAAAGTGATCGCTGTCCTGAAGCCCTGATTGGTGGTTTTTTTTTAACTCAACCACAATTGCATTAATGGCTCTCTAGAATGTTTCTGTTGTTTATCTTTAAAACACCCTTTGCAAAATCGAGGTGAAAATATACAGTAAATAGCGGAGCCATGAAAATACACCACACTCTAAACCGAGATTCATTCTAGAATTGCTCTAGTAGTGAGATGGGTGGCATATAAATTCAATAAATAAATAAATCTCTTGCCTGCTATATACCTGTATACAGGTAGTCCTCAACTTACGACCGCAATTGAGCCCCCAATTTTCGTGGTGAAGCGAGACATTTGTTGTAATTTTTGCCCCATTTTGTGACCTTTCTTGCCATAGTTGTTAAGTGAATCACTGCCGTTGTTTAATTAGTAACATACCGGTAGTTGTTAAGTGAATCTGTCTTTCCCATTGACTTTGTGATTGTTGTAAGTGGCAAAAGGGGATCACGTGACCCAGGGACACTGCAACAGTCATAAATGTGAGTCAATTCCCAAGCATCTTAATTTTGATCACGTGACCACAGGAATGCTGCAACAGTCATAAGTGTGAAAAACGGTCGTAAGTCACTTTTTCAGTGCTGTTGTGACTTCAAACAGTCATTAAATGACCATCTGTATAAAATTTGTGTGTACAAGAGATACCCTGGAAGTAGGAAAGGAAGAAAGGAAGGAAAAAGGAAAAAGAAAGAGATGGATGGACAGAGAGATATAGATGATAGATAGATAATGTAGATAAATAGACAGACAGACAGATGATAGATAAGAAAGATAGATAAGATAGACAGACAGATAGATGATAGATAAGATAGATGATAGATAGAGAGATGATAGATAAGAAAGATGATAGAGAGATAGAGAGATGATAGATAAGAAAGAGATGATAGATAGATGATAGATAAGAAAGAAAGATAGATGATAGATAAGAAAGATAGATGATAGATAATGTAGATAGATAGATAGATGGACAGACAGACAGACAGATGATAGATAAGAAAGATAGATAAGATAGACAGATAGATGATAGATAAGATAGATGATAGAGAGATGATAGAGAGATGATAGATAAGAAAGAAAGATAGATGATAGATAATGTAGATAGATAGATAGATGGACAGACAGACAGATGATAGATAAGATAGGATAGATAAGAAAGTTAGTAGATAGATAGATAGATAGATAGATAGATAGATAGATAGATAGATAGATGATAGATAAGAAAGAAAGATAGATGATAGATAGATAGATAGATGATAGATAAGAAAGAAAGATAGATGATAGATGATAGATAGATAGATTTCTTTGTAAACCTAGAAAAGAGACTGGATTATTTGCTTGGGGGAGGGGGGGAAGAAATCAGGCCGAGAGTAGAAGTGAATTTGTTGAGGGAGAATAGATCATAGTTATTAGAGGATATTTCGTTTTGGAAAGAGAATTACACATTGATGGCTTACATTTTGTGCATTGGACGTTTCCTTGTGAACAGATGCAAACTTGGGGCTGGCTGGGCGAGGCCCCTCTTTGTGAGGCATCTTTCAGAGGCTTTGTCAGCGTTGAGATGTTTAGAATTTTTTACAATCGCTCGCCCGTCCTTGTGCAACGTTATGCTCGGTTTTGGTGACACAAGATACCCTGAGTGAGTCAGACATTGAAGAAATTCTGTCTTTTTATTTTTCTCTTTGTGGAACAAAATAGTCATACAATCTGTAGCCAATCCGACACCTCCCAAATTCAGTCTGCTTCTTAACAAACAATCATCCTAAACATAGGAGGCAAAATTCAACCTGGGCCAAAAATGATAGTTAGATCATTCATAAACAGGTTGATTTACTCTGTATTCTCCTTCAATAAATTCCAGTTCATTTAAACATCCAGATGTACGGAATTTATTGAAGAAGAATACAGAATAAATCCAACCTGTTTATGAATTACCTAACAATCATTTTTGACCCAGGTTGAATTTTGCCTCCTAATTATTTGAATTTGAATTGTTTCTTCAAATTTGTTTTTTTATTTTTTTGGAAAAGCGCAGCTGATGTGGCCAACTTTTATTGTCTGGATAGCAAAGAAGAGGTGTGTTTACAACAATATTGTAAGTGCCGAACATCATTTCACAGAGGGGCAGCTCTCTGATTAAAAATTCATATTTTTAATCTGCGATTAATGAGTTGTCTGAGCAGGCTGATTAATTGCTTGTGTGATCTCGGCTGTGCATGAATTGCAGCTTTCCAAGATTTTACCTTGTTGCTCTTAAAAAAAATGAATTTACTGGGTTCTTTTGAGTTTCTGGCCTGTTTGGGGGGGCCGTTTGGCTTTGATTTTTAAATTCACTGTCTCATTGTTGCTTTGTCAGTTCGATTGTGCCCCCACCCCAAGCCTTGCAAAGCGGACTTCAAGAGAGGCTGGCTGCATCTACTTATAATATCATTAAAATGGATATTTGGGTCCGGAATGGCTTAATAAGAATTGGCTTAGAACAGATTGCAGTCCAAAGTTTTTTCAAGCTTTCTTCTTCATCCGTTTTATAATAAGGGTTTGTTTGTGTGTGGGGGGTCCAGCCTAATTAAGTGGAGAGCAGGAATTGAATGAGAGCAATTAATCCATTAATTAGGTATGTGAAATGCATCTTTGTTTAGGGGGGAAAAATACTTTGCTGCCTCAAAAGTCTACGTTTATTTTCTCCAAAAATAAACGCGGGCCTCGATTTGATCATTGTTTTTGTTAATTTATTAACTAGATAAAAGATGGGGATAACTGCCTTTTTCAAGATACTAGGGGTGGTGATCCCTGATTGGGGATGGCGCGAAGGCAGGAAAGATCACGAGAGATCTAGTCCGTACTTTGTGTGAGCATGGGTTGTGGAATCAACTACTTGGACGGATTCACACAATACGTATGAGCCAGAAATGCAGTGGTATAGGGCTTCCTGCCTGAGCGTTGGACTAGAAGACCTCCAAGGTCCCTTCCAACACTGTTATTCTATGGAATTGGGATTGAATTGGATTGGAAGGGAATAGAATAGAATAGAATAGAATAGAATAGAATAGAATAGAATAGAATAGAATAGAATAGAATAGAATAGAATTTGTATGAAATGGTATAGGGTTTCCTGTCTGAGCAGGGGGTTGGACTAGAAGACCTCCAAGGTCCCTTCCAACTCTGCTATTCTGTTAAATAAAGCACTGTAAAGCGGTATATAAGTCTTAAGTGCTATTGCTAAATTGTGGTTTGCAAGTTACGCTGGATTTGCTCAGGAAATTGAACATTGCTGCTCAGGACTAACCAGGTCTGTTCCTGTTAGTTTTATCAAGTTTAGCTAAAGAAAAATAGGGATACAAGTAGTCCGTGACTTATAACCATTCGTTTAGTAACCGTTCAAAATTAGAAAGGGGAAAAAAGTGACATATTTGTTTTTCAAACTTATGACCATTGTGGCATCCCTGTGGTCACGTGATCCAAATCAGACGCTTGGCAACTAGCATGTACTTATGACAGTTGCAGTGTCCCGGTGTCACATGATCCCCTTTTGCGACCTTCTGACAAGCCAAATTCAATGGGGAAGCTGGATTCACTTCACAGCCATGCCGCTAAGTGAACCGCAGCAGCGATTCACTCAGCAACGATGGCAAGAAACATCGTAAAATGGGAGCAAACTCCCTTAAACAACTGCCTTGGAAATTCTGGGCTCCATTATGGTCATAGGTCAAGGAGTACCTGGAATGAAGAGAGATTTATAGGAGCATTTTAATGACAGCCTGTGATTTACAGCAAGAAACCCTTAACAAGGTTTTCCCAATCTCTTAAGGGTGCTGCAAGGAATTCTGGGAGACGCAGTCCGGACGCCTCTACAGAGTGCCAAGTTGGGTAAAGGTGTTGCAGAAGCTCCGAATGGAGTTGTTTGGACTACACAGGTTATTGATTAAACTGGGGATTGAACTTCATGTTTATTTTTAACCTTCAATAGGAGAACTGGAAGAGGCTTCTCTTGCCAATAATGTCTCTGTCATTTCACAATCTTAGGAGCCTGATTCCAACTCTTCCCTTTTCCTGTCTTTTCTTCTTATCAGTCTTTCTCAATTTTTTGGCAACTTTAAGATGGGTGAACTTCAACTCTCGGGAATTCTCCAGCCAGCCTCTTCTTCCTATCTACCCTAAGAGTGCCATGATTGGCACCCAGATCTTCAACCGATGACAAGAAGAGCCTGTAAGCCCCAAAACGGATGGCAGAGTTGGTCTGCTGTGGGGTCCCTGGTCCTCTATGAGCCTGGTGGTTTTCTTGCAGATGTTTCGTGACCCAACTAAGGAACATCATCAGTGCTAGGAGGGAGGGTGGAGTTTGCTCTCTGTTTATATACGAGTGGCTTGTCCCATCAGTGTTTGGTGGGAGTTTCTTGGTGGTTCCTTGATTAGGCTGTGGTTTATTGTTCGCTTGATTGTCTGAGTCGATAGTTTAGGACAGGGGTAGGCAAAGTTGGCTCTTCTATGACTCGTGGACTTCAACTCCCAGACTTTCTGAGCCAATCATGCTAGCTCAGGAATTCTGGGAGTTGAAGTCCACAAGTCATAGAAGAGCCAACTTTGCCTACCCCTGGTTTAGGAAATGGTTAGGGTATTGTTTACGGCTTGATTCAAGTATGTAAACAGAGAGCAAACCCATTCCTTTCTAGCACTGATGATGTTACCTAGTTGGGTCATGAAATGTGCAAGAAAACCACCAAGGACCCCACAGTCCTCTTCTTCCTTTCTAACACTGATGATGTTCTCTAGTTGGGTCATGAAACGTCTGCAAGAAAACCACCAATCTCAGAGAGCACCAAGGACCCCACAATGCAATCCTTACAAGCATTCTCTCTCGGGTTTGCTGGTTTCCGTCTTACCGGGGGGGGGGGGGGGACCAGCGTAAGGCAAGTTGAAAATAAGAGCCAGGCCTCCCCAAAAGCTTCTGAAAGGTCCATTCATACAGGAGAAAATCCTTGACCTGTTTTTCCTCTTGTCTTGTTGCTGGGGCAGTGGGGTTGTAGGTTTTTTCTTTCTTTCTTTCCCATGTCTGCGATGCTGAAGTGGCTCATTGCGAGGCCTGGTTCTCTGCTCAAGGGGATGTTGTGTGTTGCTTGGTTAATCACTCAAGGGGTGCGATCTGCGGGCAGGTGACCCTTGGCCATCAGTGGAGGGGTGAGATTTGAGCCCCTGGAGGGCTAGGTGGAGAAAGAAATCTGAAAGGAAAAAAACAGACACACACACACATACACACACACCTCCATGGTGGGTGCCCCCTACGGTTTTTGTCTCGGAGAGGACCGTATAAGCTGAGCCATTGTTTGACTGGCGGTAATTTGGGACCTTTGGTTGATCATTAATCTGAAAAGCCCCCCCGGGTGCTGGGAGAGCAATTTCTTTCTTCCAAGCCTTTTTTGACTCTCGCTAATTAGCAGGAGAAATTTCCAGACGAGGAGACGTTGGCCATCTCGGCGAATTTAAGATGGGTGGACTTCGACTCCCAGAATTCCCCAGCCATCACCCATCTTAAAAGGCTGGCTGGGGAATTCTGGGAGTTGAAGTCCAGCCCTCACTTTCTAAGTCAATGTGGTCTCGATCTTGGTTATTTTTAAAAGGGGTGGACTTCGACTCCCAGAATTCCCTAGCCACCCTTTAAAGATGGGTGGACATCAACATGCTGTCTGGAGGAATTCTGGGAGTTGAAGTCCACCCCTCTTAAAGTTGCTATACACTTTCTAAGTCGGTATGGACCAATTTTGGCTACTTTAAAGGGGTGGACTTCAATTCCCAGAATTCCTCCAGCCAGCCTTTTAAGATGGACAGATTTCAACATGCTGGCTGTGGGAATTCTGGGAGTTGAAGTCCACCCTTCTTAAAAAGTTTCCAAGATCGGATCACAGTGCTTTGGAAAGTGGACAGATTCATGTTTTTTGCTTCCTTTGCAAGCAGCCTTGTACCGATGGGAGAATTAGCACGCACGTTGCCTGCACAAATGGCTTTTTATGGAAACACCCGGGTGGCTGATCTCTCTGAGATCTAAGCAAAGCACATTTTGTTCAAGACGGCAGCAAAGGTTTACAGCCAGAATGAAACTCTATCTCAAAACCCCCAGCAATATTTCTTCCCCAAAGAAACATGCCTGGAGGAATTCTGGGAGTTGAAGTCCACAAGTCTTAAAGTTGCCAAGTTTGAAGACTTCTGGGTTAAGTGAGTGTTACTCAATTTTACCGACTTTTCTTGCCACCGTTGTTAAATGAATCACTGCATATGTTAAGTCAGTAACCATTTTTCAGAGTTAAAACCTTTGCATCGTTCCCCAGGGTATGTGATCAAAATTCAGAATCTTGGCAACTAGTTCATACTTACGACGGTTGCCGGGTCCCCGGGTCACGTGATCCCCTTTTGCGACCTTCTGATCAGCAAAGTCAACGAGAGAAGCCAGAGTCACTTAACAACCGTGCAACTAATTTATCAGCTGCAGCGATTCACTTAACAACTGTGGCAAGACAGGTCGTAAAATGGGGGCAAAACTCACTTAACAAAGGTCTCATTTAAAAGCAGACAATTTGGACTGAATTGTGGTTGTAAGTTGACCACCTGTATTAGAAATGGCCTGTTTGCCCTCAACATGCTGGGCCTTTTAAAATTTGGAGCAGTTCAGTTTCAACATATATTCAACATATACATATTCAACATATGTCTGAGTGCCATGGGCCAACCAGGGTATGATAGCTTGTTAAGTGAACCCAGCTAATACGAACCATAACCTTAGCATGTGTGAACCCGGCCTAGCGTCCTTGAAAACAGTTGCTTCTCTCTCTGAATTCGATAATCCTTGAATCTATATGTGCTCCAAGAAGATTTAATTCCTTTTCAGTGGCGGATTTTATTTCTGGAGAATTGAGACTGACAGGCCTGCACTTGATAGAAAGGCTTAATTCTGGGCCCTTCGGATTTATTTTTCAGGTTTCTTTTAAAAATAGATTATTTTGAGGAGGGGGGGGTGGGAAAGAACAGAAGCCGGGGAAGTTGTCTGAAGAAGTCCACCCACCAACCTCAGATGCTGGCACCCCCGCTGGTTACGATGTCTTGTGTCAGTTGACAAGTGTGTGTTGTGTGTATCAAAACTCCCACATTGTTGAAGGCGCTTCAAATCCTGGTGGGTTTAGATGGTGGCTTATTTTAGAAATGGACTTTGAGATCTCTGCACATTTTCTAGGAGATCCTAGAACATGTTTGTTATCTAGACTTCCTTTTTTTAAAAAAAACTCTTCCGAATTCTCAGGTTCTGTCGGTTTACTCCTCAAATCACAACAGTTTGTTTAGTGGCCGTTTCTATCATCTAAATATCTATCTGCCCCTCTATCTATCTATCTATCTATCTATCTATCTATCTATCTATCTATCTATCTATCTATCTATCTATCATCTATCTATCTATCTATCTATCTATCTATCTATCTATCTATCATCTATCATCTAGCTAGCTAGCTATCTAAGCTACCCAGCTATCTACCATCTAGCTAGCTAGCTGTCTATCTATTTATCATCTATCTCTATCTATCTATCATCTCTATCTATCTATCTATCTATCTATCTATCTATCTATCTATCTATCTATCTATCTATCTATCTATCTATCTATCTATCTATCTATCATCTATCTATCTATCATCTATCTCTATCTATCATCTATCTATCTATCTATCTATCATTTCTCATCTCCATCTCTCTCTCCCTCCCTCTCCCAGGCAACCTCCTGTACGCACAAATTTTAAAAGCCACCAGTTGTATGTAATGACTTAAAGGTAGGGATATAACTATAATGCAGATAATTCTTGACAACAGTTCATTTAGTGACCGGAGTTACGATGGTGCTGAGAAAAGTGACTTATGACCGTTTTCCCCACTTACAACCGTTGCAGCATTCACGTGATCAATATCTGTAGGCTTGGCAACTGGCATGTACTTACGACGGTTGCAGTGTCCCGCAGTCACGTGATTCCCCTTTTGCGACCTTCCGACGAGCCAAGTCAATGGGGAAGCCCGATTCACTTAACAGCCATGTTCCTGCAACTGCAGGGATTCACTTAATAACCGTGACAAGAAAGGCTGTAAAATGGGGCCAAGCTCTCACTTAATTTTGTCCCGCTTAGCAACATCAATCTTGGACTCGGTTGTGGTCATAAGTCTGGGATCTCCTGTATTCCCGCAAAGCCAAATTCTCCAGCATGTGAGCGAGAATTAAAAATGAGCACCCTTGAGCGCAGGTCAAATCCGGCCACGGTGGTGCAGGACTGTATACAATTTTCCCACCTTCGTGATCTAGCTAATAAGAGTTGCGGCTACTTCCTGCCTCTGGTTTGTTTAGCTACTTCTAATTGACTAAGTGGAAGTTGTAGATTTGCGGCTGGATCTCCTTTGTTGCCTCCAACCGCTGGGTAATTATGTAGGGGAGGCAGCCGGCTTGTGTTTAAAATAATATGGGGTATTTTGGTAGGTAGTGGGGGATTGGCTCCAGAAGGGGAGAAGTCCCTCTCCCTGGATCAGAGGGGAGATGGGTCCGGCTTTGGGTCTCTAGGAGCAGATGGCCAGAATCTCCGGAGGACCTCCCAAAAGTACCAGGATGGTCCCAAATTCTTAAAACAGCCTTGCTTTACCTTGGCAGCATGAAAATGGGTGGACTTCAACTCCCAGAATTCCCCAGCTAGCAATGCTCAATTCTTTGAGTTGAAGTCCACTCATCTCCAAGTATCTTACCTAGTTTTTTTTTTAAGGAAGCCAACTGTGTCCTCGACTTACAACCACAATTGACACCCCCCCTCGAATTCCAACCGCTAAACAAGATGGCTGTGGAGTTTTGGCCCCGTTTTATGACCTTTCTCGCCACAGTAGTTAATTGAATGACCGGGGTTCTTAAGTTAGTAAATCCGGCTTCCCCTTTGACTTTGTGTGTTGAAAAGGTATAATAAAAAGTCCCAGACTTAGATTGATATATATAAATTTCTATATATATCTATTTTATATATCTATATCTATATCTATCATCTATCTATCTATCTCTATCTATCATCTATCTATCTATGATATACAGTAAGTTTAAAAAAAGTTAAGAATTATTTCAGGTGAAATGTGTGTGTGTGTCTGTATATCTGTATTTGTATGTATAGATATATATTGATATATATCAATCAAAGTATGGGACTTTTTATTACACACACACACACACACACACACACACACACACACACACACACACACACACACACACACACACACACACACACACACACACACACCTGCTGGAAAACAGCAGACGGGTTTGAGAGAAAAAGACACCCTGAAAAGAGTTGAGAATTATTTCAGGTGAAATATTTCGGGTGAAATAATTCTCAGCTTTTTTTATTTCCAGGATGGCTTTTTCTCTCCAACCCGTCTGCTGTTTTCCAGCGGGCTTGTTTGAGTGGACTTCAACTTGATTTTCAGGATTGTAAGACTTGTGTTTAAAGGCGTAGGAATTCACGCCCCGTGATCCTTAACCAGCCTAGCAGTGTCAGGATACAACTCGTGAGCCCCCCCAGGGCAACATGAGATAGGGGAAAGATGTCACCGGCTGAGCGTTTGTGTAAACGCTGAAGTGTATTCGGCATGATTTGGAGAAATGGCTGTGAGTTATTTTTAAATCTGCTCCCTGATAAATAAGCCCTCTTGGCTTCTGACACCTAGCTCACCACTGAATAATATTTAAAAGAGGGCTGTTTCCTAGGTAGGCCTCATTACAGGTAGTCCTCGACTTACAACCGTTTATTTAGTGACCGAAGTTACCACGGCACTGAAAAAAGAGTCTTGCGACCGTTTTTCACACCACTGTGGTCACACGGATCGAAATTCAGACGCTTGGCAACTGACTCGTATTTATGACGGTTGCAGTGTCCCGGGGTCACGTGATCCCCTTTTGTGACCTTCCGACAAGCAAAGCCCATGAGGAAGCCAGATTCATTTAACAACCGTGTTATCAACTTAACAACTGCAGTGATTCACTTAACAACTACGGCAAGAAAGGTCGTAACAAAGGGGCAAAACTCACTTCAACAAATGTTTCACTCATCTTCTTTTAACGACCCCATAATCCCTTGTATCGGGGTGGAGTCTGGGCAACTGAATGGAGCTAGCAGAGTGTTTACTGGCCGGATGCCCTTCCTGTCGCCAATGCGGAGTTTTGTTCAGCAGATATATTCTCACTGTGCCCAGAGAGAGAAATAGCTGCCTCTACCTAGGATCGAACTCACTAATCAACGTAAATTTTGGGCTCAATTGTCATAACTTGAGGTCGTAAGTCATTTTTTTCAGTGCTCGTCACTTGAAGTCACTAAATGTAAATCGAGGACTCTCTGTATTGTAAAAAAAAGGGGGGAATAATTGTGGGTCGAAGTTGTTTTATGCCGCAACCCATTCCAGCCCCCAAAACACCTGTTTGCCTTCAATGGTTCCCCGGCTTTCCTTGTCTTCTGGTTGACTTTTATTTTACAAACCAGGAAAGCAAAATATTTTTCTCTAAGTTGGAATGGCAGGGGAGGAGAACCTGTGTGAAGCCATTAATCATCATTAATTACAGAGCTTCTCCTGGGCCGGATGGCTTTTGCGTCTAGTCTAGGCTTCCTTTGCGATGACTCTGCAAAATAGGTCAGTGTTCCCATTTTTCAGGTGGTAAAACCGAGGCTCAGGGAGAAGGACTCGCCAGGCCAGGCCCAAGCCAACAAAAAATTTATCTAGGTTTCTGAAACAGACCAGATTTCAAAGGGACAAACCCATCTGCGTGCCCTGTTGGGAGCGCCTACATTTGTCAAGTTTGTTGGTTTGTGTCAGGCCACAACGATAGCATGCGACGGTACAGAGCTGTATGCAACGAAATTTCATTTTAATGTATGCCGATTAGTGTACATTCAAAGTGACATTTATAAGGTTTTTATTCTATTCTACTCTCTTCACCCCAGATAGTTGGTTTCCACTCCACTGTCTCAGATAAACTCAGAAAAACCAGGTTAAACGATAAGAGCATGGTTCAGCTAACCAGGTGTAAATGACTTTGTGCAAATAATAGCTTGTAAATTCCCGTCTGCTAATCCTCCTGAGTCCATATTAAGTCTGGAGAAAGTTCTGGCAGGAATGGCAGCACCCAGGGACCCTCGCTCCCGACGAGAGAGCCTTTGGGGGAAAGCTTTGATTTAAATAAAGCTAGTTTCTTCATGAACAGAGGGATAGAATCAAGATCACGTGAAGTGTTAATACCACTTTATAAGGCCACACTTGGAATACTGCATTCAGTTTTGGTCGCCACAATGTAAAAAAGATGTCGAGACTCTAGAAAGAGTGCAGAGAAGAGCAACAAAAATGATTAGGGGACTGGAGGCTAAAACATATGAAGAACAGTTGTAGGAACTGGGTATGTCTAGTTTAATGAAAAGAATGACCAGGGGAGACATGATAGCAGTCTTCCAATATTTGAGGGGCTGCCACAAAGAAGAGGAAGGGGTCAACCTGTTTTCCAAAGGATCTGAAGGCAGGACAAGAAATAATGGATGGAAACTAATCAAGGAGAGAAGCAACCTAGAACTAAGGAGAAATTTCCTGACAGAAGAATTAACCATTGGAACGACTTGCCACCAGAAGTTGTGGATGCTTCATCACTGGATGTTTTTAAGAAGAGATTGCACAACCATTTGTCTGAAATGGTAGAGAGTCTCCCGCTCGAGCAGGGGTTGGACTAGAAGACCTCTGACCTCCCTATTCTATGTTCTAGAGCAGTGTTTCTCAACCTTGGCAGTTTGAAGATGTGTGGACTTCAACTCCCAGAATTCCACAGCCAGCAACGCTGGCTGGGGAATTCTGGGAGTTGAAGTCCACACATCTTCAAACTGCCAAGGTTGAGAAACACTGTTCTAGAGCTAGATTTGGCAGATGGGGTTTGTCTTTTTAACCAATTGCAAGAAGCATTTTCTAACTGCAGGGGGAATATTTTTAAACTCTTCTGATTTCCAAAATTGTTGTCCTCCTGTAGGCTAGGGGAAAATGAGTGAGTTAGTGTCATAAAAATGTGAGTTTAATAGAGGATGCACAAGTGTTGGTATAGGGCAGGGGTCCTCAAACTTGGCAACTTTAAGACTTGAGAACTTCAACTCCCAGAATTCTCCAGCCAGCTAAAGTCACTTTTTTCAGCGCCATTGTAACTTTGAATGGTCACTAAACGAATGGTTATAACAGCAGGACTGCCTGTATTAAAATTGTAATCCTATTTTTTTTTAAAATCCAGTTATATTACTTCTTTTCCTCTTGGCACGGAACTAACCTGGATAAAAAGAATCTCAATTTTTGTTTTTAAAACAACAAATTTCTGGACCTCTTTGCGAAGCGTCTTCCTGCACAGGGCCGGAGAGATGGGTTATGTAGTTTTTTTTGGGGGGAGCGGATTTTTAACACTGTCCCATCAGGAACTGAGATTTCGTGGCTGAACCTAAATGAGGTTCATAGGTTTCGTGGCTGGTGGTCTCTGAGCTTGGTGGTTTTCTTGCAGACGTTTCATGACCCAACTAGGTAACATCATCAGTGCTGGAAGGGTTTGGGAGAAGGAGGAGAACTGTGGGGTCCTTGGTGCTCTCTGAGCTTGGTTATTTTCTTGCAGACGTTTCATGACCGGCTAGGGAACATCATCAGTGTTAAAAGAGAAGGGGGTTTGTGAAGAAGAGGAAGAAGAGAAAAGAGAAGGAATAAAGGGGAGGGAGGAAGGGAGGAAGGAAGGAAAGAAGGAAAAAAGGAGAAGGAAAGCCCTTGGTGTACTCTGAGCTTGGTTGTTTTCTTGCAGACGTTTCATAACCCAACTAGGCAACATCATCAGTGCTTGGAAACTTTGGGTGTGGGTTTCAACTTAACCCAGATTGCCCACTGTGGCTTCTCTCTTTGTATTCATCCTGAGTTAGCATTGCTGGCTGGGGAATTCTGGGAGTTGAAGTCCCCACCTCTACAAGATGATCCAGTACGGGGGAGAGAGAGAGAGCGTAAATCCTCTGCCCTGAAGCCAACTGAATGCCCACCTACTTGTATGTACTGAGTTGACCTTACTAATTGCGACACGTCAAGTAGGCTCCGTCCTGGTTAAAATAGGACGGGAAATCTCCAACCTGTAGGCTAGACTGGAAAGCAAACCAATCAGAAGGCCAGAGTAGAAAATTATTTCCATTCTGTCGACACCAAAGCTTGGTAGATAGGTCGGTGAAGAGACGTTCATCGGGTAGGAAGGGAAGTTCACCTGGTAGGAACATGTTAGTCGGACACACAGGCAGGGAGGCTTGGCTTCCTGCCACACTGGCTTGCAACGCATTGGAAAACATTCCTGTCTCATCCGTCGTAGGTCTACCCAGGAGGAAGGAAAAGAGGAGGCCTGATCCTGGCATTCGGGTTGACCTTGGATGTCCTGTAACCTTCAGATGGACGTCTCATGTGCTGCCAACTTCCTGCCTCATTGTGTTGGTTCAGCAGGTGGCATGGAGAAAGAACATCCTTGCCCAGCCTTAGTTTCCCCAAGGGAATCTTTCAGAAAGGAATGGGAGCGGTCCCCTCTGGGGTTCATCGGTCAACACTCTTGGCTCTACCAAAACCATACCTTCAGCTGCATTAATGAATGTTACTTCTTGGTTTAAGGCGCAGATAATAGAATAACAGAGTTGGAAGGGATCTTGGAGGTCTTCTAGTCCAACCCCCTGCTCAGGCAGGAGACCCCAAAACATCTCAGACAAGTGGTTGTCCAAATGTCTTCTTAAAAACCTCCAGTGTTGGAGCACCCACAACTTCTGGTGGCAAGTAGTTCCACCGGTTAATTGTTCTCACTGTCAGGAAATTCCTCCTTAGTTCCAGGTTGCTTCTCTCCTTGTTTGGTTTCCATCCGTTGCTTCTTGTCCTGCCTTCAGGGGCTTTGGAGAAGAGGTCCTGCTTGGTTGTTAAGTGAATCAAATGGTTGTTAAACAAATCCAACTTAGTTTAGCTTGTCGGAAGGCCGCAATTGGCAACCATTTGAAGCCGGGACTCTGCAACCGTCGTCAATACAGGTCGTCCTCGACCACAGTCGAGCCCAACATTTCTGTTGCTAAGCGAGACATTTGCTAAGTGAGTTTCGTCCCATTTTACGACCTTTCTTGCCACAGTTGTTAAGTGCATTGCTGCAGTGACACGGTCGTTAAGTGAATCCTGGCTTCCCCGTTGACTTTGCTTATCAGGAGGTCGCAAAAGGGGATCACACGGCGACCGTCATGAATACCGGTCAGTTGCCAAGCGTCTGAATTTTGATCGCATGCCTAGGGATGCCGGAACGGTCGTAAGTGTGAACAACGGCAGTAAGTCACATTTTTCAGTGCCGTTGTAACTTCGAAGGGTCACTAAACAAACTGTTGTAAGTTGAGGACTCCCTGTATTTTCCTTTTCTCAACACCCGGCATACTTCTGGGTTTGTTGACACCGTCGGTCGTCCTGGCACAACATTGCTCATTCTTTTCATTCTCTTCCGGTTATTCACGGCTGTTTCAGGCATGACGGTGTTTCTCCTTAGACTTCCTGTGCAAGCTTGTTTTTCAGTTGTCTCAAAGGTGCCTTTTTTGTTTCAAGAGGCAACTGGACTTTCTGGGTTTTTTTTCTTTTGAAGACGTTTCGCTTCTCCTCCAAGAAGCTTCTTCAGTTCTAGCTGAGGTTCTGACTTATTCTCATAGAAAATTATATCAGAAGCTGCAAAGTATGATTGAGGGAAATATCTAGGGAGATTCTCAAGTTATCCAGGCCATGGTTGCCCCAAAGGTGCTTTTTTCCCCCCAAGAGGCAACTAAACTTTCTGGGGTTTTTTCTTTGAAGACGTTTCGCTTCTCCTCCAAGAAGCTAGAAAGAGTGCGGAGGAGAGCAACCAGGATGATTTGGGGACTGGAGGCTAAAATATACGAGGAACGGTTACAGGAACTGGTCATGGCTAGTCTAGTGAAGAGAAGGACCGAGGGAGACATGATAACAGTGTTCCAATACTTGAGGGGCTGCCACAGAAAGGAGGGGGCAACCTATTTTCCAAAGTACCTGAACACTAGACAAGGAATAATGGATGGAAACTGATCAAGGAGAGATTCAACCTAGAAATAAGGAGGAATTTTCTGACAGTGAGAACAATCAACCAGTGGAACAGAATTTGCCTTCAGAAGTTGTGGGAGCTTCATCACTGGAGGCTTTCAAGAAGAGACTGGACTGCTATATGTCAGAAATGGTGCAGGGTCTCCTGCTTGGGCAGGGGGTTGGACTAGATGACCTACAAGGTCCCTTCCAACTCTGTTAATCTGACTTTAATCAACAAAAGGACCAGGGGAGACCTGATAGCAGTCTTCCAATATTTGAGGGGCTGCCACAGAGAGGAGGGGATCAGGCTGTTTTCCAAAGCACCAGAAGGCCAGATAAGGAATAATGGATGGAAACTGAACAAGGAGAGATTCAACCTGGAAATGAGGAGGAATTTTCTGACAGTGAAGACAATCAACCAATGGAACAGAAGTTGTGGGAGCTTCATGCCTGGAGGCTTTCAAGAAGAGACTGGACTGTCATCTGTAAGAAATGGTGCGGGGTCCCCTGCTTGGGCAGGGGGTTGGACTAGATGACCCTACGAGGTCCCTTCCCAGTCTGTTAATCTGTTAAAGCTTCCTCAACTCTGACCGGATGGTGGGGAATGGAAGAGCTGAAGAAGCTCCTTGGATGAGAAGCGAAACGTCTTCAAAAGAAAAACCAAGAAAGTCCAGTTGCCTCTTGACTAAAACACCTTTGGGACAACCACGACCTGGATGACGGAGAATCTCCATAGACAATTTGTTTTTCAGTTAATGCTTATTTCAGGGGTGAATTGCATTTCGGGTTGGCAAGAGGGAAAACCTTAGAACGGGTCCCCAAACTTGGCAACTTTAAGACTTGTGGACTTCAACTCCCAGAATTCTCCAGCCAGCATAGCTGGAGTTGAAGTCCACAAGTCTTAAAGTTGCCAAGTGTGAAGACCTCTGCCTTAGAAAGATTGTCCAGCCTAGAGGAGCCAAGTGAGAGCAGGAGCCAACCTTGTGGTGACAGGCAGTCCTCAACTTAAGACCACAACAGAACACAACATTTATGTTGCTAAACGAGACAGTTAACTGAATTTTCCTCCATTTTACAGTCTTTCTTGCCACAGTCGTTAAGGGAATCAATGCAGTTGCTAAGTTCATAACATGGTTGTTAAGTGAATCTGTCTTTCCCATGGACTTTGCTTGTCCGAAGGTCGCAAAACAGGGTCACGTGACCCCCGGGGACACTGCAACCATCATAAATAGGAGTTGCCAAGCGTCCGAATTTTGATCCTGTGACCCTGTGGATGCTGCAATGGTCGTAAGCGTGAAAAACGGTCATAAGGTTTTTTTCACTGCCATTGTAATGTTCAACGGTCACTAAACAGATGGTTATAAATGCAGGACTATCTGTATTAAAATTGTAATCCTATTTTTTTTAAAACCCAGTTATATTACTTCTTTTCTTCTTGGCACAGAACTAACCTGGATAGGAAGAGTCTCGGTTTTTGTTTTTAAAACAACAAATTTGTGGACCTCTTTGTGAAGCATCTTCCTGCGCAGGGCCGGAGAGATGGGTTATGTAGTTTTTTTGGGGGGGGGGATTTTTAACACTGTCCCATCAGGACTGAGTTTTCTCAGCCGAACCTGTGTTTTGGAATTTCAGTTATTATTCAATTATTTTTCTCACACGAGGATATGAAAGAAATCCTGAGAATAACTCTTTTTTTCAGTGACATAACGCTGAACGGTCACTCAATGAACTGTTGTAAGTCGAGGACTGCTTGTGTTAAAGATGTGCTCGCCCTCTCTTAACTCGTATTGCTAAAATGAGTTTTGCAAAGTTTCCACTCCCGTCCCGCGTTCTTCCGAAGCCGGAAGGACCTGTTTGGCCAGCAAGTAACCTGATTTTTTAAAAAAACAAGCTTTGTTTACGCCATCCAGGTTGCAATAGCTTCAGCTCTATGGAGACGGCATTGCATCCCGCCATTGTACAGGTACTCCTCCAAGTTATGGCCAACACTGAGCGCCAGATTTCCGTTGCTAAGTGAGACAGTTTTGTTAAGTTGAGTTTGGCCCCATTTTGCCACCTTTCTCGCCGCAGGTTGTTAAGTGAATTGTGGCAGTTGTTAAGTGAATCGTTTGGGTCATTAAGCAAATCTGGCTTCCCCGTTGACTTTGGTCACAAAAGGTGATCACACGAACTGCAGACAGTGCAACCGTCGTAAATGCAGGCCAGTTGCCAAGCATTTGCGTTTTGCGATGGTCGTAAGTGTGAAAAACCATCGTACGTTTTCAGTGCTGTCTTGCTTCAGACGGTCGCTAAACGAATGGCTGTAAGTCGGAAGGCTACCTGTAGTAAAAGCTAAGTATTCACGGGTGTTATTTTCTATATCAGAGGTAAGGAACGTTGGGCCTTTTATGACTGGTGGACTTCAACTCCCAGAATTCCTGAGCCAGCATGGCTCAGGAATTCTGGGAGTTGAAGTCCGCCAGTCATAAAAGGCCCAACGTTCCTTACCTCTGATCTATGTACTATCCGACTTAAATACTTATTCCCACAACTTTTTGCTTAGTGAAACATTACATCGTGTAGCAAATTTATGAAACATTATATGGCATAAACCTTATGACAAATCATTTTATGACATAAGGCAACTGTCATAAACCATTTCCTGTGCTTTTGTTTGACTACAATATACATACGTGTATGTGTGTGTGTATGTGTGTGTGTGTGTGTACATACACACACCTACCTCCTTGTGCCATATCCGTCATCGGATGTTGGCGATCCTATTTTTATCAACAGCCGCACGAAAAAGTGTTGCCGAGTTTTGTCCAAACCGGTCCCTTAGATCTGGAAGCCATGATTGTCCTTCTGCCTGGACCTCCTTTGCCTTCAATCTTTCCCTGGAGGATTAAGTGAAGGATGTCCGAAATATTCTAACTTTCGCTTTTTTAATGGTTTTCACAGTGTATTCGGTTAACAAACGCGACGGGAAAAGTCGTAACATTGGGGGGGGGGGAACTCACTTCACTAATGTCTCAGTTAGCAAGATTACTTTTGGGCTCAATTGTGGTCGTAAGTCCAGTTGTCATTGGGGAAGCCAGCAGGAAGTCAGAAGATCCACTGAGTTATTTGACAAGTTGGCTTGTTCTGATCCTGGAAACAGAATAGAGTAACACACTTGGAAGGGACCTTTGAGGTCTTCTAGTCCAACCCCCTGCTCAGGCAGGAAACCCTCTCCGATTTCAGACAAATGGTTGTCCAATCTCTTCTTAAAAACTTCCAGTATTAGAGCATCCACAACTTCTGGAGGCAAGCTGTTCCACTGGTTAATTCTGCTAACTGTCAGGAAATTTCTCCTTCGTTCTAAGTTGCTTCTCTCCTTGATTAGTTTTCACCCATTGCTTTTTGTCCTGCCTTCAGGTGCTTTGGAGAATAGGTAGATCCCCCCCTCTTCTTTGGGCGGATCCACCATGTACTGGAATACTACTATCATGTCACCCCTAGTCCTTCTTTTCATTAAACTAGACATACCCAATTCCAGCAACCGTTCTTTATATGTTTTAGCCTGGTTGGTTGCTCTTCTCTGCACTCTTTCTAGAGTATCCCCACTTTCTATAGAACTTTCAAATGGGATAAGGATCATTTGTGATCTTTCCGCACTGTTGCTTCCTACTTACTCGAGCTGAATTCAAAAATACAGAAGGCCAGTGGCTACCACATCCTTAATTGTAATCTCATTTTAACTTCAGTTAAGTTTCTTTGGGGAAGAAATATTGCTGGGGGTTTTGAGATAGAGTTTTATTCTGGCTGTAAACCTTTGCTGCCGTCTTGAACAAAATGTGCTTTGCTTAGATCTCAGAGAGATCAGCCACCCGGGTGTTTCCATAAAAAGCCACTTGTGCAGGCAACGTGCGTGCTAATTCTCCCATCGGTACAAGGCTGCTTGCAAAGGAAGCAAAAAACATGAATCTGTCCACTTTCCAAAGCACTGTGATCCGATCTTGGAAACTTTTTAAGAAGGGTGGACTTCAACTCCCAGAATTCCCCCAGCCAGCATGTTGAAGTCTGTCCATCTTAAAAGGCTGGCTGGAGGCATTCTGGGAATTGAAGTCCACCCCTTTAAAGTAGCCAAAATTGGTCCATACCAACTTAGAAAATAGATAGCAACTTTAAGAGGGGTGGACTTCAACTCCCAGAATTCCCCCAGACAGCATGTTGAAATCTGTCCATCTTAAAAGGCTGGCCGGGGAATTCTGGGAGTTGAAGTGCACTGCTCTTAAAAGTTGGCAAGATTGGGACCAGAGTGACTTAGAAAGTGGATAGCAACTTTAAGAAGGGTGGACTTCAACTCCCAGAATTCCCCAGCCAGCCTTTTAAGATGAATGGACTTCAACATGCTGTGACTGAGGAATTCTGGGAGTTGAAGTCCACTCCTCTTAAAAGTAGCCAAGATTGGGCCACACTTCCTTAGAAAGTGGATAGCAACTTCAAGAGAGGTGGACTTCAAACTCCCAGAATTCCGCAGCTAGCATGTTGGACATCCACCCATCTAAATAGGCTGGCTGGGGGAATTCTGGGAGTTGAAGTCCATGCATCTTAAAATGGCCAAACTGGGAGCGAGAGAGAGGCGTGGAATTTTTCCAGGACTAGCAATAATAATTTTAAGTGCAGGGCTTAAATTGGAACCACAAAGGGAGAAGAAGCCCGCGGGAACCTTGCTGCAAAACCTCATCTTAATTATTCAGACTTCCTGTTTTTCACTTCGATACGGCAGCATAAATAGTTGTTCATCCAACCTGAAGCCATACTTCCTCCTGGAAGCTGCCAGGGCTGCACCAGCCTGAGTAAACATTTCACAATTTTAGGAACCCGTGTCCCATTTATGGGCCACAAGGTATCTGGAGACGTTCCAGCATTGGCTTCCAGATGGACTTTTATTCCCTTTGAATTAATCTTAGGATATTTGAACTGAGCCTACTGATTTTTTTAACCTTTAGACGGGAGCCACCGACACGCCAGCACGGCCAGATTTGTCATCTTGCCATAGGGTGTGTGTGTGTATTGCTGTTGTGGTGTCTTATGGAAAAATCTGTTTTGTGGTAGAAAGGGCATTTTGCATAAGCAATTAGCCACAACCCATGTGAAGCCTTCTAAAATCGGCCTTATAGATTGGAAGGGTTGGATAAAATTGGCCCGGGCTGGGCCAAGGCTTTGCTGTTTTGAGCTGCAAACACAGGTAGTCCTTGACTTACGACCATAATTGAGGCCAAAATTTTGGTTGTTACGTGAAACACTTGTTAAGTTTGCTCTACTTTTTTTGCCAGAGTTGTTAAGTGAATCACTGCAGTTGGTAAATTAGTAACCCGGTTGTTAAGTGAATCTGGCTTCCCTTTCGACTTTGCTTGCCCGAAGGTCACAAAAGGGGATCACGTGACTCAGAGACCACTGCAACCGTCATAAATAAGAGTCAGTTGCCGAACATCTACGTTTTGATCACGTGACCGTGGGGAAGCTGCAACGGTCTTAAGTGTGAAAAACTATCGTCCGTCACTTTTTCCAGGGACGACGTAACTTTGAACGGTGACCAAATGAACCGTTGTAAGTCAACTTATAACTACAATTGAGCCCAAAGTTTCTGTTGCTAAGTGAAACCATTGTTAAGTGAATTTGGACCTGTTTTACAGCCTTTCTTGCCACAGTTGTTAAGTGAATCACCGCTGTGGATAAGTTAGTAACACGGTTGTTAAGTGAACCTGGCTTCCCCGATTGACTTGGCTCGTCGGAAGGTCGCAAAAGGGGATCACGTCATCCTGAGACATTGCAACGGTCATAAATATGAGTCAGTTGCCAAGTGTCTGAATTTTGATCACGTGACCATGGGGGATGCCACAACGGTCGTAAGTGTGAAAAATGGTCATCAGTCACTTTTTTCAGTGCCGTTGTGACTCCATACGGTCGCTAAATGAACTGTTGTAAGTCGAGGACTACCTGTACTAAACGAAGGCCGAGTACTGGGACAACATTTTCACGTCGAAATGCGTCGAGAACCAAATTCGACAAGTTTTAACGCAGTCGAGTGCCGAGGTACTAGGTGTTTTTCTGCCGTCAGTTTTCTGTGTTTCTGTTCGGCCTTTGGTGGGTCTGCAAGATCTCACCACATTAGAAAAAAGAGGTTGAGACTTTGGAAAAAGTGCAGAGAAGAGCAACTAAGATGATTAAGGGACGGGAGGGTAATATGTATGAAGAACGGTGGCAAGATTTGGGTTTGGTCGGTCTAGAGAAAAGAAAGACTAGGGGTGACATGACAGCAGTATTTCAGTATCTGAGGGGCTGCCACAAAGAAGAGGAAGGGGTCAACCTATTCTCCAAAGCCCCTGAAGGCAGGACAAGAAGCAACGGATGGAAACTCATCAAGGAGAGAAGCAACCAGGAATTAAGGAGAAATTTCTTGACAGTGAGAACAATTAATCAATGGAACAGCTTGCCACCAGAAGTTGTGGGTGCTCCATCACTGGAGGTTTTTAAGAAGAGACTGGACAGCCATTTGTCCAGAATGGTATAAGGTCTCCTGCCTGAGCAGGGGGTTGGACTAGAAGACCTCCAAGGTCCCTTCCAGCTCTATTCTGACCGATCTTTTCTCTTTGAATGTTTTAATGTGAGATGCAGCTTCCAAGCTACGGCACTTTGCCAGCTGGATGTTGGCTCTGAAACCGTGGGTGCAGGACAAGCGCTGATTAAATCACTGCATCAGAGTTCAATTAAACCAAAAGTAAAGGCTCACATTTTTGTCTGAACGGAAAGGGATTGGAATAGCAATGTGGTGCCCATTGGCATTTTTTGGGATAGCAGTTTGCACATTTCTGGCTGATAGTTGGGGAGGAACCCCAAAGAGCTGTGCTGTTTCTATTCGGAGGAAAATTGTAGGGTCTTTGGTGCTCTGTTTGAGCTGGGTTGTTTTCTTGCAGACGTTTCATAACCCAGCTAGGGAACATCATCAGTATTAGAAGGGTGTGGAGGTTTGCGGAGTGGTGGGGATGGAGGAGGACTGTGGGGTCCTTGGTGCTCCCTGAGCTTACCTGTTTTCTTGCAGACGTTTCATGGCCCAACTAGATAACGTCATCAGCGCTAGAAGGGAGAGGGATTTGTGGGGAGGAGGGGGAGGAGGAAAAGGAACATGGAATGAAGGGGAGGAAGAAGGGAAGAGGAGGAGGACGACTATGGGGTCCTTGGTGCTATCTGAGCTTACTTTTTTTGCAGACGTTTCATGACCCAGCTAGGTAACATCATCAGTGCTAGAAGGGAGGGGATTTGGGAAGTGGAAAAGAGGAGGAGGAGGAGGAAGAAGAAGTGAGGTCCTTGGTGCTGTCTGAGTGTGATAGTTTTCTTGCAGACGTTTCATGACCCATCTAGGTAACATCATCAGTGCTAGAAGGGGTTTGCTCGTTCTGATCCAGGTTAAATTTTCTGTTTCCAGGTTAAATTTCTATGAAGAACTTTAGGGATAAAAAGACAGTTGGGGGGTTTTTTTGTCTCCTTTTTTGTTGTTTTCAATCCTGTCCTTGAAAGCCAGTTTGGACCAGTCTTTTACAACACTTTAAAAAAAAAGGCACTTCTGCATTCCCCCCCCCTCCAATTTGTCTCAAGAAAACTGAAATCAGCAGCTGCCCTCTCTGAAAATAACACGTCTATTGTCTGGGGCCTGGTTTCAGATTTGGCACAATCCGAGCTTCGGGAGATGTTTCTTTCAGCAGGTTATTTGAGGCCAAAGGAATATTTTAGACTCACAAGCAAGCTTGTTTTCTTTCTTTCTTTTTTTTTTTTTTTTGCAACTGGGCTTTTACATCACTTTTTCCTGTGGGTAATGGCGGAGGGGGGGTGGGAGGGAGAGATTTGCAAGTGTTTTTGTATTTTCCGGTTCAGTTTTTCCGCATGATCTCTGCGAAGTCTGATAGCTCTTGCAGAAGAAAACTCTTTTTATCGGGCAGTGAATTGTTTGCTGAAATAGAAGAGGAATCGGTTGGGAAAATTAATAGGGAGGCCCTAGGCAAATGAATTATCAGGTATAAAATACCAGTATCAGCAGGTGGAGTCCCCTGGGAGTTGGGCGGCATACAAATCTATTTAAATAAATACATTTAAATAAATAAAATATTTGGCATTGCTTGGAGTAAGATGGAAGCAAGCCAGGACCCTCTGAAATGCTGGAATCTGCATCCTTCAGAGAGCAATACTGCATGTCATCTTAGCTTTTCTGCAGTTGTCTAATATATCACCCCAATCCAGGGTAGAATGCCAAATTCAATTTACGGGACTTATTTACTGTACTATAGCAGTGTTTTTCAACCTTGGTAACTTTGAGATCTGTGGGCATCAACTCCCACAATTTTACAGCCAGCAGGCTTGAAAACGGCTGGACTTCAATTCCCAGAATTCCCCAGCCAACATCCTTTAAGATGTGTGGCCTTCAACTCCCAGAATTCCCCAGTCAGAATGTTTTAAGATATATTTATTTATTTATTTTGTGAGATTTATATACCATCTCACAGTGCAAGTACTCTCTAAGCGGTTTACACCAGTAAGCAATGTATATTTATATTGCCCCCAACAATCTGGGTCCTCATTTTACCTACCTTGGAAGGATGGAAGGCTGAGTCAACCTTGAGCCGGTGAGATTTGAACCGCTGACCTGCGGATCACAGTCAGCTAAAGTGGCCTGCAGTACCTGCCTCTAACCGCTGCGCCACCTCGGCTCTTCAATTCTATGGTCTTCAATTCCCAGAATTCCCCAGCCAACATGCTTTAAGATACATGGCCTTCAATTTCCAAAATTCCGCATCCAGCATGTTTAAGATGTATGGACTTAACTCCCAGAATTCCCCAGCCAGTGTGCTTTACAATATGTGACCTTCAACTTCCAGAATTCCCCAGCCAGAATATGTTAAGATATTTGGCCTTCAATTCCCAGAATTCCCCAGCCAACATGCTTTAAGAAAGATATATGGCCTTTGACTCCCAGAATTCCTCAACCAGCATGCTTTACAATGTGTGGCCTTCAATTCCCAGGATTTCCCAATGGACACGCTGGCTGGGGAATTCTGGGAGTTGAAGCTTATCCCTCTTGGAAGTTGCCAAGTTTGAAAAACATTGCTCTCTAGAGTCTAGACCAGTGTTTCTCAACCTTGGCAGTTTGAAGATGTGTGGACTTCAACTCCCAGAAATCCCCAGCCAGCGTTGCTGGCTGGGGAATTCTGGGAGTTGAAGTCCACACATCTTCAAACTGCCAAGGTTGAGAAACACTGGTCTAGACTGTGTGAACGAGGCCAAATTGTCTCTTTATTATTGCTTGGTAGTTTCCAAACCAGGATTTGGGAATTAGGGAGGATTGTGAGTTTGATGGGAAAGTGACGTTCTGCCCTGATGAACCATTTCCAATGACTGTATCTTCCGCCATTTTGCTCAGTGATTTCTGGACCCTGGTTGAATTGAACTACTCTGCCTCCTTCCTTCTTCTCTCTCTCTTCTCCTCCACGTCCTTTCCTCCTTCCTCTTGCCTTAGTGAAGTCTGCCCTGGTTGGCTTCTCTGGGCATTCCTTCTGCAAACGGAAGTTTCATGGCAACATAGAATTTTTCCGACTCCCATCTCTCGTTGCGGTGGCCCTCCTCTTAATGAAGGGGTAGGTTTCGTCAGATGAACATGCCAACATATTTCTCCTGGCTTTGAGAAAAGGCTGGGTGGTGTCCCCTGTCTCAGAAAACCCATGAGCAGTGAGGCATCAGATCTGGAGATCTTTGCCAAAGTTGTACCAACCCTCCAAGTCTTGTGTTCTCCTGTGACTCAAGCCTATAATTTGTCTCAGAGAAGTTAAAGCAGCAATTTCCTCCCTTGGGATCGGTTCCAGGATGAGATGCTGTAGTTGAAGAGACACAAGATCTCCATCTTAGAAGAAAAGTTTAGAGATGTGGTGTTCTCTGGGTGGAATTCTCAACATTACCTGTTGTTTTTCAGTCACTAAGTACGGTCTGACTCTGGCCCCAAAGGGGATAAATGATGGACAGACAGACAGATAGAAAATACCACATACATAGATAGATAGACAGACGGATAGACAGACAGACATATGATGATAGATAGATAGATAGATAGATAGATAGATAGATAGATAGATAGATAGATAGATAGATAGATAGATAGATAGACGGACAGACGGATAGACAGACAGACATATGATGATAGATAGATAGATAGATAGATAGATAGATAGATGGATAGACGGATAGATAGACAGACGGATAGACAGACGGATAGACAGACGGATAGACAGACAGACATATGATGATAGATAGATAGATAGATAGATAGATAGATAGATAGATAGATAGATAGATAGATAGTATGATACAGATAGTATGATACAGATGATAGATAGATGGATATAGATAGATAGATAGATAGATTATATATATATATATATATATATATATATATATATATATATATATATATATATATATATATATATATATATATATATATATATATCACGATATACAGAGAGCAAACCCTACTCCTAGCACTGATGATGTTACCTAGTTTGGTAGTGAAACGTCTGCAAGAAAACAGCCAAGCTCAAAGCGCACCAAGGACGCCACAGTTCAATCCTGAACTACAAATATTCTAGACAGACAGACAGACAGATAGATGTTTTAAAATAATATTGGATTTCAGTAATTATTTCAGGCTGACTCAGAAGTATTTGAATGAATTCAGTTTTTGTCCATTCCTGGACGCTGGCTTTTCTTAAGTGAACAGGCTTTCTTAATTGGTCTGTGCATCCAACATTTTCCTTGACTCCGACACCTTCAGTATTGAGAGCAAACACGAAGTCACAATCCTAGGAGGACTCAACGAATTTGTAGTGAAGTTTTATGGACCACAAGGAAGTAGGTATACTCCTGAGTCGCGTAAAGATGTTGGAAGGAAGCTCTTTTTCTTGCTGATTTATCTCTGGGGGGGCGTGGAGGGAAGAATGGGAAAAATGAGAGATAATTTGGGGAGATGATTAATGCCCATGTTCCCTATGACTTTTAAGACACAGAAAATAGTTTATACTGGGTTAAGCCTCAAAATTTAAGAAGAAAAAATTAAATGGAGATGGATTCATAGAATAACAGAGTTGGAAGGGCCCTTGAAGATCTTCTAGTCTAACCCCCTGCTCAAGCAGGAAAGTGCAAATGCAATGCTTAGCAAATTGAGAATAGTGGTGGTTTTTTTTTAATTTAAACTACATTTAGGGCTTCCAAAATTGATAATCTAGAACCATCTTTCTAGGAATTTCTTTGCCATGCTGATAAGGTGTTTAGGGCGTTACTGTCTTAATATTCCCATGCAATATTACTATCTTGATGCTTTACATTTATTTACAGTAATTCTTAATTTTAAGATTTGCAATTTAGATGTAGTTAATGCAATATTTCTCAACCTTGGCAACTTTTAAGATGTATTGTTAAGTTGAGATAAAGTTCTATCCGTCCGGCTGCTATCGTGTTAAGGAAAGAATATCTCATAGAGGCGATATTTGGATCATTTCCTTGGAATTCAAACACTTAGAAATAAAACCGAGATTAAATGTCTAGTAGAAAATATTTATTTGAGTACAAAAACAATAAATCCTGAATAATCTACATCTTTGCTACGGAACACAACCATCCTGTCCGGAAGGCACATCAGAAGAAGATTAATGGTGGATAGGAATGTAGACATGCGCAAACATCATATCACGTGTTCTGCCTATATTGGGAAGTACCATAATATTAGAATAGGGATGCATCACCCTGCATAGACTCACAACTGACAATATTCACATCGTGACATGCATGGACTTCAACTCCCAGAATTCCCAAGCCAGCATGGCTGTCAGGCTGGGGAATTCTGGGAGTTGAAGTCCACCCATCTTAAAAGTTGCCAAGGTTTAGAAACCCTAAATGAATGTATTTAGAAGCAGGCAGCTAAAATCTCTATATAAAAAGAAAAATACTAAACTAGTAAGGGAAGCTCTGTTTTTTTCCAACCTGCTTGTTAGAATTGAGTGCCTGTCTTGCATGTCTAATTAAATAATCTTATATTTGGAAGCCTCAAATATACAACTAAGCTTTCTTTTTGAAAATCTTCCAATTGCAGCACCGTACGAAGGTGGCGTGTGGAAAGTTCGAGTGGACCTTCCTGACAAATACCCTTTCAAATCCCCATCTATAGGTAAGAGATGAAAAACTGTCATTTTTTTAAAAAAAAAAATCCATCTAAGACAAATTCTACAGGCCATCAAGAACAAGTTTATAGTTCAGCTTATGAGGAACCCTCTTAAAATCTTTTGAAATGCTTATCACTTAAATATGAGCCAGCTGTGTGATGCAGCCGCCAAAAAAAGCCAACACAGTCCTAGGCTGTATTAACAGAGGAATAGAATCAAGATCACGTGAAGTGTTAATACCGCTTTATAATGCCTTGGTAAGGCCACACTTGGAATAAAGCATTCAGTTTTGGTCGCCACGATGTAGAAAGGATGTTGAGACTCTAGAAAGAGTGCAGAGAAGAGCAACAAAGAGGATCAGAGCACTGGAGGCTAAAACGTATAAAGAACGGTTGCAGGAATTGGATATGTCTAGTTTAATGAAAAGAAGGACTAGGAGTGACATCATAGCAGGATTCCGATATCTCAGGGGTTGCCACAAAGAAGAGGAGTCAAACTATTCTCCAAAGCCCCTGAAGGCAGGACAAGAAGCAACGGATGGAAACTAACCGAGGAGAGAAGCAACCTGGAATTAAGGAGAAACTTCCTAACAGTGAGAAAAATTAACCAGTGGAACTGCTTGCCACTAGAAGTTGTGGGTGTTCCATCACTGGAGATTTTAAAGAAGAGATTGGACAACCGTTTGTCTGAAATGGTATAGGACAGGTTCTCGTGCTTGAGCAGGGGGCTGGGCTAGAAGACCTCCAAGGTCCCTTCCAGCCCTAGGTCTCTATGATTCTATGAGACAGATAAGATACATATGATAGATGTTGATAGATTAGATAGATTGATAGTTATGATAGATACATGATAGATAGATAGATAGATAGATAGATAGATAGATAGATAGATAGATAGATAGATAGATAGATAGATAGATAGATAGATGATAGATAGATAGATAGATAGATAGATAGATAGATAGATAGATAGATAGATAGATAGATGATAGATAGATAGTGAACCCCACTGATGAACTGGGGTTTGGTTTTGTGGGGTGAAGCAGTCTTCCAGTATTTGAGGGGCTGCCCCAAAGAAGAGTGAGTCAAATTATTCTCCAAAGCACCTGAAGGCAGGACAAGAGGCAACGGATGAAAACTAATCAAGGAGAGAAGCAACCTAGAACGAAGGAGAAACTTCCTAACAGTGAGGACAATTAACCAGTGGAACAGCTTGCCACTTAGAAGTTGTGAGTGCTCCATCACTGGAGGTTTTTAAGAAGAGACTGGACAACCATTTGTCTGAAATGGCATAGGGTCTCCTGCCTGAGCAGTGGGTTGGACTAGAAGACCTCTAAGGTCCCTTCCAACTCTGGTTACTCTGTTAATATCTCAAGTAGTGTTTTTCATGTTGGCTGAGGAATTCTGGGAGTTGAAGTCCACTCATCTTAATCTTACCAAGTTTGAAAAAAACACGGATTTAAAGGAATAATTTTTGGCCTGAGAATGTGTGGGTTGATCAGAGTTAAACCTGAGCCAAGGACAAGCTATTCTGTCCCCAGCAAACTAATCCAATCCGGAGAATGTTGATGATGTTACGTTGCTCGATTCAAATCTTTGGATATCTTCTGTCTCCAGCCTACAGGTAGTCCTCGACTTACAACAGTTTGTTTAATGACCGTTCAAAGTTACAACGGCCCTGAAAAAGTGACTTAGGACCGTTTTTCACACTTACGCAGGGTTGCGTGATGAAAATTCGGACGCTTGGGAACTGGCTCATACTTATGACGGTCTCATCCTGTGATCCCCTTTTGCGACCTTCTGTGAAACAAAGTCACGGGGGAAGCCAGATTCACTTAACAACCTTGTTGTTAATTTAAGAGCTCCGGTGATTCACTTCACAACTGTGGCAAGAAAGGTCGTAAAATGGGGCAAAATTGACTTGAGAACTGTCTCGCTTAGCAACGGAAATTTTGGGCTCAATTGTAGTCCTGTCGAGGGCGACCTGTATTTACGACGGTTGCAGAGTCCTGGATCCGAATGATCGCCAATTGCGGCCTTCTTCCCAGCCGGCTTCCGACAAGCCAGGTTAAGCTGGATTTGCCTAACCACCATGTGATTCGCTTAACGACCGCAGCGATTTGCTCGAGAACCGTGGCAAAAAAAATAAGAAATTTTGGGCTCAATTGCGGTCGTAAGTCGAGGACTACCTCTATTGGATTCCCGCACTCTCCTGGTTCGCTTTCCCCCCGCTCCGGAAATAACCTTTTAGCCTTGCAAAGATGCAAATTCCAAAATTTGCCCAAATCTCCCATCTTGACCCAACGCCGCTACCGCTGTGGTTCGAGTTTAACCTATTCAACTCCTGGCAAATAGTGTGAGAAGGCTTATAAGACACTCTCTTGTCAAATCAACCAAATTGAACCCTAATGTGTAGAGACGTGAAGAAGTTCTCCTTATCTGCTTAAGAAGCGGCTTAGATATACTGTACGACCTGCACATCCTACCCTTGAAACATTTGAACTGGAGTCAGGAAAGCTGGGCTGTGTTTCTGGGCCTGCTCAGCTGAGGCATTCTGGGAATTGAAGTCCACACGGGTGCGGAGATGGAGAAAGGCTGCTATAGAGCACGGCTGTCAAACTCAAGGCCCGCGGGCCGGATCTGGCTTGCAGGGTGCTTAGATCTGGGCCACCCTGGAAACAGCAAAGGACCGGCCCGCGGTGCCTCTTGCCAGCAAAAAGGGAACTTGGGAGGGCCATGCTCCGCCCTCCCGGGCTCCGTTTTTGGCCGTGACGGCCTCCTGCAACCCTCTGCCAGCGAAAACCGATCCTGAAACTGGTCTAGAACGCACCGTCTCCTGGTGATTGGCACAAAGTCAGCCAGCTGGCTTTCATGGCTAAGGCAGAACTAGAACTCGCTATCTCCTAGTGATTGGCTCAAGGTCACCTAGCCAGCTTTCATGCCTAAATTGGGACTAGAACTCACCCGCTCCTGGTGATTGGCCCAGAGTCATCCAGCCAGCTTTTATGGCTAAGATGGAACTAGAAACTCACCATCTTCTGATGATTGACCTAAAGTCACCCAGTTGACTTTCATCCCTAAGGCACCACTAAAACTCGCCGTCTCCTGGCGACCGATGCAGTCACCCATCCAGCTTTGGTGCCTAAGGCGGTACTAGAATTCACCATCTCCTGCTTTCTAGCCGAGCCCCTTCACCACTATACCAAACCGGCTTTAACCATTTCCGATTTTTGTTTAATTTTTATTCAGGTATAAGAGATCCGATCTGGGTACCTTCCCATGCTATCCAAGTCTTTGAGTCCGCTCTTCGCCCCGTGTTTGAATTTCAAGATATTTGACTATCTGTGAGCTTCAGAGCCTGGCCTCATCCTCATGAGTGCATGGCTCAAAAAACTGCACTGTTACTTCCTTCGCTGTTGGAAATCTCAGATAATTTGCTTTTTTTTTTAAAGCTGCTTTAAATATATTCAGTCATTAATGCTGGAATCTGGTTTCTGAGCAGTTTCTCCTTAACCCAGCAATTCACCTCTGGAATCTACTACCAGTTTTTTTGGGGGGGGAGTTGAGAACAGGTGGTCCTCGAGTTACGACCACAAATTGAGCCCCAAATTTGCATCATTGAGGAAAGCCGTTGTTAAGTGAGTTTCGCCCCATGTTACGACCTTTCTTGCCACCGTTGTTAAGCGAATCTGGCTTTCCCCGTTGACTTGGCTGGCCCGAAGCTGATTGGTTGCAAAGGGGGATCACATGATCCCAGCATTCTGCAACCCGTCACAATAAGTACATGCTGGTTGCCAAGCGCCTGAATTTTGACCACATAGCTGTGGGGATGCGGCAGTGGTTGTAAGTGCGAGGATGGGTTGGAAGTCACTTTTTCAGCAGTCTGTTGTAACGCCAGACCGTCGCTAAACAAATGGTTGTAAGTCGAGGACTTCCTGCAATGTTGTGTTTTCAAGAACTGGAGATTTGAGAAACCTTGGATAGATTGACTCCAGAAATAAGGATGATGGCTATTAAAAAAGGTAAGAGAGTCACTTAGCAGGGATCTCCAAACATGGCAACTTTAAGACTTGTGGACTTCAACTCCCAGAATTCCTCAGCCAGCATGAGTTAGAACAATCAACAATTAAGTAATTAGAAGAACAATTAACCAGTGGAACAACTTGCCTACAGAAGTTGTGGGTGCTCCAACACTGGAAGTTTTTCAGGAGAGATTGGACAACCATTTGTCTAAAATGATATAGAGCAGTGTTTCCCAACCTTGGCAACTTGAAGATGTCTGGACTTCAACTCCCAGAATTCCCCAGCCAGCGAATGCTGGCTGGGGAATTCTGGGAGTTGAAGTCCAGACATCTTCAAGTTGTCAAGATTGGGAAACACTGGTATAGAGTCTCCCAACCTGAGCAGGGGGTTGGACTAGCAGACCTCCAAGGTCCCTTCCAACTCTGTTATCCTGAGGAATTCTGGGAGTTGAAGTTCACAAATCTTAAAGTTACCAAGCTGGGAGACCCCTGACTTAGAGGATTGGATTCGAGAGAATTTTTTCCCCACCATTTAGCTCTTCTATCTCCTTTCGGCAAATGCTGAAGCTGTTCTAACATCCCTTTTGTTCCTCTCTTCGTAGGATTCATGAATAAAATTTTTCATCCCAACATTGACGAAGCGTAAGTGACTTTTGTTTGCGTTGAAATTGTATTTTGTTGGAGGTGGGAATAAAGGGGACGTTTGGTTCCCACATTTTCTCCAGTCCCACAACAGGAGGTGTAAAAATATGTAAAGCCGTATTTTTCAACCTTCGGGACTTTAAGATGGGTGGACTTCAACTCCCAGACTGCTGGCTGGGGAATTCTGGGAGTTGAAGCCCACCCATCTTAATGTCTCCGTGGTTGAGAAACACTGACTTAAAAGAAATTTTAAAGACCAGTTTTCTCAACTTTTTTTCCCTAAGGAGAAGCTAAGGAGTTAAATTGGTCTGGACTGCCCTCTGTCAGAAATGGTGTAGGGTCTCCTGCTTGGGCAGGGGGTTGGACTAGATGACCCTACGAGGTCCCTTCCAACTCTGTTAATCGGTTATTATTATTTTGTGTTCCAACTTCCAGTCTCGTGAAATATGGGGATTGCTCATCCTGGCTTCGGATAAACCTTGCTAGTCTTAGACAGATACCGGAAGTGACTTGGCTTAGGAGTTATTTTTAAAATGCCAACAAGGAGCGCAGCTGTCACCACGTATTAACTCACCTTGAGTTGATTTAAAGGCAGTTTCCCGTGGCCTGCAGCTTCCCTTGGCTTTCTCGGACACAAAGGGGAATTTGGCATCGAGCAGAACCGTAACAGCTTCCCTTCCTCTGGCATCGTCTTTATGCCCAAATACTTCATTGAAAGTTTTTTTTTTAATTTAAAAATCGTACCTTAGCTGTGGTGGGAGACAGTTTCTGATAAGCTGGGCCTACAACTAGCTATACAACTATATAAAGTGGCTATTTAGGCAAATGCCCTCCGAATTTCAACCTAGCCCGCATCTGGAATTCAGGAACAGCTGTGCAAATTTTTTTTATCCCAAATGCAGCGGGTTTGACGGTGTTCAGCATAAAAACCTCTCCTGATTTGCACCCTGCTTAATGTTAAATTTGCTATCTTGCTAGTCGTTTCTACTTCAAAATTTGCTAGTTGTTTCCGGTTCAAACCCCAGCTTTTTATAAGAGACCCACAAAGTCAGTCCATAGACCTTGACCTCTCGCCTCTTGCGACAATGTGAATATGTCCAGTGTTCTTCTTGTGCCACATTTGTCATCGGACATTGGCGATTTTATTTTTATCAACAGCCGCACGAAAAAGGGCGGCTGAGTTTTGTCCAAACCGGTCCCTTAGATTTGGAAGCCATGATTGTTGTTCTTCTGCCTGGACCTCGTTTGCCTTCAATCTTTACCTGGAGGATTAAGTGAAGGATGCCGTATTTTTCCGGGTGTCGCTTCACATGTCCAAAATATTCTAACTTCCGCTTTTTAATGGTTTTGATGATTTCCCTTGGCTTTCCCAGGCGGTTTATCTCCTCCTCATTTCTGATTTTGTCAACCCAGCTTATACGTAACAGCTGCCTGTAAATCCACATTTCAAATGCTTCTAAGTCTCCTTGAGGGGCTTTCTGTCCAGAGACCGACCCTCCGCTCCGCAGAGCAGGATCGAAAAGATGCAGCATCTGACAAGCCTGGTTTTTCAATCTTAGGCTTTAGTCGTGACTGCAGAAGGCCTTGTTCATTTGGAAGTTCATTTGCTGTTCAAGCTTTCTCTATCCTCCTTGTCCCGTGTTGCGGGCGTGAAAACCACCAGGCTTTCCTGGCGTGGCAAGAATCGCCTTGCAAAGTTGAGCGAGGCTGGGACCCCTTTGGGAAGAGGGGTTGGGGGCAACAGAGGGAGGCCTTGAAACCTTGCGGGGCTGAAGTTGTTTATGCCAAAATGTCCATTGGGGCACAGAAACGGTCCCCAAATGTTTGGATTCACAAACTCAGGGTTTATTGTGCAAAATTGTGGCCCTGATTGGCTTAAAGAAATGTTTTCTCAAGCTTGGCAAGATGAACATGGGTTGGACCTCAACTCCCAGAATTCCCCAGCCAGCTAAGCTGGCTGGGGAATTCTGGGAGTTGAGGTCCACCCATCTTCACCTCGCCAAGCTTGAGAAATTGTTGACTTTGAGCCTCTTGTTAGGAGTCTTGCAACAGTCCCACCACGGAGGGCATTTCAGCTTCAAAATAGAAGGAATATTTTGCACAACCGGTGTTGCGGTCCACATTCATCCCCTGGTCTACGCCGTTACCGAGGCAGGATTTAAACTAAGAGCAGGCCAGCTGCTGCTCTTAACTTCCATGTGGCAAGGGCAGGGTTGAACTGTCATTCAACTATGCTTGTTTGTTTCTTTCCAGGTCAGGAACGGTATGTCTAGATGTAATTAATCAGACTTGGACAGCTCTCTACGGTGAGTTTTGTTTTGTTTTTTAAACCGAGAAATTGTGGCTGGTTTGTAAAATGTAGCAGAGAAGCGTATCCATCTCTTGCCTTTAGACATGTCCACCATGAGAAAGGTCAAAAAAGGCAAGATGGCAGCCACAAGGATGGGATCAACTCCTCCCCTCCTTTTTTTTCCCCATGTGGGGCACAAGGCGCAGAAAAGGGCTTGGTTTGCATAGTTGTGCCTACTATCTTCACACTAAAGTTTAGTTTAGTTTATTGTCATTGCACCTCGTACAACAAAATTAAATGCCATCTTCAGTGTACATTATAACTATAAATATAAAACACAAAGAGACATCCTCCAAGAAGCTAGAAAAAGTGCAGAGAAGAGCAACCAAGATGATGAGGGGACTGGAGGCTAAAACATACGATGAACGGTTGCAGGAACTGGGCATAGCTAGTCTACTGAAGAGAAGGACCAGGGGAGACAGGATAGCAGTCTTCCAATATTTGAGGGGCTGCCACAGAGAGGAGGAGGGTCAAGCTATTCTCCAAAGCACCTGAAGGCCAGACAAGGAATAATGGATGGAAACTGATCAATGAGAGAGTCAACCTTGAAATAAGGAGAGATTTTCTGACAGTGAGAAGAATCAACCCATGGAACAGAAGTTGCCTTCAGAAGTTGTGGGAGCTTCATGCCTGGAGGCTTTCAAGAAGAAAATGGACTGCCAGCTGTCAGAAACAGTGTAGGGTCTCCTGCTTGGGCAGGGGGTTGGACTAGATGACCCTACGAGGTTCCTTCCAACTCTGTTAATCTGTTATTATTATCCTTCACATTCTATACAATTGAATTGAAAACCCGATATTGCATTAATATTGCACTATACAGTAGAATTTAATACAGTTACTGCCCTGGGATAGAAGCTGTTTTTCAGCCTATTTGTCCTTCTTTTTATTATCCTGTACCGTCTGCCAGATGGTAATAGTTAAAAAAAAAAAAGAATGAGATGGATCTTTAAGAATGAACTTTCTTAAGGCAGCAGGACCTATAAAGTTCTTCCAAAGAGGGGAGAGGGCAACCAATGATCCTCTGGGCAATGACGTTGACCCTCTGTAGTGCCGTCCTATCTGCCACTGTGCAATTGGCAAACCATACACAGGTGCAGTAAGTTAAAATACTCTCTGTGGTGCAGAGTTAGAAGGTCACCAGCAGTTTTTCATTCAGTTGTTGTTTCCTGAGAGGTCTCAGGTAGTATAATCTCTGATGGGCCTTTTTGACCAGTCCTGCAATGTGAGCGCCCCAGGTCAGCTCCTCTTTTTATGATAACACCCAAAAACAACACCCTTGTGGCTGTGGGTCTGCGGCGTTTGCACGATGCTTATGGTGTGGGGTTTGAATCTTTGCAGGGGTCGAAATGATTTGGGCCTTTGCTGGAAGCCAGCAGGCAAAACTATGCGCCTCTAAAAAGACGAAGGGGAAGAGAGACAGATTTTTCTCCCCAAATGGGGTATCCAAATATGTTGGAAGCTTTCATGTTGAATTAAGGGGGGAAATGTTGCTCGCTTCCTGTTCCTATTGTTATTGTTTATTGTTGTTGGGATTGTCAGACTCAAGATGCTTGTATAAAAAAATCTGTTTTGATTCTTGGGGAGGGGGGGTGTCAGGACATTATTTGAGACCAGGAGAAGGGGTCATTGGGTCAAATAGTAGAAGACACACACACATTCCTGTCCTAGAACATCTGGGAACTCAAAAGAAGGAGGTGGGAAAAGAGGCATGAAGATCGTCCAAAAGGAAAGGAAACTTCTTTGGACACCACAAATTGTTTTTCAAATCTTTTGGGTGTTTTTTTTCCTAACCCTAACCCTAACCCCTCCTGCGCGAGCTGCACTGGCTTCCGGTGGTCTACCGGGTGCGCTTCAAGGTGCTTGTTACTACCTTTAAAGCGCTCCATGGCATTGGACCTAGGTATCTCCGAGACCGCCTGCTGCCACAAACTGCCTCCCATCGACCAGTGCGCTCCCACAGAGAGGGCCTCCTCGGGGTGCCATCAGCCAAGCAGTGTAGGCTGGTGACGCCCAGGGGGAGGGCCTTCTCTGTGGGAGCACCCACCCTCTGGAATCAGCTCCCTCCAGATTTAAGAACTATTCATGACCTGTCCACCTTCCGCCGTGCCCTCAAGACGTACTATTTTTATCAAGCCGGGCTGCCGTGAAAAAGTTTTTGGGGTTTTTAAGATTTTACCAAATTTTACCAAATTTTAATTATATTTTCTTAAATCAGGGCCATATCTAATATTTTCTTTTAAATGTATATATATTTTAATGTTTATATTATATTTTTACTTGGCTGGTCACCGCCCTGAGTCCCCGGAGAAGGGCGGTAAGTAAGTAAGTAAGTAAGTAAGTAAGTAAGTAAGTAAGTAAGTAAGTAAGTAAGTAAGTAAGTAAGTAAGTAAGTGAGTAAATAAATAAATAATTAATTAATTAATTAATTAATTAATTAATTAATTAATAAAAAATAACACTTTTTTTAAAATTAATTATTGTAAAATTAAATACAAGCGCAAACAAAAAGGGAGAAAGTTGTCTTACGGCCCACCCACCCACCCTGTCCTGGGAATTCAAGATGGGAAGGGACACACTATAAGCCGTATTCCGGATCCTTTCTGGGGGGGGGGGGGGTCCCTTTAAAAAAAAAGTTTATCGTAGAATGAAATACAAGCACAAACGAAGAGGGAGAAAGTTGGAGAAAGAGAAGGGAAAAAAAGAGAAGAGCCGAGGTGGCGCAGCGGTTAGAGGCAGGTACTGCAGGCCGCTTTAGCTGACACTGATCCGCAGGTCAGCGGTTCAAATCTCACTGGCTCAAGGTTGACTCAGCCTTCCATCCTTCCGAGGTAGGTAAAATGAGGACCCAGATTGTTGGGGGCAATATAAATATACATTGCTTAATGGTGTAAACCGCTTAGAGAGTGCTTGCACTGTGAGGCGGTATATAAATCTCACAAATAAATAAAATGCCAAAAGAGGTTCAAAAAGAAAGCGGGGGAAAATAGTGACTCCCAACTTTTTTCAGGGCAGTAAAATATTTGAAAGAGTGACCGCCTTTGCTTTATGTTTCAAGCCCTTTCTGTGCCCTCAAAACTCTCCTGACTGTCAAAACCTAAAGCTTTGTTTTGTGTCCACTTTTTCAGATCTTACCAATATATTTGAGTCGTTCCTGCCCCAGTTGTTGGCCTACCCCAACCCCATAGACCCCCTTAATGGTGACGCCGCAGCCATGTACCTTCACCGACCAGAAGAATACAAGCAGAAAATTAAAGGTAAGGACCCTTAGGAGAAACATCAACAGCTGGTTCTCGGTTTATAACTGAATTACGGGTAGTCCTCGACTTACCACCACAGTCGAGACCCAGATTTCAGTTGCTAAGCGAGGCAGCGGAGTGAGCTCGGCCCCATTTTACAACTTACATTCTTGCCACAATTGTTAAGCGAATCACTGCAGCTGTTAAGTGAATCACAGGGTCGTTAAACGAATTCATCTTCCCCTGTTGACTTTGCTGGTCAGAAGGTCGCAAAAGGGGATCACTGCGACCGTCATAAATATGAGCCATATTTGCCAAGCGTCTGAATTTTAATCGTGATCGCAGCGATGCCGCAACGGTCCCTAAGTATGAAAAGATGTCGTAAGTCACTTTTTTCCAGGGCCATTGTAACTCCAAACGGTCGCTAGACAAACAGTTGTAAGTTGAGGACTACCTGTGAATCTTTGAATGACATTCCTGTAAAAATACCCGCATTTAAGCTATTGTGTTTTGCATTTTTATGTTTTTGTAGTATTGTATGTATATAGTCTTATCTTTCAATATTGTAAACCCGCCCAGAGTTAACCCTGTGATAAGATGGGCAGGCAATAAATTTGAGAGAGAGAGAGAGAGAGAGAGAGAGAGAGAGAGAGAGGAGGGAGGGAGGGAGAGAGATGACGTATGGATGGATAGATAGATGGGTAGGTAGGGAGAGAGAGAGAGAGAGAGAGAGAAATTATAGAGGTGGGTGGGTAGGTGAGTGGGTAGATAGGTAGAGAGATGACAGATAGATGAATGATAGATTATCTATCATCTATCTATCCCTCTACCTACCTACCTACCTACCAACCTATCATCTCTCTACCTATCCATCCCATCTCTACCTGTCTACCTACCTATCGGGAACCTAGATAGGTAGAGATGGGATGGGTAGGTAGAGAGATGATAGATAGGTTGGTAGGTAGGTAGGTAGAGGAATAGATAGATGGTTGGTAGAGAGATAGAGAGATAGAGATAGATAGATGATGGGGGGAGGGGGGAGGGAGGGAGAGATGATAGAGGGATAGATGATAGAGATGGATGAATGGGTAGGTAGAGAGAGAGAGTGAAATTGGTATAGAGATGATAGAAAAAGATGGATGAATGTTTTTTGACCTTGGGCCATTGGAGTTGATCATTACCTCTGTTTTTTTCTTCCTCCAGAATACATTCAGAAATATGCAACAGAGGAAGCCCTCAAAGAGCAGGAAGAAGGGACTGGCGACAGCTCTTCGGAGAGTTCCATGTCTGACTTTTCGGAGGACGAGGCCCAGGATATGGAATTGTAGTAGGAGCAGCCCCCTGCTTTTCCGGAGAGACTTGACTTCCTAACCATGCGCTGAGAAGCAGACTTATAACATTCATATTTAAACAAAGCAATTTTTTATTACTAAACAAGGTTTTTATGAATAATAGCATTCAGATATATATACATATATATATATCACCCTTTAGATCTTGATTTTTTTTTTTTTTGGTCATTTCTCAAGAGCCCCCTCCTCCTCCTCCTCCTCCTCCTCCTCCCAAAAAAAATGCATCACGGTGCGTTTCCGACATTCCACTTGGTAGCAATATGAACCCGGGTGCATGCTTGCATCTCTTCGTAATTCCATTTCAGCTGAGTTCAAACCTCCCACCTTCTCCCCCCACCCCAAAAAAATCTGTTGCTTCGCTTGGGAGAGAATATGGATAATGCCTCCCCCCCCCCTTTTTTTTTTAAATCGCCCTCCGTTTTTTCTTTTCTTTGTTTTTAAGTTGAGCGTTCCAAAGACGGCGAACACACCCTTGGATGCAAACGCGGAACAGCACTTTGAGAATGTAAAGTAGAAGGTTTTTTTGGGGGGGAAAGGGGGGGCCTGTGCGATTTAATCGATGGAAAAATATAAGGCCGTGACGTCAACGGTGCTGCTTCGTTTTTTTTCAACCTGGCTGCTTATTATAAAACCCTTTTTGATGGAGTTCACCTTTTTTTTTTAAATTTTTCATTATTATTATTATTTTTTGTGGTCTTTCAAAAAAACAAAACAAAACCCACAACAAGAGCCACCAACTGAATGCATGGAGTTTCTTGACGTGTTCGATTTTTTTACGAAGCAGCTGTGAATTCTGAGTATAGTATGCTTTTTTTCTTTTCTTTTTTCTTTTTTTTTTAAATTTCCCTTAACGGACTTCCTGTCTGCTTAGACTGGTGATGGAGGTGATGATGGTAATGGTCTTTTTTTTTTTCTTTCTTTCTTAAAGTTGGCCGGGGAGGGGAGGCAGGGGGCGAAACGTTGGAAGGCCAGTGTGGAAAGTCAAATGTAGCCGTTCTTGTTCCTCTGGAGTCTTGGTCTTCTCTTTTTCGAGGGTCGAGGAAGCGAGCCAGTCCTGTCCCAAGGGGGGTGAGGTGGTCCCTTAACTCGGAGTACCTTGAACCCAATCCATTCTGGTCCTCTTGTCCAAACCACCAGCAGTAGGGATTCTACACACACACACACACACACACACTCACTCACGTTATCTTGAGACTTCTGCAAACACAATCCAGGTGAACACCTGGAAGAGCTTTCTGCTCCAGGTGGATTTGACCAAAGTGCTCCGAGCTGGTGAAAAAGGAACTTGGTTGGTAATGCCCTCCTCACCACCTCGCCCATCCCTTGCCGTCTCTTCTGTCTGTGTCGCCGTGCCCGCGGGAGCTGGCCAGACGTTCTGAGAAAGTCCCACCACATTTGGCAAGACGCCGTGCTCCTTTTGAAGAACGGGGGGAGTGGGATTAATACCGAAGGTGGTGTCCGAGGGGCTCCAGATTTCTTCCCTGACGAATTGACTTCCCGATGGCTCCATACCGCCCTTCCCCTTCCGCTGGGGAAAGAGCCTCAGATCAGAAATGATGATGGTTGTCTACGGTTGATGGCAAGAATGTCCCTTGAGATGGATGTTGCTTCCTCTGGATTTCTAGAGATTTGAGGGGGGACAGGATGTTGAGTAGAGGGCTCAGGGGGTTTGGTGCATCTTCTAGTATCGTCATCAGAACTTGGGTGAATCAAGAAGAATGTTGACTGTCAAAAGAATTTCTCTCTTCCCTTCTACCCGTTCCTTCTTAAATGCCATCGGAGTTTGAAATTGGGGTGTGTGTGGGTGTGTGGGTGTGTCTGTGTGTTGGGGAGAGCGGGCTGACGGAACGAGTCCGATCTTCAACCGCGATCCCTTCGCTTGCTTCCTTCCTTCCTTCCCCGCGTGGAAAGATCTGTAAAAGTAGACTTTGAATCGGCATGATGATTTTCATTCGAATAAAGCAAAATTTAGCTTAGATCGCATCTTGGTCATAGAGCGAGTTAAAACCCAACAACTCACAAAAATTATTCATAGTCACCTTTGTTTTTTCTCTTGAAAAAGTTGAGGAGAGGAGGGGAAAGCAATGAAATTGGATTGTGGTGAGCAGCTGAACTGATGCTGGATTAGGAGACCCTAGTTTTTGTCACTTTGGATCTTGATGGAAGATAAGAAGGATCTTTTAAATCCGTGTTTCTCGATTTGGGCCGCTTTTAAGATGGGCGGAACTTCAATTCCCAGAATTCCCCAGCCTGGGGAATTCTGGGAGTTGAGGTTCCGCCCATCTTAAAAGCAGCCCAAATCGAGAAACACGGATTTGATTCCCTGTCCCTAACCTGGTGCCCTCCTGCAATTTCCACCCCATCCCCATCCTCCCCAGCCGGCGGGGAGGAGTGCACGATGGGCTTGGTCTGCCTTAAATGTGCTGCTAATTGGTTGACCTGTGCAATGATCTCTAGATTTTGAGTGCCAAGCTATCTATCATGATAGGACTACCACTTTTGAGCAAAATAAACCATTCTTCTCCCCAAGATTGTACATATATAGAGATAGATAGATATATTAATATGCTAGTGTTCTAATTTCCCTTTACGAAGGCAAACCTTTTTCTCTTTTTTTCTCTCGAAACAATAAAGTCTGATATTTTGAGATTTTTGACCGCTCATAAATTAATATCCGCCTTTTTTTTTAACCCCCTACCTCCGGCCAAGCAAAACCACAATTCTGGTTTTAATTAAGGAGCGAAAACTAACCAAATTTCTGATAGAAAGATGACCCACATCGGCTCCATTTTCTGCCCCCCCTAAAATTAGCCCTGCCAACTCTTTTGATTCGCGAAGGTCCTTTTTGGGGCATCTCCTCTCTGGAACATTCACGGCTGAGATGAAAATTGAAGGTGATCCTCCTCCTTTCTGAAATTTAGTTCTTCAGTGTAGGTATCACACACACACACACACCATTGCAAACCTTTTCTGAATTCCCTTGACATAGGCGTTGAGTTGACCTAGCGATTACAGTTGGCCAAACGTTGGCGAGAACAAACTTAAAGGAGACATTTGTTGAGGAAACATCTCAGAAGCTCTTAGTTAAATGGGGCACGTTTCAGCTTGGTCTCCTTCCCATCCTTGATCTTGAGACAAGTTGGTACCTTCTCCGTTTCCTTCCTCCTTTCTCTGGGGTGGATTAATCTCCACCAACGGTCTTCCTTTCATGGCACCGTCATCGAAACCGCCAACCGTTGGTGGAGCTGACGTCCCTCTTCAGACAGCCTTGTTGAGATGACAATCCAGAGTTTTGACGTTGGCTGAGCGAATCCCTCGGAACATCTTGCCCTCCGTCTGGGACGCTTCCCACGTCCTTTTCGAATTGCAAACTAGATCCGTCTTCGGGGGTGGGTGGGTGGGAGGGAGACTATTTTCTGGAGGCCACCAAACTTTCATCCATCTCTTCACCACCTTCCCCGATTCACCTGTTGAGCATCCTTCTCAAGCCGCCTTTGACGTATCTTAAAAGCGAGTTGAAAAAAAACTGTGATGCCACAGATTGCGCTGACCAGATGACTCTGGATCTTTGTCCCCTTTCATTCAAGTTGGAGATTTTGTATTTTGTGGTTCGGAGCAGAGGTGGGTCCTCCTGAGAACTTCAGGGAAGTTCTCCTGGATCTGGGCTCTCCAACCTTGGCAACTTTTAAGACTTGTAGACTTTCAACTCCCAGAGTTGAAGTCCACAAGTCTTAAAAGCTGCCAAAGGTTGGAGACCCTGTCCTGGATGGTTTGAGAACTTCACTGAAGTTCTGGATGGATGGTTGGTTGATTGGTGTCTCTCGGAGTGAGGAGGAGACTTGGACGAGACAGATGGAAAATATTTCGGCTTTGGGTGTCCTGCAGCTCAGATTTGGGAACGAGGGGTGGTCGCCGCATCGTGCACCATTCCGGTTTGGGATCTCGGACGTCACCTTCTTGCACATGTGTGTGTGGGGGGGTGCCCCCTTAAAAATTGCCAGGTTTTTGGGTTTTTTTAAGTTTTTGCTTAATTTCCCGGAGTGTATTTGGTACATTGTGTGAATACTTGGAAGAGGTCAAACGGGATGCCTGGGCCCTCCCCCCTTGGCTGCCCCCAACTCTCTTCTGCCCCCTCCCCTTCTTGGCATTGCGATGATGCGGCTGGCGGCGGCGTTGAGGGTGGCGGGTGGGCAGAACCCCCCCCCCCCCCGTGGCGAATGCCTCTTCTAAGGATTATAACCTCTCAGAATAGTTGTGTATAATTAAAGAAACTGTAAACTTTTTAAAAAATAAAATATGTATATACCTTGGCCCTTTTGGACTGGTGGTAATTACTGTGAGTGGGATTAAAATCCTGAGCACTTTTCTGTGGTTTTTTTTTTTTTTAGGGCCCTTCAGAGGGGTTGACGGTCTGGAATGCAGAGTCCTCGATTTATAACGGTTTGCTTTGCGACCATGGCCCTGAAAAAAAGAGACTTGCAACGGGTCCTCATACTTACTGACTGTTGTTGGCTCATCCCAACGGTCACAGAATCAAAAATTCGGGGTGCATAGTAACCGGCACGTATTTACAATGGTTGCAATATCCCAGGAGGGGGTCATATAATCATTTTTTGGGACCTTCCAGCTGGTTTCTGGCAAGCAGTGTTAATGGGGGAAGGCAGATTCGTTTAACAACTGCAGGGATTCACTTAACAACTGGGGCAAAATGATCGTAACACATGGGACAAGTCACTTAACAGTCACTTCACTTAACAGTGTAAATTCTTGTTCCAATTCTGGTCGTAACTAGAAGACTAGAGTTTTCCTAAAACTCACGTCCAACACGGATACACTGGATTTACTAGCAGCTGCCACTGTGGTTCAGTGTTTGAGAGGTGGGTGCGTTTTGGGGGATTATTGATTGGTGTGCTTCGTGCATTGCACGAAGTAGGGTTAAAATATCTTTTCTGCAGCCTAATACCTTTTTTGGTGATTTTTTTTATTACTAGAAGCAAGCCAGGCCTGCAAGAGACAAGCTGCCTTTCCATTTGAAGCAGGCAGAACTAAATATTTATGAACGTTATTTATGAGAAAGAAACATTTTGGCTGGGAAAATAGGCTTAAAAAGATCTCACCGAGGCTTAACAAGCCAGCTTTCTGCAGCAAAATAACGAAACCAGGTCAAAATGGATTTCAACAGTCTCTAATCTTAGGGGGATAGAAATCCATGGAGACCCCCCTGCAGTTCCGGGATTAAGCCGGTTATGAGCTTTAAAGCAATTCATTTGGTTTTTACCTTAAATCGGTTGTGTGAACCGCTGATTCATCAAGACGCTATGAAGCAAGCTAAGAAAAATCCTTTTCTAGAGAAAAGGACGACTAGAAAGGAAATGATAGAAGTCCTCCAATATTTGAGGGGCTGCCACAAAGAAGAGGGTGGGTCAAGCTATACTCCAAAGCACCTGAAGGCAGGAGAAAGAAGCAACTGATGGAAACTCATCAAGGAGGGAAGCAACCTGAAATTAAGGAGAAACGTCCTAACAGTGAGAACTATTAACCAGTGGAACAACTTGCCACCAGAAGTTGTATGGGCTTCATCACTGGAAGTTTTTAAAAAGAGACTGGACAGCCACTTGTCTGAAATGATATTCAGTGATGGCAAACCTTTTTTTGGCTCAGGTGCCAAAAGGGTGCACACGCCCACACCCATAATGCAATGCCCTCCCCCCTGCGCATGTGCACACAACCCCCTCCGCGCTGCCCCACCACACGTGCGTGCAGGCCTCACTGATGCCTCCGGACATTGGTAGGGCCGTTGGGCTGTTTTTCACCCTTCCCAGGCTTCAGAAAATCCTCCAAAGCCTGGGAAAGACTAACGGCCCAACAGACGTTCGTTTCTGAACACACACACACACACACACACACACACACACACACACACACACACTGAACACACACACATACACAGTATATAAATATGTGTACACACATACACACGTACAGAGAGATTATGCATAGATAGATAGATGATAGATTGATTGATTGATTGATTGATTGATTGATAGATGATAGATAGATAGATGATAGATAGATGATAGATGGAGATAGATGATAGATTGATAGATTGATAGATGATTGATAGATGATAGATTGATAGATAGATTGATAGATGATAGATAGATGATAGATAGAGATAGATGATAGATGATTGATAGATTGATAGATGATTGATAGATGATAGATAGATAGATAGATAGATAGATGATAGATAGATTGATAGATTGATAGATGATAGATGATAGATAGATGATAGATTGATAGATAGATTGATAGATAGATGATAGATAGATAGATAGATAGATAGATAGATAGATAGATAGATAGATAGATAGATAGATAGATAGATAGATAGAGGATAGATAGATGAGACAGAGAAAGAGTGATAAGATACATTAGAGAGACAGACAGACAGATACATGGATAGATGGAATAGAAGTTGCCACCAGAAGTTGTGAATGCTCCATCACTGGAGGTTTTCAAGAAGAGATTGGACAGTCACCTGTCTGAAATGGTATGGGGTCTCCTGCTTGAGCAGGTTGGACTAGAAGACCTCCAAGGTCCCTTCCAACTCTATTCTGATTGATTTTATGCAAGGTGGGCAGACAACAGGGTTTTCAATCATTGGGAGAAGCTGCACACATTGAAATCATGAGCTTTGGTACTTTGGAGAATGGGTTGACCACCTCCTCTTTGTGGCTGCCCCTCAAATATTGGAACACTGCTATAAATGGCGTTATTTTGAACGGTCACCAAATGAATGGTGGTAAATACCGTATTTTTTGGAGTATAAGGCGCACCCTTTTCCTCCCTAAAAGAGGCTGAAAATTTGGGTGCGTCTTATACTTCGAATGTAGCTTTTTCGAAGCTTTTTTTTCCAGCCCTAATGAGGTGCTAACGATCCACCCGGGCATCCTATTCCCTCCGAATAAGTTTTTTTCCAGCCCTAAGTTTTTGCAAACTTGTTTTCATTCCTACTCCCTTCAAAGAATATTTTTTTCAGCCCTAACCAGAGGATAAAATAATGCGCTGAAGCTGAACAGACTAAGGACGCTATCCAGATAAATACCTGGTAGGTAGATTTCCCCCCCCCCTATTTTCCTCCCCCAAAACTAAGGTGCATCTTATACTCCGAAAAATACGGTAAATTTAAATAAAAGCCGGGCTGGATTGGAGTCTAATACCAGCAAATGCCAATTTTTCCAGTCCACTAATGAATGCCAGCAATATTCTGACTGGTCGACAGGTGGCATGCATGGAGCATAAATCAAGAACAATCGGTAGCTAGCATTTTTCCTGCTAACACATGCTATTCAGAGGCTCAATGACTCAATCAGAATAGAGCTGGAAGGGACCTTGGAGGTCTTCTAGTCCAACCCTCTACTCAAGCAGGAGACCTTATACCATTTCAGACAAGAGGCTGTCCAGTCTCTTAAAAAACTCCAGTGTTGAAGCACTCACAACTTCTGGAGGCAACCCGTTCCACTGATTAATTGATCTGAGATTAAAGAAAAACTGAATAACAGAGCTGGAAGGGACCTTAGAGGTCTTCTAGTCCAGCCCCTTGCTCAAGCAGGAAACCCTAAACCATTTCAGACAAATGGCTGTCCAATTTTTTTCTTAAAAACATCCAGTCTTGGAGCATCCACCACATCTGGAGGCAAGCTGTTCCATTGGTTAATTGTCCTCATTGTTAGGAAGTTTCTCCTTAATTCCAGGTTGAATTTCTCCTTGATTAGTTTCCATCCATTTTTTCTTGTCCTGCCTTTAGGTGCTTTGGAGAATAGGCTGACCCCCCTCTTCTTTGTGGCAGCCTCTCAAATACTGGAATACTGCTATTATTTCCCCCCTAGTCCTTCTTTTCTCTAGATTGGCCAAACCGAAATCCTGCAGCCGTTCTTCATATATTTTGGTCTCCAGGCCTTTGATCATCTTAGTTGCTCTTCTTTGCACTTTTTCCAATGTCTCAACATCTTTTTTCTAATGTGGTGACCAAAACTGGATTCCAAGTTACTAAGACTTTATAAAGCAGTTCAGCTTTTGTGACTGCAGTTCAATTTATTATTTATCTATCTATCTATCTATCTATCTATCTATCTATCTATCTATCTATCTATCTATCTATCTATCTATCTATCTATCTATCTATCTATCTATCTATCTATCTATCTATCTATCTATCTATCTATTTATTTATGAGACTTATATACCGCCTCATAGTGCAAGCATTCTCTAAGCGGTTTACACCAGTAAGCAATGTATATTTACATTGCCCCCAATAATCTGGGTCCTCATTTTACCTACCTCGGAAGGATGGAAGGCTGAGTCAACCTTGAGCCGGTGAGATTTGAACAGCTGACCTGCGGATCACAGTCAGCTAAAGTGACCTGCAGTACTGAGTCCCTGCGGAGTTGAGTGGCATATAAATACAAATAATAAATAAATAAATACTGCACTCTAACTGCTGCGCCACCTCGGCTCTTAATTCCAAAAGTGGTCAGATGAATCAGAAGCAACCACAAAATATCTATCGGAGATGTTACCTGCAAAAAAAAAAATAAGTCAGTGGTATGGCAGAATGTCTTTCAACAGACAATTTTTATTCACCATCTCCGCTTTTGCAAACAGCAGGCCAAGTCATGAAAACAGAACAGAGGATAGAAGTAATACAGGTAGTCCTTGATTTACAACATTTAGTGACTGCTCAAAGTTACAGCAACACTGAAAAAAGTCACTTATGACCATTTTTCACACTTACGACCGTTGCAGCATACCCACAGTCACTTGATTTACATTCAGATGCTTAGCAACTGACATTTATGACAGTCGCAGCGTCCCGGGGTCACGTGATCCCCTTTTGCGACCTTCTGACAAGCAAAGTCAAGGGGGAAGCCGGATTCACTTAACGACCTTGTGACTCATTTAAGAACTGTGGCAAGTAAAATCGTAAAGTGGGGGGCAAAACTCACTTGAGGAATTTCTCACTTAGCAACATAAATTTTGGGCTCGGTTGTGGTCGTAAGCTGAAAACTAGCTGTAGTGCAATTACAGGACTGATTCTTGGCCTTCTCCTGGATTAAATTGTGCAAATTAATCTCCAATTTTTAATTTTTATTTTAATATATATATTTCATATTTCTTAACGGCCCATTTCCTCAGAGAGGGCTCCGATTTTCAGAGAGATTCGATGATGTTTTTCACAATTTGAGAGACTGCAGAGCAGCTGTCTGAATTGGATACGGCTAACTGATCTCTAGGAGAACTTTATTCAAAACTATATGCAAGATAATGCACATATTTGCCGAACCATGAAAGAAATATATGGTTGTTCTTTAAAACCTTGAAATAATATGAGGACCAGACATTTCATGACCCAACTAGGTAACATCATCAGGGCTAGAAGAGAGGGGGGTTTGCAGGGAGAAGGAGGAACAGGAGGAGGAGGAGCGGGTGGGGGGAAGAAGGAAGGTAAGAAGGAAAGAGAAGGAAGGAGAAGGGGAGAAAAAAGGAAGGAGAAGAAGCAGAAGGAAGAATAAGGGGAAAGAATAGGAGGAAGGGGAAAAGAAAGAAAGAAGGGAGAAGGGGAGGAAGGAGGAAGGGGAGAAGGAAAAAGAAGGAAGAATGAAAGAGAAGGAGAAGGAAGGAGGTTTTTAAGGAGAGACTGGTCAGCCATTTGTCCAGAAATGTATAGGCAGAGTCTCCTACTTTGAGCAGGGGGTTGGACTAGAGGACCTCTAAGGTCCCTTCGAACTCTGTCACTCTATATTCTGAGCAAGCTGGTGACTTTGTAAATGTACCCACTGCATTTCCTAAGGCAAGAATACAACATTTTTTTCCTTCCAGGATATTTTTGCAACTTCCCAAGCCGGCTAAAATGTTAAGATTTCCCGGAGATCTTTTGGGGGGGTCTTATGTCAAGGTCAGATCAGCCGAACCCTTATGGCCATCTGCTGGGACTTCTATAGGGCGAAAGGTGCCAATTAGCCTTCTGCAGAAAATGACAGCCGTGCGTGTGTGTATGTGGTGTGTGTGTGTGTATGTGTGTGTGTGTGTGTGTGCAGGCACACCCGTGTGCTGGGATAAGAGATTGACCTGGTTCCTTGCTCAATCCGGCCGTCCTAATGAGGAGCAGGTGGTGTGGAGGTGGCTTATGGGGACTTAGGGAGGTGGGGTCAGGTGAAGCCACCATGGGGTCATCAAGAGGAGAGGACAGTGACTTGAAATGTGGCCTGATACAGGTAGTCCTCGACTTACGACCGCAACTGAGCCCAAAGCGTTGATAGGTGAATTTTTGCTCCATTTTACGACCTTTCTTGCCACGGTTTGCTAATCGCTGCAGTTGTGAAGTTAGTCACATGGTCGTTAAGTGAATCTGGCTTCCCCCCATTGACTTTGCTTGTCAGAAGGTCGCAGAAGGGGATCACTCGACCCCGGGACGTGACAACCGTCATATATATGAGTGAGTTGCTAAGTGTCTGGATTTTGATCGCATGACCCTGGGGGTGCGGCAAGGGTTATAAGTGTGAAAAACAGTGATTGGTCACTTTTTTCAATGCTTTTGTAACTTCAGTCACTAAATGAACTGTTATAAGTCGAGAACTAAGGAGGAATTTCCTGATGGTGTAAAAATTAATCAGTGGAACAATTTGCCTCCAGATGTTGTGGGTGCTACCATCACTGGAGGTTTTCCAGATTGGACAGTCATTTGTCCAGAATAGTCTAGGATCTCCTCTTGAGCAGGGGTTGGACTAGAAGACCTCCAAGGTCCCTTCCAACTCCTATGATTCTATGTTCTACTTCAGGAGAATTAAGGAGGAATTTCCTGAGAATGGAAACAATGAATCAGCGGAACGACTTGCCTCCAGAAGTTGTGGGTGCTCCAACACTGGAGGTTTTCAAGAAGGAAGAGACTGGACAGCCACTTGTCTGAAATGGTCTAGCATCCCCTGCTTGAGCAGGGGGGTGGACTAGAAGACCTCCGAGGTCCCTTCCAACTCTTTCTATAGAATAGAATAGAATAGAATAGAATAGAATAGAATAGAATAATGAAGAGTAGAGTAGAGTAGAGTAGAGTACAGTAGGGTAGGGTAGAGTAGGGTAGGGTAGAGTAGAGAGTAGAGTAGAGTAGAGTAGAGTAGAGTAGAGTAGAGTAGAGAAGAATGGAATGGAATGGAATGGAATGGAATGGAATGGAATGGAATGGAATGAATAGAATGGAATGGAATGGAATGGAATGGAATGGAATAGAATAGAATAGAATAGAATAGAATAGAATAGAATAGAATAGAATAGAATAATGAAGAGTAGAGTAGAGTAGAGTAGAGTACAGTAGGGTAGGGTAGAGTAGGGTAGGGTAGAGTAGAGAGTAGAGTAGAGTAGAGTAGAGTAGAGTAGAGTAGAGTAGAGAAGAATGGAATGGAATGGAATGGAATGGAATGGAATGGAATGGAATGGAATGGAATGAATAGAATGGAATGGAATGGAATGGAATGGAATGGAATAGAATAGAATAGAATAGAATAGAATAGAATAGAATAGAATAGAATAGAATAGAATAATGAGTAGAGTAGAGAGTAGAGTAGAGTAGAGTAGAGTAGAGTAGAGAAGAATGGAATGGAATGGAATGGAATGGAATGGAATGGAATGGAATGGAATAGAATAGAATAGAATAGAATAGAATAGAATAGAATAGAATAGAATAGAATAGAATAGAATAGAATAGAATAGAATAATGAGTAGAGTAGAGAGTAGAGTAGAGTAGAGTAGAGTAGAGTAGAGTAGAGTAGAGTAGAGAAGAATGGAATGGAATGGAATGGAATGGAATGGAATGGAATGGAATGGAATGGAATAGAATAGAATAGAATAGAATAGAATAGAATAGAATAGAATAGAATAGAATAGAATAATGAGTAGAGTAGAGTAGAGTAGAGTAGAGTAGAGTAGAGTAGAGTAGAGTATGGAATGGAATGGAACGGAACGGAACGGAACGGAACGGAATAGAACAAAAACAGAACAAAACAGGAACAGAACAAGGACAGAACAAGAGAAGAACAGGACCAGGACCAGAACCAGAACAGACAACTATCTGTCTGAAATGATATGGGATCTCCTGCTTGAGCAAGGGGTTGAACCTTAAAGGTCTCAGGTCCCATCCAACTCTGTCTTCCCCAGTGGAGTCCCTCGATTTAGAAGGCTGAAGAAAGGAAGATGTGGAACCCCCCACCCCAAATTAACATTATGCAAGAATTCTTGGAGCGTCCTGTGATCTTGGCATGTGCTGGACTTCCAAGCCAACCTCCCTGTGGCAGTGTCTATCGTGGCCAGGAAAATGGGGCCGGGGGGGGGGGAATTGCAATTCGGAGGGTGCCAAGAAATGGATCCTCTTCAATGTTGGAAGATGAGACCCCTCCAGGGCTTGGCTGGGGTGGGGTGTGGGGGGAAAGATATGACTTTCAGCCACCTGCTGAGCTGGATGTCGTCTCTCGCATCAACCATCTGCCTCTGGACTCTACCAAACCCTTGCCCAGGTAGTCCTCAAATTGCAACAGTTCGCTTAGTGACCGTTCGAAGTTAAACAGCACTGAAAAAAGTAACTTATGACTGTTTTTCACACTTATGACCACTGCAGCATTCCTGTAGTCGTGTGATCAAAATTCAGATGCTTGACAATGGGTTCACATTTATGACGGTGTCCCGGGGTCACGTGATCCCCTTTTGCGACCTTCTGACGAGCAAAGTCAACCAGATCCACTCAACAACCGGGTTCCTCACTTAACAACGGCGGTGATTCACTTAACAGACGTGGCAAGAAAAGTCGCAAAACGGGGCAAAGCTCACTTGACAAACGTCTCACTCCGTGACATAAATGTGAGGCTCCATTGTGGCCATACGTTGAGGACTCCCTGTAGTGCAAATGTGCACGTCTATGGAAGGTGGTAGCTGGGGATCCTACAGGTGAAAGGTTACTCTTGAGGTCGTCTAGTCCAGCCTCCTGTTCACCCAAGATCCAGATTACAACATTAAAACAAGAACCGGAAGACTGCTTCACCCCACAAAAGCGAATCCCAGTTCATCAGTGGGGTGTCCGCTTCCCTGGGCCACTTTTAATACACCCCGAAGACACCTGACCGGGGCCTGCCAGTTTCTCCCTGCCCAGGTTGGCAGCTGTCGAAATGCCAGGCTCCTGTTGGATGCCCTGCCCTCCCTCTCCCATTCAAACCAGCCAGGAACTCGAGACCGTTCCATGATAGCCAAACAAGGCTCGGTGCCACGAGTTCGGGTTACGCCGGGTAACCTTTCCCCTAGCTGGAAAATGAGAGGAGCAGATCGGTGGCTATGATTAATGGATGAGGCTGAGATGGTGCCAGCAGCCTGGAGGGAGGGGCATCGCTGGGGAAGGGAGGGGGAGTTAGCCGTGCCATCTGGCCAAGCTCTGGCCCCTTCCCAAAAATGAGGACCCTCCCAGTCGGCATTTTTTTTGAAACCGTCGCAAAACACAATGCAGGGAGTCCTCAACATACGACCACAATGGAGCCCCAAATTTTTGTTGCTGAGGGAGACGCTGGTGAAGTCAGTTTTGCCCCGTCGTACGACTTTTCTTGCCACACTTGTTTTCACACTTATGACCATTGCAGCGTCCCAGAGGTCACGTGATCAAAATTCAGACACCTGGCAACGGACTCATACTTGTGGCAGTTGAAATGTCCTGGGGTCGTGTGATCCCCTTTTGGGAGCTTCTGACAAGCGAAGTCCAAAGCTGCCTGCATTGGACACAGCATAGAACAATAGAGCTGGAAGGGGCCTGTGAGGCCATCCAGTCCACCCTCAGCTCCTTTTCGAGAGCAGGGTTCAAAATGAAAACTTCCTTGACAGATGGCTGGAACATGTGAATTTGCTCTATTTCCCCCTCCCCCATCTCTCTCTCTCTCTCTCTCTCTCTCTCTCTCTCTCTCTCTCTCTCTCTCTCTCTCTCTCTCTCTCTCTCTCTCTCTCTCTCTATCTATCTATCTATCTATCTATCTATCTAATTTATCTATCTAGCTATCCTAGGTAGAGGCAGATGTAAGGGTCTCCTGCTTGGGCAGGGGGTTGGACTAGATGACCTGCAAGATCCCTTCCAACTCTGTTAATCTATCTATCTATCTATCTATCTATCTATCTATCTATCTATCTATCTATCTATCTATCTATCTATCTATCTATCTATCTATCTATCTATCTATCTATCTATCTATCTAATCTATCTATCTATCTATCTATCTATCTATCTATCTATCTATCTATCTATCTATTTATCTATCATCTATCTCCCTATTTATCTATTTATCTATCTAATCTATCTATTTATCTATTTATCTATCTATATCTTCATCATCATCATCATCTATTGTCTGTCTGTCTGCCTGCCTGCCTGCCTGCCTGTCTATCTATCAATCTATCATCTATCATCTATCATCTATCATCTATCATCTATATCTATCATCCATCCATCCATCCATCCATCCATCCATCCATCCATCCATCCATCCATCCATCCATCCATCCATCCATCCATCCATCCATCCATCCATCCATCTATCTATCTATCTATCTATCTATCTATCTATCTATCTATCTATCTATCTATCTATCTCTATATATAATCTATCTATCTTTTTATCTCTCTCATCTATCTCTATCTGTCTATCTATCTATCTATCTATCTATCTATCTATCTATCTATCTATCTATCTATCTATCTATCTATCTATCTATCAGATCTCTCTCTCTATCTATCTATCTATCATCTATCTATCTATCTATCTGTCTATCTATCTAACTATCTATCTATCTATCTATCTATCTATCTATCTATCTATCTATCATCATTTATCATCTATCATCTATATTTAGCTATCATCTATCTATCTATCTATCTATCTATCTATCTATCTATCTATCTATCTATCTATCTATCTATCTATCTATCTATCTATCTATCTATCTATCTATCTATCTATCAGATCTCTCTCTCTATCTATCTATCTATCATCTATCTATCTATCTATCTGTCTATCTATCTAACTATCTATCTATCTATCTATCTATCTATCTATCTATCTATCTATCTATCTATCTATCTATCTATCTATCTATCATCATTTATCATCTATCATCTATATTTAGCTATCATCTATCTATCTATCTATCTATCTATCTATCTATCTATCTATCTATCTATCTATCTATCTATCTATCTATCTATCTATCTATCTATCTATCTATCTCTCATCTCTCTCTCATCTCTCTCTCATCTTTCTCTTTCATATCTATGCTTTATCATCTCTCTCTCTCTCTCATCTATATCTATCCTATCTCTCTCATTCTGTCTCTGTCTCTGTCTCCCTCCCTCCCTCCCTCCCTTTGAGATGTGATGCCACAGCCACCCAGCTGTCACCAAAGGAGATCAACATCTTAGCTTTCTCTTCTCCAGGCGATAATCTTGCAGTCGTGAAATATTTATCACGCTGCTTCGTTTTGCAGGGAGAGGCTGGGAGGCTCCCCAGGAGGAAGCAGTCCGATGGGTCCCGGGGGACAGGCAGGAGACCCCAAAATGCAGCAGCCGAAATAACTTCGCTCTGAGCTGCTCTGCTTAGCCACAGGAAACCGGGAATTTCAGGAGAAACTTTCTAACGGGAGACACGGTAGCAGTCGTCCAATATGTGAGGGGCTGCCCCAAAGAAGAGGGGGTCACCCCATTCTCCAAAGCCCCTGAAGGCAGGAGAAGAAACAATGGATGGAAACTAATCCAGGTGAGAATTAACTAATTCCAACCTGGAATTAAGGAGAAATTTCCTAACAGGGAGAACAATTAATCTCCTCTTTTTTGAATAAAAACATTGAGTCAAAAAAAGCACTATTATATTCTTCATTTTCAACCACACAGCTTTCCTACAACGGAGACCAAATACAACCACAGAAACATCTGGGAGGCCTATCCTGGCATCACCAAGCCCCTGGTTTTGCCTCCCCGCTTGGTGGGATGGGACCACCGTCTTTCCTGTCTTTTCCATGCCGGTAATCGAAGCCCCCCCCCCCGGCCTCTCTCCCTATAAAGCAAACCATGACTTAGGAGAAAACCATAATCTGGAACCCGGTCAATTCCCCACCCTCCCCCTTCTCTGGCTCTACGCTACCCAGTGGCATCTGCCATCAGCCTCGCCAAGGGAGCAGGAAGCGCCGCTGGGGGGATTGCGGTAACATTATCCCAGAAAAGGGGGGAGGTCTTGGGAGGGGGTTGGGGGGGGTAGGGGGCAGAGAATGCAACCTGCCGGATGTTCAGCCATGGATGAAGCTGTCCGTCATCTTAATTTCAGCCCCTGTTTTGCTGCTCCAATTTCAGGAAGCCAAGAAATGGGAGGGAAAAAAATTCACATTTCAGATTCACTTAACGACCGTGTTACTAACTTTTGAACTGCAAGGATTCGCTTAACGGCTGTGGCAAGGAAGGTCGTAAAATGGGGCAAAATTCACTTAAAACAACTGTCTCACTTAGCGACATATATTTTGGGCTCAATTGCAGTCGTACGTTGAGGATTACCTGTGCAATCCACCTGCAAGATTCTCAGACTTTATTTGATGTAAATTCATTGCTATATATATAAAATAATGTTTCTTTTCAGGCCAGCTCCTTTGGAAAATATAAGGAATTAAATAGAATTAATTCCAAGAAGGGAATACCCACTACCCTATTCAGCCATCCATAGAACTGACTCTTGGGTTATTGTCCAAGCCAGCTCAGAAAACAGCAGAACTTGAGAGTGATATAATTTGGAGCGGGAATACAAATAGAAGAGGAATGAGTTAAATACATTTATTCAAATCCATGAAGACAGACAAGGAAGAATGGAGGGAAACTGAACAAGGAGAGGTTCAACCTGGAAATAAGGAGGAATTTTCTGACAGGGAGAATAATCCATCAATGGAACAGAAGTTGTCTTCAGAAGTTGTGGGAGCTTCATCACTGGAGGCTTTCAAGAAGAGACTGGACTGCCATCTGTCAAAAATGGTGCAGGGTCTCCTGCTTGGGCAGGGGGTTGGACTAGATGACCTACAAGGTCCCGTCCAACTCTGTTAATTATTCTATTCTATTCCATTCCATTCCATTCCATTCCATTCCATTCCATTCGTTTTCTTTTCTATTCCTATTCCTATTCCTATTCCTATTCCTATTCCTATTCCTATTCCTATTCTATTCTATTCTATTCTATTCTATTCCATTCCATTCCATTCCATTCCATTCCATTCCTGTTTTCTTTCCTATTCCTATTCTATTCTATTCTATTCTATTCTATCCTATCCTATTCTATTCTATTCTATTCTATTCCATTCCATTCCATTCCATTCCATTCCTATTCTATTCTATTCTATTCTATTCTATTCTATTCTATTCTATTCTATTCTATTCTATTCCATTCCATTCCATTCCTATTCCTATTCTATTCTATTCTATTCTATTCTATTCTATTCTATTCTATTCTATTCTATTCTATTCTATTCTATTCTATTCCATTCCATTCCATTCCATTCCTGTTTTCTTTCCTATTCCTATTCTATTCTATTCTATTCTATTCTATTCTATTCTATTCTATTCTATTCTATTCTATTCTATTCTATTCTATTCTATTCTATTCTATTCTATTCTATTCTATTCCATTCCATTCCTGTTTTCTTTCCTATTCCTATTCTATTCTATTCTATTCTATTCTATTCTATTCTATTCCATTCCATTCCATTCCTGTTTTCTTTCCTATTCCTATTCTATTCTATTCTATTCTATTCTATTCTATTCTATTCTATTCTATTCTATTCTATTCCATTCCATTCCATTCCATTCCATTCCATTCCATTCCATTCCTGTTTTCTTTCCTATTCCTATTCTATTCCTATTCCTATTCCTATTCTATTCTATTCTATTCTATTCTATTCTATTCTATTCTATTCTATTCTATTCTATTCTATTCTATTCCATTCCATTCCATTCCTGTTTTCTTTCCTATTCCTATTCTATTCTATTCTATTCTATTCTATTCTATTCTATTCTATTCTATTCTATTCCATTCCATTCCATTCCATTCCATTCCATTCCTGTTTTCTTTCCTATTCCTATTCCTATTCCTATTCTATTCTATTCTATTCTATTCTATTCTATTCTATTCTATTCTATTCTATTCTATTCTATTCTATTCTATTCCATTCCATTCCATTCCATTCCTGTTTTCTTTCCTATTCCTATTCCTATTCCTATTCTATTCTATTCTATTCTATTCTATTCTATTCTATTCTATTCTATTCTATTCTATTCTATTCTATTCTATTCTATTCTATTCTATTCCATTCCATTCCATTCCATTCCTGTTTTCTTTCCTATTCCTATTCTATTCTATTCTATTCTATTCTATTCCATTCCATTCCATTCCATTCCTGTTTTCTTTCCTATTCCTATTCCTATTCCTATTCCTATTCCTATTCTATTCTATTCTATTCTATTCTATTCTATTCTATTCTATTCTATTCTATTCTATTCCATTCCATTCCATTCCATTCCATTCCATTCCTGTTTTCTTTCCTATTCCTATTCCTATTCCTATTCCTATTCTATTCTATTCTATTCTATTCTATTCTATTCTATTCTATTCTATTCTATTCTATTCTATTCTATTCTATTCCATTCCATTCCATTCCATTCCTGTTTTCTTTCCTATTCCTATTCCTATTCCTATTCTATTCTATTCTATTCTATTCTATTCTATTCTATTCTATTCTATTCTATTCTATTCCATTCCATTCCATTCCATTCCATTCCATTCCATTCCTGTTTTCTTTCCTATTCCTATTCTATTCTATTCTATTCTATTCTATTCTATTCTATTCTATTCTATTCTATTCTATTCTATTCTATTCTATTCTATTCTATTCTATTCCATTCCATTCCATTCCATTCCATTCCATTCCTGTTTTCTTTCCTATTCCTATTCCTATTCCTATTCCTATTCCTATTCCTATTCCTATTCCTATTCTATTCTATTCTATTCTATTCTATTCCATTCCATTCCATTCCATTCCATTCCATTCCTGTTTTCTTTCCTATTCCTATTCTATTCTATTCTATTCTATTCTATTCTATTCTATTCTATTCTATTCTATTCTATTCTATTCTATTCTATTCTATTCTATTCTATTCTATTCCATTCCATTCCATTCCTGTTTTCTTTCCTATTCCTATTCCTATTCCTATTCTATTCTATTCTATTCTATTCTATTCTATTCTATTCTATTCTATTCTATTCTATTCTATTCTATTCTATTCTATTCTATTCTATTCCATTCCTGTTTTCTTTCCTATTCCTATTCTATTCTATTCTATTCTATTCTATTCTATTCTATTCTATTCTATTCTATTCTATTCTATTCCATTCCATTCCATTCCATTCCATTCCATTCCATTCCTGTTTTCTTTCCTATTCCTATTCCTATTCCTATTCCTATTCTATTCTATTCTATTCTATTCTATTCTATTCTATTCTATTCTATTCTATTCCATTCCATTCCATTCCTGTTTTCTTTCCTATTCCTATTCTATTCTATTCTATTCTATTCTATTCTATTCTATTCTATTCTATTCTATTCTATTCTATTCCATTCCATTCCATTCCATTCCATTCCATTCCTGTTTTCTTTCCTATTCCTATTCCTATTCCTATTCCTATTCCTATTCTATTCTATTCTATTCTATTCTATTCTATTCTATTCTATTCTATTCTATTCCATTCCTATTCCTATTCCTATTCCTATTCCTATTCTATTCTATTCTATTCTATTCTATTCTATTCTATTCTATTCTATTCTATTCTATTCTATTCTATTCTATTCTATTCCATTCCATTCCATTCCTGTTTTCTTTCCTATTCCTATTCCTATTCCTATTCCTATTCCTATTCCTATTCCTATTCCTATTCTATTCTATTCTATTCTATTCCATTCCATTCCATTCCATTCCATTCCTGTTTTCTTTCCTATTCCTATTCCTATTCCTATTCCTATTCCTATTCCTATTCCTATTCCTATTCCTATTCCCATTCCCATTCCCATTCCCTTCCCTTCCCTTCCCTTCCCTTCCCTTCCATTCTATTCTATTCTATTCTATTCTATTCTATTCTATTCTATTCTATTCTATTCTATTCTATTCTATTGTCTAGAACTTTAGAATTGGAGCAAACAGACAGAAGGCGGCCAAACGCTAACAAAATCGGACATCTGAACATTTCAATCCTTCTCAGTCTGCTTATCAGAAGCAGAGGAAGAGGAAATTTAGGGGTATAAATAATCATCATAATAAAGTCTTGATAGAGGTCGTGACAGTATGGAGACAGCAGGATAGAAGAGGAAGAACTGGGGGAAACCAGAAAACACCAAAGACCTGCAAATAGAAAAAGAACGACTGTGGCAGAAGAAAGTAAAGATAGCCCCAAGAGTCATAGGCGCCTTGGGTGCAACCCCCAAAACATCTGGAGCCCCGCTTGAACACCAATTGGCATGGACAAAATCCCCATCGGTCAATTGCAGAAGGCAGCTTGACTTGGAATAGCTGACATCCTACATACCTTTAATATTATTAAACAGGAACATCTGTCTATGCCCGGTCCTTGGGAAGGACTCAAGAGGTGGACAAAAATGCCAAACCCAGTCGAAACATCTGGCTGGCTGTGCCACCAACCATAATAATAATATTGGAATTGACAATATCCCCATCAGTCAATTGCAGAAGGCAGCTGGAAGAGCTGACATCCTGCAAGAATACCTTTAACCCCATCAAACAACATCTGGTTATCCCAGGTCCTTGGAAAGGACTCGATAGGTGGACCCAAATGCCAAATCCAGCCTGAACATCTGGCTATGTGACCCACTATAAAAAATAATTCAAAAAGCAGTGGCAGATGTATTTGCTAACATGCCAAGAAAATAGAGCCCACAGAAGGCTAGCTGGATACAAAGAGATTTCACAATGACATGTCATAACATGTTGTGTGAATCAGACCTTGCTCGCCAAACCTGGGTTTAACCTTCTGTCTGAACATCCCAAATTGCTTTAACCTTCATTTAACCTTAACCTCCTTTATGTGGTTTTCCGTTAAAAGCAACTGGCTCTCCTCTGAATGGTTGTTTGTGGAAATTGTTCATGGAAAAATAATTTAAGCTAAAAGTGGGGATCTAAAAGCATTCTGTACATGCTCTGGGGTTATTTTGCTATTGGTAGCATCACAAGATCCAGAGTGGTATCCTAATCCTGGTGTGTATTTGTGTGTGTGTGTGTGTGTGTGTGTGTGTGTGTGTGTGTGTGTGTGTGTGTGTGTGTGTACGTTTTTTGGGGGGGGTGAAAATCTTTGCTCCCATTTAAGGTAAATTGCAATTGCAAATGTTTACATTTCAAATTTTAAAATGCAAAGAAAGAGAACATTGCTTTTTGCAATTATTCTTAAACTGCAGAACAAAAGATCATTTATCCTTTGATAATTTGAAGAGTAAGCAATAATTTGAAGGATCGTTTGAAGAATAAATTGATCCTTAGGCTACAACAGATTAGAGTAATTTCTTGTCCGGGATAAAATACATAGAAATCATAGAAGGCAACATTCTTGTAGAGATAAAATATTTTATCCGCTTGGTCACATTATATCTGATGATTTCAATGTTTTTTTTTAAATGTTTTAATGTTGTGAGCCGTCCAGAGACATTGGATGAGAGATGGGCAGCAAATAAATTTAATAATAATAAATATAGAATAAATATATTTATTTTTAAAAATAAAAATATACCGTAATTGACTACAAAAATTCTCTATTGAAAACGCGTCGAATTTTGCAGGTTGTTTTTTTAAAAATCCGATATCTTCTCATTGCAAGACTCAGTTTTGTTTCTCTTTCGGAAATTTAATCATTTCTAAAATGTAGTTCTGAAATTTAGCGATGGGGATGGAGCAAAACCTTATTCGACGCTTCAATGCACGAGCAAAAATACGGGTTTCGCGGCGTTATCTTTATTTATGTCAGTATTCTAACTAGCAGAAAAATTCTGGTTTTCGAAGGAACGTCAGTTAAATCCCCTCTTCGGAAGCCCCAAAAGCTAATAGAAACGGACAGAAAAACATACCTCTTTACCTTGAAGTTTCGGCCTGAGTTTCTGCCCACCTCCGCCCACCCCCCCACCCCTGGAAATTGCTCCTCGGTGCATTTTTCTCCCGTTGCAATTTAAACCTGCAAAGGGGAGGAAGGGGTTGCATTATTTTCAGCTCAGGAAACCCGATGGGGACCCCCACTCAGGTGGCTTTCGGAGGCAGCCGAGACCCCCAAGGGGGAGGAAGAGGAGAGGGGCGTAGAAACCCGGCGGTTTCCTCGCGAGTAAAGAGAGACCTCGCATAGCCCGGCCTTAAGAGCAGCTCAGGAGGGGGGCTGGGGGAGGCTGGGGGTTGTAAGCCCACCGTCCGGGAAGCGATGCTATTTCTTTCAGGGGGGAGACCCTCCCTCGCGGGCTCTTTTCGCTCCGACCCCGACCCTTCTTTTTTTTTTAAATTAAATTTTATTGATTTTCAACATTTTTCTTTATAATAACAATTTCCATATTTCCTAAAGCATTTCTACAATCATACACAAGGGTCGACCCCGACCCTTCTTTCCTCTTTGCATAATAGCTGTTTTTTTAAAAAATTCCTCCCCCCCCCCCCAAAAAAAAACCCTCGGATGCCATCCGGATTTTTATCCCTTCTCTTGTCTTGTCAGGTTTCCTGTCAAGGGGGGAAAACTAATTTTTTTTAAAGGGAGTGAGGGAGAGAGAGAGAGAGAGGAGAGAGAGAGAGGAGAGAGATGAGAGAGAGAGAGAGAGAGAGAGAGAGAGAGAGAGAGAGAGAGAGAGAGAGAGAGAGAGAAGAGGATTTATTTAATTTTGTTTTCATTTCTGATTGCTTATTTGTACCCTATGACTATCATTATGTTTTGTACCTTATGATTCTTGATGAATTTATTTTTTTCTTTTATGTCCACTGAGAGCATAGGCACCAAAGGCAAATTCCTTGTGTGTCCAATCACACTTGGCCAATAAAGAATTCTATTCTATTCTATTCATTTATTTTATATTGATTTCATTGATTTCATTTTATATTATTTCATTTCATTTCATTATTATATTTTATTTATTTTATTTTATATTTTGTTTTGTTTTATTGGTTTTATTTTAGTCTCGATTTTATTTTATTTTATTCTCGATTTTATTCTATTTTGTTTTATTTATTGTCTTCTCTATTTTATTTTATTTTAGTCTATTTTATGTTGTTTTGTTTTATTTGTTGTATTCTCTTATTTTGTTTTATTTATTTTATTTTATTTTTATTTATTATTTTATTTTATTTTATTTCTAGAGCCGCCCAATTCTACCGAGGGACTCCAGGCAGGCTGTTAATTCTAAAATTAGAACACAATTTAAAAAAAAACCAACCACATGAAAACAATAAAAACATCCACCAGATAGATAATATTTATTATTTGTGAAATTAACTCACGAAAATGAAATGGAACGAACATAATGATAAAAACGCCCAAATCCAGCCTTAACGTGCGACCACCCTGGTATCCTCCACGAGGCCACCGCGCACCCCTCTCTGCCTCTCCCGGGTCCAGCAGCGGTGGATGCAAAGGTCCGATCCAGCCTCCACATCTGGCTGACTGGGGCCACAAATCACCATCGCGTCAAACAAACGACGTTTTATATCGTGGCTAAAAGTTACGGCAAAAAGCTACAAGCAAAATTATATATATATATATATATATATATATATATATATATATATATATATATATATATATATATATATATATATATTATATATATATATATATATATATATATATATATATATATATATATATATATATATATTATATATATATATATATATATAATATATATATATATATATATATATATATATATATAAAAGTGCAAGAAGGATCCCGTTCCTTGCCAAATTCGTAAAAATTCGTGCCGAGGGTACCTGAGAGGATTACGACCCCCTGGGGTCTGCAGGAAAAGGAGGAGAGACCCCCACCCACCCCTCAACAGCCGGGGACCAAGCTAGAAGGAGTCTGGGGGCGGGGAGGGGGATTGGAAATCCCACTCGCCCTCTTTCCCTCCAGCGGCCTGCTCAGCCTCCAGCAGGGCCCCCTCCCTCGCCCGCCGCCCCCTCCCAAGTCTGAAGCTTTTCCGCTTTAATCCTCCCCGCCAGGCCAGGCTTTTAGCAATCCGATCCCCTCGCCAGGGGAAGGGGGAGGGAGGGGCGTCTTTCTCGGCCAAGTCATCCGACTGGTTTGGCCGTCTTTCATTCTGGTCGCCTTCTATAGAAGTGTGTTTTGTGTGTGTGTGTATGGGAGGGTATTTCCCCCCTCACCCGGCTCGCCCCTTCTTTCTAAACGACAGACTCTTCCCCCCCCCGCCCCTCCTTGCAGATCCTGGTTTAACAAAAACCTTCCAAGCACGTGTGAAAGGCGACCAGCCAACTTCAGGCGAGAAATGAGGAATCAAGAGATTGAACTCTATGGGTGCCTGAAGTCCCATTGAGGCCGACGGGGGGGTCGGTTCTAAATCGGGAACCGAGTCATCGCGGGTGGTGGTGGTGGTGGTGGTAGGGAGATTCCCGAGGTCAGTTCATTAAACCACGGTTTATTGGAGGAACTGCGGGTCCCGAGGTGTATCACATTTAATAAACTTGCTGGACACGTGTCTGTAGGAGGAGAGGGATCGCCGTTCGCCCTTCTTTCCAAACAACTATTCGTCCCCCACTCCTTGCACATCCTGGTTAAGACAAACTCCCCCCCCCCACGTGGGAAAACACACACACACACACACACACACGTCTTTCCATATGGAGAACACCGACTAAGCTTCCTTCGCAGAACAGCAAAAATCGAGGGGGGGGTTGCTATAATCACCACCCCATTTTTCCAGGGTAAGAAAGCTGATTCCGGAGGCTGACACGTATACGGGGGAAAACGCCCCCCCCCCACCCAGAACACGTGTACGCTAAGCCAGAGGAGCAGGTAGCTAGCTTGCCTCCCCTTCTTTTGAAGCAGGGGCGGGTTAGACCCCCAGATAGCTACGGGTTGTCACTGGTGGAGAAATATAGTGCTTACCCTGGGGGGGGGGAATCCCAAAATATAGGTAATTGATGTATTTTATTTAGTTGTGTTTTTTATGCATCAATATTTTATGATGATCGAAAGACAATATTGGAGAGGATCAGAAAATCGAAGTTGAAAGATTGCGGTCTAAATCGGGAGGGGGGGGTTTATGGGTTTCCTGATGCCGGGGTGGGGGTGCCTGGGTGGGTGGGGGTTATGGGTTTCCTTGGTGCCACATCAAAAAAAAATATTGAATGGCCCTTAAAAAAATCTTGGGCATTGACAACATTTCAATCTGTCAATTGCAAAATTGCTTGGATCCGCAGAT
>JALIGW010000004.1:2430039-2446000 GCA_023053685.1 Diadophis punctatus similis | reverse complement strand
TCTCTCCATCCATCCATCCATCTCCTCCTCTCCTCTATATATCATCTATCTATCTATCTATCTATCTATCTATCTATCTATCTATCTATCTATCTATCTATCTATCTATCTATCTATCTATCTATCTATCTATCTATCTATCTATCTATCTATCTATCTATCTATCTATTTTATTCTCTCTCCATCCATCTCCTCTCTCTCTCTCTCCCCTCTCCTTCTCTCTCTCTATCTCCACATACCATCAATCAAATTTATTTGCGAATATGGGTTGGCAAAACGAGACACAATTTTCGAACTTAATTTTAGACGTATATACAAAATAAGCGTAATAATAAAATATAAAATAAGTTTATATATTTATAGATCTATTGTAATAGTATTACTACCGAAGGAGTAGCGGATTTCGTAGTTTGCGCGGGAGGTAGAGAGAGGCTTGGTTTGAAAAAAGGCGTTTGCGCATCCACACGTAGTCGAGACAATGAATCTTGATTCTCACCGAAGGCTTTTCTTGAACGTTGCTCGTTTGCACCCTCTCCTGCGGATTGACTCTCCCTTCGGATATAGGTCTTGGCTCAAAGAGGGGTGGGGCACCCTGGAGACCCCTTGTGAGGGTCGCAGCTTACAGAGCGCGTGGTAAAGAAGCCGTTGACACTTATGTGCGCGCGTTCACACGACTAGCCAGCTGGTTTTTTGTTTTCTCTTCTCTTCGGCAAATTATTCGCTGTTCTGGATGAAGGCCGCCAGTTCCTCGCCCCTTCCCCTAAAAAGGGGGGGGGGCTTAACGGGGGTGGAAGGAAAACCAAGCCCCTCCCCCATCTCACTGATGGGCCCGCCGATCCGCCTGGGCGGAGTCTGCAGTTTCCACCTTGCAGGGACACCCCCCCCACACCCACCCAGAGAGAACCGGCGCGCGGGGGGGTATACCTCAATTCTCATCGCTACAGCGCGTCCCCTAGCCCGGCTGGGGATAATGGGGAGGGTAGTCTTCCAAGTCGCGACGCTGGGTAAAACGGTGCCGTCCTTTCCAAGCCCGCGCGGCTGGTTTTGGGGAGTGGGAGCGACGGTTTGGTGAGGGGGGGGGGGGCGGTGGTCTCCTGCATCGGCTTTTCCCCTCGGGAGAGGAGGGGGGGCGTGGGGGGTCGACCCAGCCGCTTTTTTCCCGGCTCAAAGCTGGAGAAGAACGAGGCGGCGGTCATCGGAATCTTTCCAGGGCTCATCTAACCAAAGAAAAGAATGATTATGAATTAATAGGCGGATTTATTTATAGATGATGGCACCAAGAGAAGAGTCGGCGAGTCGGTTTATTTGGGGACTGAGGATGGGCTTCGAATTGATTTCGGGTCTGGCACCGGATTAGGCACGCGGGGCGCGGAGAAATTTAATTTATTAAAAAAAAAAAGTTCACAACGCCTCGCTTTATTAGCGATTAATATAATTACTTTTTTTAATTAATCAGAAAGACCGTCCCCGGGGTTGCTGGACAGAGCCCAATGCCCCCCCCCGCCCAAAGCGCCTCTGCCGCGCATCACCTTCCCTGGGGAGGGGGTCTTTTCTGGACCTCCGCCCACATTTCCCCAGCTTTTAGCCCGCGCCTTCCCTCGTGCACGCGCCTTCCCAGGCTGTCTGCCACCCCCTCTCTCCCCCCCCGATTCAGGGGCTAGCCGGAGGAAACGCCCCCCCTTCCCGAAATCCGTCGAGAAAGTCAGGCCTCCGCCCCCCCCCCACACACACAACAACGCAACCCTGGAGAAAATCTGGGTTCGCGGGTGGGGTGGGGGGGGCGGAGGCGACTAGTCGGGCGCCCAGCCAAGATGAAGGTGCAGGTCTTTCTGCGGCAAACTTCGCTCGAGCCCCGGGGGGGGGAGTAGGTGGGGGAGACCCGCCCCCCACACCTCCCCCGACCAATGGCAGCATCCGTGGGGAGGGGGTCCACGGAGGGCCTCGCTCCTCTTGGCAGAAGCTCTTAAAAGGTTTGGGGGAGGGGGAAATGGTGGGGGGGGACCCCAGGCCTTGTCCTACCCCCCTCCCGCGATCTGGAGGAGGGGGGGGTTGCTCGTGCGGGCGGGGAGAAGGCGGAGCAGGCAGCCCGTTCCCCCGGACCCCTCCCTTCCGCCTTACCTGGCTCGTTCCGCGCCGCCCGCGGACACCTGATCCTGGGGAAAGGATCGCGGAGTGTTTCGGGACTCGCTTCCTTCCCGGGGGGGCGGCGGGGAAGAGCCCAGCACGTTTGGGGCACTTCGCTTTGTCCCTCCTGGGCGATTTCCGCGGCTGAAGGACCGGGGCGGGGGTCTCCGGTAGCCCTCCGCTGCTCTTTCCTGACTCCGTGGGCGCTTTCCGACGTGATCTGGACACGGGAGGGTGAAGTGGACGGACGTTCAGCAGAAAGAGGAGGCTGTTTTGCGGCCGGGGGGAGGACGCGCTGGGTAAGTCTCCGGCCCGAGGTGGGAGCCCGGCGGTTCGGTTGGGATCTCGGGGATTTCCGTGACGCTAGAAAGCCCGGTTCCAGACCCGTGTCTGACTCGGGAGAGGCGGGTTTTAATACCCGGAGCACACGAGAATGCGCCTGGGTACACGGGATCTTGTATTGGGGTTTCGTAAACATCTTGACTCGCGAAGAAAGGGCTTTGCCACGCGTGTCTAGCGCTTCCAGACGTGCTGCGGGGAATCTTTTGTCTTCTATACGCCTCGAGGCGGAGGTCCCTCGGGTTTTTCGTGGGGGGCTGGGAGAGGGAGAGGAAGGACCCGCAAGGGGAGCCCCCGCCGCCTCTTTCGGGAGGAATAAACCCGGGATTGCTTGGGGAAAAGCGTGTTTTGGAAGCGGGGTCTTCCAAGAGACCGATTTGGAGGGGAGGGGCGTCGGTTAATCTTAAACGGAGCAAGGTTGGTGAGTGGAGGGTCTCTAGAACTCTTACAGCTGGGGAAATCGCGCTGGGTGGGTGGGGGTGGGTGCGTGGGAAGTCCACGAGTGCCGCGTCGAGGAACGTGAGGCCGCTGTGGGCTGGCTGGCTTGTTCCTGCGATGGTTTGGGTTGTGTGAATTTGAACGCAAGCCCCCCCTCCCACCCGCGCTAGTGATCCCAGACTGACCCAGTTTAATCTCCCCAGCCTTGGTCTTTTTTGGCGACGGTGTTCGCCCTGATCCTCCACGCCTCTCCTCGGCCTCCCTCGGAGCCCCCACGAGTGTCTGAGCCGCGAGGTGGGAATTTTCAGGCGGTTGCAAGCGTCCCGGCGCTGGGAAAGATCCACGGACGGACTCCCATCCGGCCAAAACCTGAAGAGATCCACGACTCGCCCGCTGGCAGCTTCCCGGTCCCCAGACTCTGCGTGGAAATGGACCCGCGGGGACCCTCAAAAGTATTGCTCTGTGTGGGTTGAGCAAATGAGCTGCAAACTCCCCTGGCTGGGAATAAGGGGGGGGGGGGAGGGGGAGATGGCCCTGGCGGGTTAGGGGGAGACAGACACCCACTCGGGATTCTGATCGGGCAAAGGCTTAAAGCACATTTAATCCTTCCTTCCTTCCCTCCCTCCCTGCCTCTCTTTCTCACCTCCCTCCCTATCATTTCCATCTCCTTCCTTCCTCCTTCCACTCCTTCCATCTCCTTCCTTCCCTCCCTCCTCCCTATTCCCATCTCCTTTTCTCCCTCCTTCCTTCCCCTTCCCTCCTTCCTCTCCTTCCCTCCTTTCTTTCCTTCCCATCTTATTCCTTCCTTCCTTCCCTCCCTCCTCATTCCCCTCCTTCCTTCCCTCCTTTCTCTCATTGCCATCTTCGTTCCTTCCCCTCCCTTCCTCCTTATTCCCATCTCCCTCCCTCCCTCCCTCCCTCCCTCCCTCCCTCCCTCCCTCCCTCCCTCCCTTCCTTCCTTCCTTCCTTCCTTCCTTCCTTCCTTCCTTCCTCATTCAGTGGGGAGGGGTTTACATCCCCTCCCTTCTGACATCCAACTTGCTAGTTCATAAGCAGACATTTTCCTTCTGCCTTCTCTCTCTACCCCCTCCTCCTCTCCTCCCACCCACCCCCTAGAAAATCCCTTGGCAGCTTTCCAAAAGAGGCTTGCAAAATTCTGGGGCACTCAGAGTTAATTGGTGACCTCAAATATCCCTGCTCTAAATCATTAGCATAATTATTTAGAGCTTAGGCTTCCCAACCTTGAAATCTGGATTTTTGTCCTGGGGAACAAACCTTTGAGAAACAAATGATGAACGATGAACATGAACGGTTGCAGGAACTGGGCTGGCTAGTCTAGTGAAGAGAAGGACCAGGGGACACCTGATAGCAATCTTCCAATATTTGAGGGGCTGCCACAGAGAGGAGGGGGTCAAGCTATTTTCCAAGGCACCTCTGAAGGCCAGCTAAGAAATAATGGATGGAAACTGACCAAGGAGAGATTCAACCTAGAAATAAGGAGGAATTTTCTGACAGTGAGAGCAATCAACCAATGGAACAGAAGTTGCCTGTGGAAGTTGTGGAGCTTCATCCCTGGAGGCTTTCAAGAAGAGACTGGACTGCCATCTGTCAGAAATGGTGCAGGGTCTCCTGCTTGGGCAGGGGGTTGGACTAGATGACCTACAAAGTCCCTTCCAACTCTGTTATTTTGTATCTGAAAAGGCTGAAGAACAAGAAAAAAATAAAGGCCCCGAGTAATAATGGGGGTGCCTCTGAGCATGGGCAAAGTGGAGTTCCATCTCTAGACAGATTTTCCAGGCAGATGGGAATAGCTGCATTCCATAATCTTTCTGTTTGCAACCAAAGTGATTTCAGGCTTTCAACCTTCAGGGAATTGGATCTAGGGGCAGTTTGTAAGGATGGAAACTAACCAGCATCTTCTCCACTCATGGTGAAATTGACCAGCAATTCTTTTTTATTTTATTTTATTATTTTTAAAACAACAAAACATGACAAACACCAACACGTAATATATATTCTCTTTTTTACAGCAGTTTCCTAATGGTAGTATTCTATTATTTACATTTTTTTCCCCAGCAATTCTATTGACCAGCAATTCTATTCTATTGAAATTAACCTGGGCTGGTGATTATCGGTAGTAGAAATCTAGAAAGATGAAAGGCTGAAAAACGTATGTCCCTGATGCTGCTGTTATTAGTACAGTGTGTTACACAATCAGCCAGATCTTCAGACTGGATTGGCATTTTTGTCCACCTACTGAGTCCTTCTCAATGGACCTGAGATAGGCAGATGTTGTTTGATTGGGGTTAAAGGTGTTGTTGTAGGATGTCAGCTGCCTTCTGCAATTGACCGATGGGGATTTTGTCAATGCCGATATTATTGTTATGGTTGGTTGCACAGTGGACAGGCGGATTTGGCATTTTTGTCCATCTACTGAGTCCTTCCCAAGGACTTGAGATAGGCAGATGTAGATGTTCGATGGGGTTAAATGTTTTGTTGTAGGATGTAAGCTCTTCCAAGGTCAGCTGCCTCCTGCAATTGACCAATGGGGATTTTGCCAACGCCGATGGCGTTCAAAGAATAAATTATTGTACATCACATGTCAGCCAGTTGTTCAGACAGGATTTGGCATTTTTATCACTTATGATGTCCTTCCCAAGGGCCTGGGATAGGCAGATGTGGAATGTTTGATGTTATTAAAGGTCTCATTGCAGGCTGTAAGCAGTTCCAAGTCAACCTGCCTTTTGCAATTGACTGATGGCTTTGTCAATGCCAATGGGGTTCAAGTGGCCCTCTGCTTATTTTGCAGTTGTTCTGCGATTGCACCCAAGGCTCTTGAGTGCTACCTTTGCATTCTTTTCCCACAGTCTTCCTACTTCTCTTTACAGGCCTTTGCATTGTGTGTTTTTCTCCACTTCTTTCCCTTCTCCTCTGCTGACTTCTGGTGGCTCTCAGAGTCAGCCAGATGTTCAGACCAGACTGGGCAGTTTTAATCCTTCCCAAGGATCTGAGCTAGGCAGATGTTGCTGTCGGATTCTCCTCCTCCTCCTCCTCTTTTGGGACTATGGTTGAGTGTATTCTTCCTGCCTTACTCCTCCTCTTCCTCTCCTCCTTCTCCTTCTCTCCTCCCCCTCCTCCTCCCCCAGTTCTTGAGACTATGGTTGTGTGACATCTTCTTCCTTCCTCTTCCTCTCTCCTCCTCCCCCTCCTCCCCTCCCCCTCCTTCTCTTTCTCTTTCTCCTCCTCCTCTTTCTATCCTCTCCTTCTCCTTCTCCTTCTCCTTCTCCTCCCCCTCTTTCCCCTTCTCTTCCTCTCTCCTCCTCCTCCTTTTTCTCCTTCTGCTTCTCCTCCTTCTCTTTCTCCTCCTCCTCTTCCTTCCTCCTCCTTCTCCTCTTCTCCCTCCTCCTCCTTCTCTTCTCCCTCTTCCTCCTTCTCCTCTCTCTTCCCTCCTCCTCCTTTCTCCTCCTCTTCCTTCCTCCTCCTCCTCTTCTCCCTCCTCCTCCTCCTTCTCTTCTCCCTCTTCTTCCTTCTCCTCTCTCTTCTTCCTTCTCCTTTCTCCTTCTCTTCCCCACTCCTCCTCTTCCTGCCTCCTCCTCCTCCTCCTCTTCTCCCTCTTCCTCCTCCTCCTCTTCTCCCTCTTCTTCCTCCTTCTCCTCTCTCTTCCTCCTCCTCCCTTCTCCTTCTCTTCCCCACTCCTCCCCCCCCCCCGCAGGCAATGGGAAGAGGGCCTGGGGGGGGGAGAGAAAGGAGGGGCCTCCCGTCCTGACTTTGGAAGATGGCTTTGCAAAGAGACTGCAGAGAACTGGCTGCTCCTACCGCAGTGGCGTCTTTTCCTGGCGATGATTGATCGGGAGGGTGGAGCCCAGCTGGGTGGGGATCTTCGCGGGAAGGAAAAAGCGCCCGGCTGCTGGATTAGCCTCAGGGCACAGACGCTGGCAGGGCTGGGCGATCTCTCCTTCTCCGCCACTCTTAAGGTGTGCAAGGTGAGTGGGTCACTTCTAACTCCTTCTTTTTCTTCTCTTCTTCGCCCTCCTGACACACTTTGCCATCTCTTCCTTTCCCCCTGAGGACCACCTCCCATGGCAGGCAGGCAGGGAAAAAAAAAACCCCAGGCTGCTGGGGAGGGGGACTGCCCAGCTCTATGGGTCTTGCAGTCCCGTGCAGTGGAGTATCCCAGCTGTTCCGAAGACGGGGCGGTGGAGAAGGAGAGGTTTGCTTTGGGGAGAAAAAGGAGAGAATTGTGCATGGGAACAGGTGGTTGAGGCTTGCATTTCTGGAGGAAAAGTCAAGTTACAGAGAGGGAAAAAAAGAGAAAAAAGGACTGTTTAAAGAGAAAAATAAAAAGTGGAAAATTGGGATAGCAGAAAAAGAAATTCCAAAGACCGTGGAGTAACCTTTCTGCCTTTTCAATTCAGTTATGAATTTAATAAATTGAGTTTTGTTTATTTCTTCCTTCTCCTTCTCCGTTACTTACCATTTCTCCTTCTCCATTTGGGGAATCCATGTATGATTTTCAAAATATACCTATATATATTTTGTGACAGTGGTGATGTTTTTGCAAAAGCCCTTAATTGGAATGTGATGTAACGGAAAGGAGAAAGCAGGAGAAATGGGAGGATTTGCAATTGCAATTGAAGGATTGTTTTTTTAAAGACAAAACGAATATTCTTTTTATTTTGTAAAAAAAAGGGGGGGATTAAATATGCTGCGTTAAAAGCAGCCCCTCTCTAAATCTCAATGCAGTTTTTGTTGCTTTTGAATATCTGAATCTTCATTTTTTTTTTACAAAGCAGGCTTGGTTGAGGTACATTTTTGCTTTATGAATGATAAAAGATAATTTATTAGGGATGGATGTATTAAAGTATTAATTGCCTTTTATATCTTGCAGCCTTAGCTTAATTTATTTTAGGAAACGGTAACGCGCCTCTTGGAAAAAGAAAATAGTATCTTCTTTTTTTATTTTTAACAGAAAGGTCTTAAAATTGAGCCAAGCATTTGAGTTGATAAAAATCTCTTTTGTGCCCCGGGATTATTACACACCTTGGTCAAAAATTTCATTATTGCTGATTTTTTTTGACCTTGACTCAGTGTATACGTAATGCCATTTATCTCTGCAGGTCTTTGACTCTGATAACGTTTTGATTTGATGGTAGCCTTTATTTTCCACCTAAAACCTGCGGTTTTTTAAAAAAAATTTATTTGCTCTGGAGCTAAGAGGTAGCTATTTTGAATTGTGAATTGTGAGGATTTTTTTTAAATACACAGTGTGTCTTCTTGCATCAGCATATCAAAGCAGGAACCCCCTGGGGAAGGCCTCCCTGAGCTCTGCAATTAATGCCATTGTAGAATTTAATTGTTGTTTTCTTTTTATTTGTTTGGTTCTTCTTCTTCTTTTTTTTTTTTTTCAAAAAGGGATTTCTGTTAAGGAACTTTGCTAGCCTGGTATATTTGTTTTTAAAGACGGCCAGTCACAATCAATTTCTATCCCAACAGAGAGAATGGGTTTATTTTTCTCTTCGGCGAATAACTCCGGATGGAATCACTAAGCCATCTCGGGCTCTTAAGATCATTAAGATCCCAAAAAGCTGGTTTTGTAATAATGTAATCCAGTTCCATTCCAGTCACCTTACTTCCGCCCTTGATATCCTTACCAGCAATGAACCATGTTTCTTCAAAGCAGAAAGATCTTTAGGGATCTCCTTAGAACCTCTCTCTCCCCTCTCCTCAATACACGTTTCTTTAATGTTGGATCCTGTTTATTTAAGTCAAACTGGTCCTGATGAAACCTTAAGTCGATCTATTCAGAAATGCTTTGATTTTAACCAAGGAGTTTAAATGCAAACATTCCCTTAAACTTGACTCCGGATTAACATTTCAAAGGATTGATTGATTGATTCATCTCTCTCTCTCTCTCTCTCTCCTCTCTCTCTCCTCTCTCTCCTCTCTCTCTCTCTCTCTCTCTCTCTCTCTCTCTCTCTCTCTCCTCTCTCTCTCTCTCTCTCTCTCTCTCTCTCTCTCTCTCCCTCCCTCCCTCCCTCCCTCCCTCCCTCCCTCCCTCCCATCTATCTATCATCTATCTATCTATCTATCTATCTATCTATCTATCTATCTATCTATCTATCTATCTATCTATCTATCTATCTATCTATCTATCTATCTATCATCTATTTCTATCTATCAATATCTATCATCAACTATCATCTGTCTGTCTGTCTATCTGTCTATCATGTCTAATTATCGCTGTATCCATCTATCATCTATCATCATCTCTATCAATCTATTCTTTCTTTCATTGTCTCTATGTATGTGTGTGTGTCTATCTATCTATCTATCTATCTATCTATCTATCTATCTATCTATCTATCTATCTATCTATCTATCATCTATCATCTATCATCAATCTCATTTCTCTCTCTTATCTATCTCTATCTAATTATCTATATCACTCTATCATCTATCTATTAGCTCTATCCATCTATTCTCTATCTCTCTGATTCTCTCTATATATGGTAGATCTTTATCTATGCCTCTCTCTCTTTATCCTATCATGTTTCTCTCTCTCTGTATTATCTCTCTCCCTCTCCCTCTCTATGCTATCATTTATCTCTCTCTCTCTCTCTCTCTCTCTGTATCAATCTATCTATCTATCTATCTATCTATCTATCTATCTATCTATCTATCTATCTATCTATCTATCTATCTATCTATCTATCTATCTATCTATCTATCTATCTATCTATCATCTATCTATCTATCTATCTATCATCTATTTCTATCTATCTATCTATCTATCTATCTATCTATCTATCTATCTATCTATCTATCTATCTATCTATCTATCTATCTACCTATCTATTTTTATTCATCATATTTCTTAACCTCCCATCTCCCTCCCTTCTTGTCTTCTGCAAACGTTTTTCAACCGGCCAGGCCAGTCGACCAGTATGAGATCTCCTGATGGTGTCCCCTCCCAAAACCCTTAGGCCAAACCTTGCCTAGGTTGTTTGTTTTTAAGAGACCGTTCAAGATGATCTGGTTGCTTCTTCAAAAATCAATGCCCCATGGCTTTGCAAGCCTTTAATTGTCTCCTTCCTAAAAACACACACACACACACACACACAAGAGCTTTGCGTATGGCTTTCGCCAGGGGCGATGGGTATCTGTCAAAGATGCAGGCTGTTGGTGCCACTGATGGAGAAGGACCAGCCCTGCGATGCAGTCGGTTGGAAGGATGATGTAATTTCGACTTTAGCTGCTGTGCCTCCTGAGGCAGGGATCGCATTTCAGAAAGCTTTGTGTCAGCCGAGAGAGGGCTGATCCCTTCTGAAATCCTAGCCTTTTTTCCCCCAAAGCCAAGTGCCAGCAATCTCCCAGGTTTTCTGATTTTTGCATTGATAATTTTCCTTTTTAGTTTGTTCTTCTTCTTCTTCTTCTTCTTCTTCTTCTTCTTCTTCTTCTTCTTCTTCTTCTTCTTCTTCTTCTTCTTCTTCTTCTTCTTCTTCTTCTTCTTCTTCTTCTTGACTCCCGTTGACAACAATGTGGGGCAGCCTTTGAATTGTCTATTCAAGCAAATCCCAAAAAACCATTTTCCCAGACTTGCAAATGACCATTTGGTTAAAATAATAATAATAATAATAAGAAAAACGGATGATGCACGGAATGAAAGACCATAAATGTTTCCCCCCTGTGATGAAAATGATAGAAATGTAATTTTTTTCTTAAAAGTATGGTTCTAGACCTGCTGTCCCATGCCTTCTCGGTGCTGTTTATTCCCAGGAAATTGAATAAACAGGTTGTTTTAAGTTACATTCTGACTTAAAAGGAAAAAGAAATTTAAAAATCCCATTGAATTGAATGGAATGTTCTTCTGAGTAGGCATAGGTATCAAATTGTGCTGCGTTAATTTTTATTTTGTAAGGGCGGGTAAAACAATTTGCAGGAGCAGTGATTCAGGAAAAGATTTTCTTAAAACTCCCATTTCCCCCAAAGAATCCGCAGATTTAAAAATGGTGCCATATAAACAGTTCACACCAACAACTGCTCTGATGCGATATATAGTCACTGACTTCTGGATGGAAACATTCAAAAGATTTAATTAAAAAGGATTTTTAAAAAGAGATGTATTTTAATGGAGTTTTTTTTCCAGCTTTCTTTGGCTTTCATCTGTTTGCTTCTGATTAGAACAGCACCTGGGATGTGTCAGCAGTTTCTTGCATCACTTTAAAATATTTCATTTATAGTAGTTATAAAATATTATATAATTTATTATACAGTATCAGTAAAAAGAAAGAAAAAGAAACAGGTAGAAAGCTGGAAAAAGAAAGAAAGAAAGAAAGAGAGAGAGAGAGAGAGAGAGAGAAAAAGAAAGAAAAGGGAAGAAGGATAAAGAAGGGAAGAAAGAAAGAGAGAGAGAGAAAGAAAGAAAGAAAGAAAGAAAGAAAGAAATAAAGGAGAAGAATGAGAGGGAGGGAGGGAGGAAGAATGGGAAGAAGGAGAGAAAAGAAGGAATGAAGGAAGAAAGAAAAATATAGATTGATTCTTGGGAATTTATCTCGCCAATAAACTGAGCCGATTGATCAGGTTGCTTCAATCTTGCTCTTTTTTCCTGTAAACAACAACAACAATAATAATTTTAAAAACCCATCACAACAAGAAAATAAACTTATCACTAATTCGAATGTTGATAAACCCAATGTATCTATTGATGCAAAGGAGGTTAAATTTATCCTTAGGTGTTGCATTATAATTATTTGGGGTATTCCCTACACAGTTCTCCCAAAAGATGGAAGATATCATGCTGAATATCTGCATACTTCGCAGGGATGAATGGATGAGGGCGCGTGGATGGGGGGGAGGGAGGGAGAGAGGGAGAGAGATAGACAGACAGATAGATAGATTGGTTGGTAGATAGAGAGACAGAGAGAAGAGAGAGAGAGAGATAAGAGAGAGATGACAGATAGATGGATGGATGGATGGATGGATGGATGGATGGATAGAGAAATAGAGATAGAGACAGATAGAGACAGAGAGAGACAGAGATAGATAGATGGATAGATGGATAGAGAAATAGAGATAGATAGATAGAGACAGATAGAGACAGAGAGAGAGAGAGAGAGAGAGAGAGATGATAGATGATAGATAGATAGATAGATAGATAGATAGATAGATAGATAGATAGATAGATAGATGGATAGATGGATAGATGGATAGAGATAGATAGATAGATAGATAGATAGATAGATAGATGATAGATAGATAGATAGATAGATAGATAGATAGATAGATAGATAGATAGATAGATAGATAGATAGAGATAGCATTTGCAATTATGTGATTTGTATGCCGCCCGGGGGTTGGGCGGCATACAAATCTATTAAATTAAATTAAATTAAATTAAATTAAATTAAATTTTCAACTCTAAATGCGACAATTGAGATGTCCAGAATTTATATCCTAAATTCTAAATGCCCCTTCAGCATCAAGACAACGGCCATTCAGTTCTTCAGAAACACTCCTTGAGGTGGCTGATCGAGATGGAGTAGAATTTTGTTGTCGTTGCATTGACCTTAAATTTTTAGATTTAAATATATATCTATATCTATATTTGAGGCAGCCTTTCCTTGGCCGATAGATACTCTGCAATGCTTTCATTTTGAGATCCAGATAGGTGAGGTGAAGGTCACAAGCCTGCCGTTTCTTTCTTTGAAAAGCAGGTTGCCCACTTAGGAGAGCCGTGTGTCTCGTTCAGCCGCTGCAAACTTTTGACATCTGCGCAAAAGCCCTGGCTTATTAGATAAACCCCAAAGCTAATCCTGAAGGCAAGTGAGCTGCCAAGAAGCACTTCAGGGGGGCCAACCAAACCTGGATTTTCACTTTGGCACCAGGTGAAAAAAAACACCTGCAAATCTTTTTCTTGGACAGCGTGAAATATAGCTCAATTAAATTACAGCACCTTTGGGGTGGATGCCTGGGCTTCTTCGAAAATCTACCCAAATAGGCAATGATGTATCACAGATTAGCTGGATTTGAGCCTTGCCTGGTGGTTTGCTAGATCAAAACTAAAAACTAAAACAAAAAAAACTAAAACTAAAGTAAAAAAATCAACCCCATGGGTTGATCTCTTGACATTTTTCTATTTTAAATTCTATTTTAAATTTAAATTGTATCTATAAAAATTAATTTTTTTATGCTGACCGTCTCCCTTGACAAAGGTGACTCTGGGGCAGCTTCCAAGTTATAAAACAATTAAACAAATAATTCTTCTTCCCTAAACTGGATTCCTTTAAAAAAATATTATTGATGGTTCTGTTAGTGTTCTCTAATTGCTTCTTCTTTATTTTTTATTCTGGTGAAGGTGTCCTCTACATATCTGATCCGTATTTTGGGTGGTTTGGGCCTCAAACAAATCATTAAAACAGGGAAACGTTCAAAATTGCAGAGATTCAAGCGTTATTAAAATGATTGTGTAGTAATTTAAATGCAGTATAATTCATGCATTAAATAAGAGATGTTATTGCAATATTGCATTATATTTTGAAACATTATTTGAACATGATGAATAATATGGAAGATTATTTGTCCCTTCTAAGTCAGGCTGCCTGATTTTATTCTGCTGGCCTTGCAGTTCCTCCTCGTTGTTGTTGTTTTACTCAGGAGTAAACCCTGCAAAATTCAACAGGGTTTTTTTCCTTGCAGCTAAGCAGCAGAGATCTCTGCAAGCTGGTTTACCTCGGAGGAAGCTCAAGGAACCCTGAGGGATTTCTTTCTTTCTTTTTCTTTTTTTTGAGTAAACACCCATCAGGAACATGCACGACAAACAAGCCTTAGGGTGGTTGTGTTTGTGTGCCAAAGTGAAAAGTGACAATTCTCTCTCTGCATGCAAAGTTCCCTCCGAGCCTTTTGGTTTTTTTCCCAAGTGGGCTGGGAAAAGTTTTATTTGAGTGGCAGCCCATCTCAAAGCTTGGACGGAACCAGGATCCCCCTTTTTTTTGCAAGCATTCTAAAAACGTCTGTATACGTGGAATAATAATAATAATGTTTAAAAAAACCCCACAAGATTCACAGAATTGAACCTGAAGGGACCCCTGTGAACAAATGCGCCTTTGTCAGTTTTTAGCTCTTGATTCCTGCAGCTTGTGCAATGCGACACCACGGAAAGGCTAAAAGCTTTTTTTCTGCATTGGTCCAAACCTCTGTAGGAAGGTCTGTGTGGGGAACCAAAAAGGATCCTGGGTGGATTTTTAAGGGGTTTATGATGGAGAATCCCAGCCGACTGAAAAAATTGCTTTATAATTGGATTTGTAGCAAGATTTTGCTCTAGGAGGTAATTGTGCAACCGTTGCCATCCAGAAAAACAGAATAATAATTACAGACTAATAACAGAATAACAGAATAATAATAACAGAATAATAATAACAGAATAACAACAGAATAACAGAACAACAGAGTTGGAAGGGACCTTGGAGGTCTTCTAGTCCAACCCCCTTTCTCAAACAGGAGACCCTATACCAGGGTCTCCTTCCTGAGACTGGAAGAATGAAATTCATTAATTGTAACTGGAAATCAAAGAAGATGGCAGGATGTAGGTTTAGCTGCTTGGGAAGCAATGAAAAGAGAGGCAGACCTAATTGGTAATTCGATGGGGTACCATCAGGCGATGCCAACTTGGCTGGATGAAATGGCGATGACAAACCACTTTCGTAGGCTTGCTAACAAAATTAGATGTGTACTGTAGCACAGTTTTCTCAACCTTGGCGAGTTTTAGACATGTGGACTTCAACTCTTGAATTCCCCAGTTAGCTATGGTGTTATAGAATAATGAGGCGATATTTGATTTTTGACATTGCAGTGTGTATCACTTTGACACGGGGCACCAAAATTTGACACGTCCAATAAACACCAAGTTGAAAAAAGATGCCCTAAAATGCAAAGTTTTAAAAAAAAAATGTTTTGAGGCATAATTTGCCATATTTTGGGTTTGGTCCAAACACAGAGGGAGAAAAAGAACATTATAAAAATAGACTCTGTTTTAGAATACAGTAATATTCACTCAACCCAAAATGCAGTGAATATAAACGGGAATAATTTTATTTAGTATGTACAGACTATCTTTATTCAGAATAAACAATGGTTTTTTTAAAATAGGTTTATCGAACTTTAATAAATTTATATGTACCTGGCTTCTAGCAACTCTTGAGTGGTTAATAACTTAGTTAATACCTAACACTTGCTTTTCCTGGGTGAATTAGTGCCCACCTGAATGGATATCAGCTCACCTTGTGGCAGGGAGTTCCACAGATTAATCCTGTCTTTTGCTCCACTCCAGATTCAGCCCTCCCAAGCTCGTGTCTTCCTGGTGTGCTGGATTAGAAGCGCCTACCATCCACTGAAGAGGTTAGGGGTCACCGTTAAACATACCCCAAAACCCCAATTTGCTTCTAAATATATTTGATGGATTCTCCCCCAGAATTCAGTCTCCTCTTTATCTCTTCCCTTCTTGGAAAATCATCACCGGAATTCCATCTTGTCCAGGAGGATGCCAAAGGTCCTATATTTTTCTATTTATGTCTTCTTTTGATTGCTGGGGGGGAATATATACAAATATGTAAGCCAAACAGAGAGAAAACCCCACTCGCTTCTAGCACTGATGATGTTACCTAGTTGGGTCATGAAACATCTGCAAGAAAACCACCCAGCTTGGAGAGCACCAAGGACCCTCCACAGTTCAACCCTGAGCTACAAATATTCCGTTAGGAAGCTAGAAAGCTGGGTGGGTGGGTGGATGGATGGATGGATGGAGGAGTGGATAGATAGATAGATAGATAGATAGACAGACAGACAGACAGACAGACAGACAGACAGACAGACAGACAGACAGACAGACAGACAGACAGACAGACAGACAGACAGACAATAGATAGATAGACAGATAGAGATAGTGGGTGGATGGTTGGATGAGTGGACAAATAGATGATAGTAGATGATAGATAGATATAGAATATATAGATGATAGATGGATGAAAAGATATACAATAGATAGATAGATGATAGATAGATAGAT